>RXPK01000090.1:0-594718 GCA_004143645.1 Protaetia brevitarsis | reverse complement strand
AGGAAATAAGAATGTCATTGGTATCCCACTTGTTAATCCTCAAAAAAATTTTTGCTCCCTTTGCACATTAAACTTGCAGATCAGACAGCTACTTCTAGATGAAAAAATGTTGAGGGGCTAAATGAAATTGAGAAAGCAGCATGGTTGTCTTTTACGGAGATTTGCGACGGCTTCTTGATTCTCATAAAACCGAAAACTGCGTCGGATTGTTAACAATTTATTACCCTCATTAAAAGTTGAACATGAGTCCAAAAATACACTTTCTTGACTCCCACTTGGACTTTTTTCCCAAAAAACCTTGGAGCAGCCAGTGACGAGCATGGCGAAAGATTGTACCAGGACATTCCAGTCATGAAAAAGAAATACCAAGGAGCCCTGCTATGTTGGCAGACTATTGCTGGACGCTGAATAGAGATGTTGCAAAATACAGCCGACAATCATATACACATTTTCCATGTTAATATATTACTTTGTACGTATTTTTTTCATGATTTATACACATATTATAATATATACTTTCACCAAATTCATTGCTTTGTCACTCTGAAAACCTGCTTGATAGAAAAATTCTGAAAACAGGTATGAAATAAATGTAAAAATTACTACCAAGTTCACCCACTTTACTTCCTGGGACAAAATAAATTTGAAATTTTGTTGACCGGTGTATTTACATGTCATTTCTGAGTTTTAATATTAAAATAATATTTTAAATTTTACACGTTACCAGAAGTCATTAAAAGAGTAGGTCGTTATCTGTATCATGTGAATTTTTTAATTCACTCTGATAACAGATTAACGGGACTCTATTGGCGAGTGTCCCGTAATACGACTAACAACTTTTATTTATCATTCTATAAACAGTAGAATTACTTTTCTTTCGTGTTTTGCAATTAAAATTTTGTTGTAAGATGAACTTTATACGGAATTCAGTCTACCAAACTTCAACATTCACATTCAAACCTTTTACAAATTTATTTGTTTGATATAAAATGTGGACTTCATTCTAATGTTACGAATTTTAATGGAATTATAAAAATTATATCACAAAACGCAGATAAACCTTTTGTTTTAAATGCCATTCGATGCAAAAAAAAATATTTACATAAATTTTTAAAATACCTATTATAATTGTGTTAAACATAAAAGGAGTTATTTATCCATGCTTGTACTTTATTTAATTTGTAAAGAATTCCTACATAAATGCCGCTATAATTATACTTTTTAAATTGTGAATATGCATATTATAATATATAGATTTCGCTAATATGTAACACAACAGCGTACAGTGCCTCTTCTAAAATTATGCAGTGGATAGCATCCCATTCATTCTTTTATATAATTATTATTATATCTGTTTCTCAAGACTTTTCACTCTCTAGGGTGGCATCAATGTTTAATATATGCTCACATATTTACATAGTTTGAGAGAGAATATTTTTTTTAATTGGTTTGATATATTCACACTGATCCATATCTCATCAGGTTTGTCTATTATAAAATTTAATACTGCAAGCCATAAATAGTTGTATCTTCTCAGCTGAACTTTACACTTTTTACTTGTAATTTACATATTTTATATCAGAAAGCTATGGAAATGTTACTTGTTTACGATGAGTATAAAATTTGATTTTAACATTTGAACTTTTGTTGTAATACAGCGTAAGATTCCAAATGAAACCCGTAAAACAAGTAGAATTCATTTAAATTTGATTATTTTTAAGGCAAATACAAAATTTTAATATGTAATTCTTTTTTAAATTACCTAACGAATAAGTTAAAAATGGAAATTAAATCTTTAGGTAATATAATCAGTTGCTTATCACTTATAATTAAGGTATCTGATTAAAAGCAGAAAAGAGCACCGCAGCAAACGAAGATAAATTAAAACAATAAATTACAAAACTTAGTAAATAATTGATAGCAGCTTTTCCAAAATTCTTATGCATGTCATGGTTAATTACGTCCACAGCAATATGCAGAATATACTTCAATGCATACATATATGATGATCAGTGTTAATAGAAAGAAAGCGGGTATCCCAATGAGTGATTTTGTTAGAGCACACCTTGACATTCTAACTTTTGGAACCACTGTTACTTGAAGGTCGGTGGGGATGTTCTGAAATACCTCCTGATATTTCATCGACTATATAAAGACGACCGTCTATCACCTTATCATCAGTCTTCATCTCGACAAAGATCAAGCAAACCAACAAAAATGAAAGTGGTTAGTGCAGCAATATTTATTTATCAGTATAACATTGTGTATGCAGTGTGAGAGTGTTGCGATAAGTGCGAAATTGAGATTATTATATAACATTAGGCAATACTGCTCTTTAATACGTAGCGTTTCACAATTATAGGTATTCGTACTCGCTGCTATTGTAGCCGTGGCGTTAGCTGCTCCTCAAGGCGCTGACAGGGATGCCACAGTCGTCAAGAGTAATTTGGATAACATCGGCACTGATGGATTTAGCTACGAGTCTGTATAAAAAGATAGTATTACCTAGCAGCAATAAAGATCATTTTTATTAAGATAGAACTAGCACGGAAATTGCGCCAGAACAAGGCCAATTGAAAAACGTTGGAACCGAACAAGAATCCATTGCTGTCCAAGGGCAATTCAAATATGTAGGACCTGATGGTGTTACATACTCTGTAACCTACACAGCTGAGGAAAATGGTTTCTCACCACAAGGTGCTCATCTGCCATCAAATAAATGGAAGCAAACTCAATTTTAAAGTTGTGATGCATTTTTTTTTTTTTTTACTGGTCAATAAAATTTAAGTCATTTCGTTAAATTTTGTTATAAATCCTTCAATATAACTTAAATGGACATATCCATATAGTAGATAGATTATCACTTATGTTTAACTTACAAGAAAATAAAACAGTACAAATTAAAACAATGAACACAGGTATATACAGGTTCTACAACCATCTCAAAGATTTTCTACTTTCTTCGATAATCTATATAAGTTCATATAAACACAACAGCATGATTAATAAATCGTGTATGCTTCTAGCTGAGAAAAATGAATGGAATGTGTTAAGATGGTAAACAACGGACATTCCAAGGCCTAGAGAGATGCTAGGGTTGTGTTCATTCTGAAACCTGGAAAGGACACGCTATCCCAAATTTAGACCAATTGGTCCTTACCATTTTCATGCTGGAAGATTATGGAAAATTATAACTTCATATTAGAGAAGGACATTTGCTAGTTCCTCTGCATTTCTGCGTGGCGTACGAGATGGAGAGGCGCCTACATGGTTTAAGTGGGAGGAAACAAAAAGGAGCTAGATAAGGAGTTGGCCTTGCAGTGTTTTTTAGATAGACAGAGTCTTTGATACACATCAACGTCTGCGATCAACCGATCTTAATGAAACGGAACATTAAGCCAACGACAGCAATGTTGATGCTACTAAAGCAGAGTGGGTCTATGCCAAATGCTAGATAAAGCATCGCCATGAGGAAACTAGAGGGTGCCTCAAAGGGAGTGCTCCCCCCACCACTGTATGGAGCTTTGGTCTGGGATGATTTGTCGGTATTAAACGACAAGGACATGGACGCGGGAGTTGCAAGATAATATTTGTTCCATAGTACTAAAGGGAAATTCCGGACGTATTAGAACATCATGGTATGCACTGCGATGGTAGCGTGAATGATGCTTTACAGGACTCTAGGTTAATCCCAAAAACAAGTCGGTTTGCGATTCACAACATGAGGAAATCAATGCTTAGGCGGATTAGAATGTATGAGCGGGATTAAATTACAGAAGTAAAGCATTGCGTGTTACCTTGAGCGAAATGAGCTGGAAAAATCACTTAGTTAGAAAAACAACTAGGGTACGCAACTATTCTGGGCGCTGCAGGAGATGTGCTGGTAGAGGCCTGGGGACTAAGAGGTCAAGGGGTAATCCGTCGTCGTGTATAGGCTGTGGTACACCAGCGATAAAGCGAAGGACACCGCACGGACAAATATGGGCTCCGAAATTAACTTCACTGGAGCTTCTAGTGGAGTGATTCGTCAGATCATTAAACGACAAAGAGAACTATGGACGCAGGTGTTGATGACATTGGTCATCATAGCTTGAGGAAATTCCGATCGTGGTGGCGGGATAATGGTAATGCATGGCGAATAGGAGGAATGGTGCCTTCACAGGATCTCAGTTAATCCAGCCAGAGAAAGCAAAGTTAGTTGCCTTTTACCAACATGAGGAAACTCGATGATCTAGAATCGGCATTGAGACTGTTGTTTGCACGGAGTTTGTAACGAATTAACGCAAGGAAGTAAAGTATGTAGGTGTTACCTCATGCGAACTGGCTGGAAAAATCACTTAGTCATACAACGACCAGGGCTCCGCAACTATTCTGGTGCTGGCAGGAGGGTTGCTGCAAAACTGGGGATTAAAGCGAGGTGATAGATTGGCTATATACTGCGTGATAGACAGCAATAACAACAGTGAGTCTGGTGGAGGAGGACAGAAGTGTCCTCGCAGCGAAACTGCTAACGCGCTGTTCAGAGACAGGGCGTTGCTGGGTATCACTGGTGCATATACCAGCACAGAGACGCTCTTCTTGGAGACATTGTGGGCCTCCCCCGCTGGAGCTTTAATGTGGAGAGCGAGGCAATGAATGCGATCTTAGACTGAAAAACCACAACCTGTGGCATCCCACTCAGGATGGAGGGCAACTTACCTACGGCACGGGCTGGACGACCATTTTGCAAATACCACGGACACATGGCACACGAATTATTACTGAAAGGTGAAAATCTCATATCGAAAGAGACCAGGACGCAGTGGGTCGCTGCTATGATAACTGGTTCACGACGATCAAATCCAGCAAGGCACAGGATCCGGTATTTTGCGGGCGTCTATCAAAGGATATTTAATTTCAGTGTTCGTACAACTTGTTGACTGTGGTACTATCTAGATTTTTGTTGATGTTCTTCTCATGTATTGTATGTGTTTTTATTTGTAATTTGTCTATACGGCAATGTCACAAAAAAAGACTGTGGTATTGGACATTAGGTCTTATACTTATTTTGTTCTATTTAATTTTGTTTTCATGTCACTCTCTTCACTAATTAGTTAACTTATGTTGAGACCTTTATAACGTGGTTTAAAAAAAGAGCATGATTTATTAAAAACTGAAAGTTTAGAAAATATAAAAAGGAAAGACGTAAGACAGGTTTCAAACGTGCCAAAAGAAGCGAAAAATTACAATACACAAGACAACATGCTGCACAATGCTTCCCAAGAAAGAAGAGAAAAGAGGAACACGGAACAAGGAGTCGTTATTGTTTGCCATGCAATAGGCGCGTCCATATGGTCACCCTACATTCCATTGAGGCCTCTGACTTCTACTTCGGAATAACGCCCGATGTCAGGCGTATACAAAACTTGCCGTCGCAGGAAAATTATTCTAGGATGGTGTCACCGAAATACACCGTCAATAGAGGATACTGGGGTTCACAACCAGCTGACGTGGGACAACAGTAGCGCAGAGGTATTAATGGTGCGAAGTTGTTCTTAGTTTGTCATTATGTATTTCCTACTAGCAAATGTAGAAATTGTATCAATCACGTAATAAATTAAGTAAATTCTATTATTGGTGCAATTTTGTCATGTGGTATGTTTCAAGCGTGTTAGATCCTGTCATTCAAATTCATATACCCTAGTATAGGGGTCTATGCATAAAATAACTTTGCATTACGCACCGACGCCAATTTTGAATTTTTATAAACACTTGGACACACGAAATGGATAAAGGGTGACGTAAGAGTACTTCCTAATTATTAATACAATTAGGAAGTATTCTTATTACTATTTTCCAGTATATTTTTTTCTTGTAACGATGTAAACAATGCGTTCACTTGTTAGTGTGTAATAACACTTATAGCTTCTAAGTAATAAGTAAAAGTTCTATAATTATGTCTAGGTTTTAATGATTTACTATATATGAAACTAGTCGGCACAAATATTCAAAGTATATAAAACTCAGCAACAGAGAATAATTATTGAAAAAAATTCTATACAGAGTGTTCCGATTGACTTGCTTTACAGTAGTTACTTTGGCATATTTCTGTCGGTTTTATTACATAACTTATTTCAAAAGCTATCAGAAATAGGTACATTAACCCTTAATACTAATTGATATAAAGTCTTGCGCTGCTTTCAATGCCGCACTGGAAAATGTCATGTTCCATTTGAAAAAATATTTTTTTTTTTACTTTAAAGATGTCCATATTGGACATGAGTTCCTGAACATCTTGTATAGGATATTGTAATTATCGCTGTCCCAGTCAATACCTATGGCCGTGTTTCCATATCAGTAGAATATTTAAAGTCAATAGTATATGGATATTAATTTTACATTTATTTTATTGGAAAGACGAAGACGCAAAATTTTGACAAATCAAAATTTTTGATTAGCTTTAGAATAGAAGCATTATACAACTCTCACAAAATTGCGAAGCAGTACTGGACACTGGACCATAAAAATTGACTATCCATTTAAAAAAAGAAAGTTGATATACAACCTGTAACCAAAAGTGGATAGGCGAAAATTTTTCTTTAATGATCTGTGCCCGTTACTATCCGCAATTTTAAATCAAATTCCTACTAGAAGTTCGAAAAATTCTAATGACCTAGTTCGGTGGGACAACCTGTGTAAAACACATTTTTTTTTATAATTACGCCTGTTTACGGCTGGCGGTTGTGTGTATACGCGATGACGCGGCGGCAATGATGGGATCACGTCAAAACGGTCCGCGCCGAATTGGGCACGACGCGGAGCGAGCCGGGCTTCTTTGTAATAAGTCGGACGACCCGTTCGCGCTCGGCCGGAAAGTATGGGCTGTACATACTTAAGCTCGCTCGGCTCCTCAATATTCTTCAAGCGGTTAAATTTGTTTGATAATTACTTTTGGATTATTACTGTAAAAGATTCAAAGAATATAAAATCAATAATGTTTATCAAAAGGTTCAAATTTGGCCTGATCAAAGTAAATTATGTTTAAATGAAACAAAACATTTTATAAGATCTTTCAATTAAAAGAGAATGACTGAGCAGGTTCAATTGATATTGCTTGTGTAGGATGATGCAGCTGTTGGCTTGCAATTGTTTGATCACTTCGACTTTTGGGCTCATACTACTGCTTATGACGTCTGCGGGAGTTTGTTGCTCTTCGATTTTACCTGATAGTGATTGTAAATTTACGATTTTTTCATTTACCGGTAATTCGGTAAATGAAATACGGCTTACGGTAATTCCCGCGAAATTTTTTTTCATAATGGAGATCCCCCAAGAAAATAGGGTTAGAAGTTAGGCTAGAATAATACATATTTTACACAATCTTAAGGAATAATATTAGAATTTTATAATAAATATTTGTATTTAATTATTTTAAACAGTTCTAAGAAGTAAAACAAAATATATAAGGTTTAAATTTTAATGTTATTTTACAATAACGTTGCATTAGTGTCCTCTCATAGTGTGGTGTATTCAAAATTGCTATTAAATTAAATACGTGAAATGTTGTTCTTATATATTATTATTTCTAAATATTAAAAAATTAAACATTTACTTACTCTTTAAGAAAAACGATTTTAAACTTTTAAAAATCTTAGAAAACTCCAGAGCACAAATCACATATGCTAAGTCAACTTTTTTCGAGAGATAAATAAAATCCACACAAAAAACCATAAAATGAGAGAATTGAAATTGCACTTGACAAAGGCAGGTAGGAAATGTGAGGTGCTTTGCTTCCTATCGCCCTAGCAACAAATGAACATTAATCTCGCTTTTCTTTGCGTTGCTTTTCGTTATCCATCTTGTTTCCATTCTTATTTTCTTTTAATTTCTACACGACCTTATTTTCAACTTTTTGCTTTTTTTGTTGAGAATTTTTTGATTCCTTCTCTTTCTGACTAACTCGGTGGAATGGAGGTTACACGTTTTTAATCAAAAGTTTTTGTCAGTTTCTTTTCTATATTTTCTATTCTAGGGCATTACAGCGGTTCTCAATCTCAAGAGAGTTTAAATTAAAATTAAACAAAAAACATCTACCATAAAATTAATAAGTGGGTATATTGTTACTTACATTTACCTGTTTTTTATTTTATTTTCAATGTCCCTTTAGACCTTTAATTACATATCTATAAACAAACACAATATTTCGTAGATAAAAATTTCTGGTATGGATTTTTCATTTTCCGAATTCCCGGTAAATTTTTGTAATTTACCGGTAAATTTACCGAACGTTTTTTTGGTCAAATTTACCGGTTAACCGGTTTGCCTGTAAACCGGTATGCAATCCTTATGCCTGAACATTGCAGTCAACATGTACTTTTAAATTTATATTATGACAATTTGTATTCGCAATTACGTTACGGTATTATAATAGGGGGTAGTGGTAACTGGCAACGCATTTTTGTGCTGTAAAAGTGTGCTGTCAGAGTGTTGTCAGGCCTTGCTTTTCGAAAATCGTGTAGAGATGCGTTTAAAAAATTATTTTTTTTTACTTTGCCTTCAATATATATTTTACAATTATACTCCTACGTTTATAAATACAAATAGTTTTGTGAAAAATTTGAATTATTCCATGAGTAGCCTACACGGTTTAAACACATTTTACATCCTGGCTCATATAGAAGTACAAAATATGAAAAATCCTTTTTTAGTGTTGGCTGCATAGACTATACAATGCGCTTTCCGAGGAGATAAAATCTGTAAACACTATTAAACAATTTAAACGTAAATGGAAAGATTTGTTAATTGTCAAACGCTGCTATACGCTGAATGAATTCTTTTCCTAATTTTTGTGACTACGCCTTTTCCTTTTTTTACTTTGTTTTTGTAGACATGTATTTTTTATACAGTGAGGTCGTAAATGGTCCCCCCCCCCCTGATAACTTTTGAATGGTATGAGATAGAGCAATGAAACAAAAACCAAGTGAAATTAGAGATAATTGTGATTTTTGCCTATAGAGATCGCACATGGCTTTCTGATGTAAAATAGAGGGCGTAGCCCATCTTTAAATTTTAAATAGGAAGTAATTCATTTAGAAGCTCATTTGGAAGAGATATTTCCTATTACTTTTATGGCAATGCAAACAGTTTTACGATTTTCGAAATTTTTACCAACTTATCCAAGATTAATAATTGGAGTACATAGTTACTTTTTCGATAGCCTCGTATTCGCTTTTTGGATATAGTGTACAGAAACTGTAATTACAGTAATCTGTAACATAGACACCCACACACATGACACATACACTGACAGATATGACACTTTTGCTAAATTTTGTAAAAACGTCATATTGTAAAATATGTCAAATTTGACAGCAATCGCTTCCTAAGTCACATAAAACCACAATATTTATACGAGGGCTATAGAAAAAGTAACGTAAGTACTCCAATTATTAATCTTGGGTAAGTTGGGTAAAATTTCGAAAATCGTAAAAACTGTTTGCATTGCCATAAAAGTAATAGAAATATCTTCCAAATGAGCTTCTAAATGAAATTACTTCTATTTAAAATTTTAAAGATAGCTACGCCCTCTATTTTACATCAGAAGCCATATGCGTATCTCTATAGGCAAAATATCAAATTATCTCTAATTTCACTTGGTTTTTTGTTTCATTGGCCTATCTATACCATTCAAAAGTTATCAGGGGGGGGGGGACCATTTACGACCTCACTGTATATACATACATAATATATTTGACGACATTTGTATTTTGCTATGTTTACGTTTTATACGTTATTTTTTTTTCTATACTCTGGCAGTACAAATAAATTTATCTATCTATCCATCTATCTATCTATCTTAATGATTCATGTTGCCGTATTATATAGCACCATATTTGTTGATTCAAATAAACTTTATTTATGGAAAGTTAAATAATTATAATTCATCTAAACCCCGTGCTCTACCTATAGGTACTACACGAGGCTACCTATTCTAAGCGCTATATGGATTTCATAACAAGTGAAATGTTCCTACTCTAACTAAATAGTTTCCCTATGTTTATTAATGTAAGAGCAAAAATATAATAAACGGTAACTATTAGTTGCTATTATGTTTGCGTTCATGGAGCAACTTCAGTTATCTCCGAGCACTCGCCGTAGAATAAGAGAAAGAGCTCTGAAAACAATGGAAAACTGGTGTATTAAGGAAAAACCTAAAAGTTAATCCTGCGATAATAACATTAGTACTCTTTACGAAAAGAAGAAAGCTGAATGACCTAAAACTATCAATTCTTCATGACGAAACAATACAATTCCATCAAAATGCTAAATTCTTGATTCGAAGTTAACTTGGAATCAACATCTCGAACAGATGACAAATAAAACTAAACGGGTACTAATGTCAACTCGCAGAACAATTTGAAAAACATGGGGATTAACCCAAGCATGATATACTGGTTATATATTGCAGTGGTAAGACCCATATTAACCTACGGCTACCTGGTCTGGTGGTCAAGAATCACAAAAGCAGAGTATTACTACACTCGCAAAGATACAGAGGTGGGTTTGCCAGTGCATTTCTAAAGCTGCAAAAAGCCTACCAACAGCTGCAATAGAAACCGTACTAAATCTACAGCCTTGGATACTTACATTAAAGGGAAAGCAAGAATGGTGGCATACAAACTGAAAAGCGATGAAAATTGGAAAACTCAGAATACTTCTGGGCATGCTAGATAACAACTGAAATCGCAAGCCCTATCTTTCAAATGGGAAGTGACATGATGACTCTCAAACTCTCCCTTGACCTTCACGGTTATCTTGGACTGGAATGAGTGGAAAGACAAACAGAAACCAAGAATTCAAAATCAAAGATGATATAAACTCTGAAAGCCGCCCTAGTTACTTACTAGATAACTTCGAAACTAGCTTAGGATTGCCTAGAAACTATAAAAATCCTTGCTGGACACAACAAAGTTACTTTAGTATGGGTGCCGGGTCATGAGGGTATAACAGGCAACGAACTTGCAAAAAAGGGCTCTGAAATAATATTCACTGGACCTGAACAACCGGTCTGGGTATAATTAAAGGTGAGATACGTGGTGAAGTAGCTAAATGTATCGTAGAAAAACACAAGTTTTATAGGAGCAGTGTTGAAGGACATGTACACAGCAAACGGATGATGAGGCAACCATCTTGGCAACTAGCTGAGGATTTGCTGGCTCTTAACCGAGTGCAACTCAGAACAGTGATGAGTCTGCTGACAGAGCACGGTTGCTGAGGAAGTAACTACATAGAATATAAATATGTCTTTAAAGATGAACTTTTATGTAGACTATGCAACGAGGAGGAGGAGACAGCGCACTATCTTGTTTTTGAATGCGTTGCATTGGGACGGCAAAGGCTACCATTGGCATAGGTAGGCGCAATTATTGCGATGATAGATATGCCCGAAAAAGGTTTGCCAGACAGGCTGTTAAAATTAGTAAACGGGAATAATCTTTATGTAAAGAAATACACTAAGTACGAAATAATACAATAGGCCTCAGGCTGCGGTGTTAAAAAGATAATAAGACCCAATTCGTACTTAGTGACTAAATCAATTAATCAAGAGAAACCATGGAAAACCTATTGTAGGAGTCAGACCTGGAAAGCGGCCTCTGATTACTGATAGTCTTCCCCCCAGTGAGTGAACATTCAAATAAAACATTCTGTCTACCTCAGCATGTTCACAATGCAAATCACTAAGCGTTCCAATTCTACACAAATACTATTTAAAATTACCGTGACCCATTATTAACTCTACCGCCTGATACAACAAATTAACCATCATTTTTCTAGAACAAAATTTACCTTTACTACGCTAGCGGAAATTAACTCATACCTAATTATTGCGCTATCCCTAGGCACCGACTCTTTTACTAATCCGTCCGCCTCTCATTACCGATTGTACCCACGTGAGCTCTAGTCCAAAAAGGTTGTACATCTCCCTCATGTAACATATACCAATTACCTAATAACGGATCTTTTTTAAATTCCCTAACGTCTCTAATACATATGAACAATCAGTTATACATAACGCCCAGTCTTGAAAACAACAAATCTACAAAAAAGAATACTTGAATTTTCTTAGTTTTTAAAATTTTAAAATTATTTGGTCAAATAATGAATTTTGTACCTATTCACTGTTGTTCTGTAATCAAATGTTATACTTTAATGTCCCTCCTTAAAAGTTTTAGCTTCAAGCTGTATTTGATTCAAACACTAATATTTTTTTTTCTTCAAATATCCACTAGGGTCCATAATTTTTATGAACGAGGATACGGATTCATTTAATACATGATATCTAAAATTTGAGTGATCAAATGCACGGTTTTGCATTGTACTGAAGCTTTGTAAAACTTTAATTTTTCGAAAACATAATAAATATAAAATCATAACAAGTAATATGTTTTGCTTGGAAAAAAGGTGTAGACAAAGTACTTCCCAGTTACTATATTTTATTTTATTTACTGCATTTGATAATTAAACCTTGTCTGCACTACCGGTTTCGGCTTATTCGCCTTCTTCAGGTGCATCAAATTGTTTTTTAATTAAAAAATGCAAAAGTCGACAATTTAAAAAAAATGAAAACATCGAATACATTAGAACAAAATGTTGGTGTAGTTCCGCGGTCGTAACCTCTCCGGACATTAAACACCATTCAACACTGGGTTACACCTATGTTAATATGTTTTGTATTTTTATAAAAATCTGTAATTGTGATGTAATAATAATAATAATAATAATAATAAATATATTTCCCAGCATAAATGAAGTATACATAAAAAAGGGATATGTCAAATACAAGAAGAAACTAAAATAGGAAACAATTCATACAATACAAATAACCGGATACATAAAAGAAAAAATAAAGAATTTGAATTTGAATTTCACATTTTAGACTAATGTTAATGAGTTAGAGTATCTTCTAAAAATTCCTTTATGGTGTAGATATGTTATGTCGAGATTTCTTTTAAGTTTGTTTTAGGAAAGTTACATTTTTCTTTCAGTTCATTCGGCAATTTATTATATACTTTGATACCCATACAGAGTACACTCTTATGAGTTAAAGTAAGCCTATGGATGGGTATATGGATGTCTATATTTCTAATACCGTAATCATGACAGGGGTTATTTACTAAAAATAACTCATGCCTGTGGTTATGAATATAAGCAGCCGTTTCTAGTATATATAAATCGATAATTGTAAGAATATTCAACTCTTTAAACAAATTTCTACGTGGGAACGAAAATGGAACGCCCGCCATTATACGAGGAGCTTTCTTTTGAAATAGAAGCATTCTTTCAGATGCAGAACGAGAACCCCATACCAGGATATTGTATACCAACCGCGACTCCACTTCTGATATATAAAACAATCTCAGTATATCTTGATGTACACTTTGAATTACAAATATTGTATAAATTACATATTCTGCTTTATTATTAAATCAATATATTCGCCAGAACTAGCTACTACAACTCGCTTTACCGAATTACCAAGCGAATAGGCCCGCTCTAGCCTGCCAGCCAGAGATCATTCCAAAAATCCCCACCACTAGGTAAAACCAATTACCACATCTTGCGTGAATGTAAAGCTCTGAACGCAAAAGCTTCATACATGGTGTTCCGCTGAATCCATAAATTGACATAATAAATGCAACATTTACGGCTGGTAGTCTACATATTATCTGTTTTAACATAAATGTAGATCAGATATACATATTGTAATTCCTTAATTATTTATGTATGAACAAAATTCCAGGAAGTTATCTTTTCGTGCTAAACCCACTTTCTCTGGCTCTAATTTATACTGCATGGCCTCTAACTTACGAGTGATTTATAAATAACGCTTTTACATATTCGGCGTGATGATGCAAAACCACGACTGGAAGATACATATATATTAGATGTGCAATGTAATTACACAATTTTTAACATTTAGGTACTATTATATAGTAAGTGTTAGCATATTTTCCTTAATAATTTTTAGTGACGGTGCCCCATGCTTGTTATTCAAAAATACACATACAGAGTCATCAGAAGATTTGAAAACAATGCTATAGAACTCGGATGCCTACCATACTTGAATTTCATGTACTGAAAGCAGAAATTTTACTGAATATTTTATTAGAAATAAATTTTTAATGCCGCTTCAGCATTTTTAAACAGCAGGATGGTTCTCAGATCACATATTTAAAACACCTTATTATGTTCTTTTTACAATCATACCCATTTAATTTTGCTAAATATATATTTTGTTATGATAACTTACTCTCCTATTTTCAGATATTTGTTTAGCGATTTCTGTAGTAAGATCAAAAAGTTACTGCACATAAACATATTACAAAATATATTACTTAGCCCAAAATTCCAGTGGTCTTGTTCAACTTTAGTGCTGAAAGTGTTACAGTGTGAAGGCGAAGAGTTTTAATTTCTGTATTTTGTTCTATTGCTTTGATGGTGAATTATATTTAACCTTTTGCCTGCCATTGTTCCATAAATGGAACATGTCTTTTTACTTTGTTTTATTTTTTTTATTAATAAAAATAAGTAAGTAATTCTATTCAAAATTTGATTTTTTTTCCTCGTAATTTAGGCAAAAGATTTTTTTAGAAATTTTAAACGTGTTTCCAATATCTAAAATGAGACAAAAAAAAATACTTTAAGTTTAGGGTTCGGGGTGAAAGATTAATTCTTTGTTAATCATGTTTTGCTTCTTAATTAATCTTTTGGATTAAAGGCCGTAGCTAGGTAAGCATAGTCAGAAATGCCCTTTCATTCCTATTTGTCTTATAACAAATCATACTGAATGGCTATTAAAGTCGTAAAAAATAACTTAGTTTTTCATTTTTTTTCAAAAACAGCTTTTATATTTTATTAATTATAAAAAAAAATCTACCGCTTCTAATAGACATAGAAAAAAGATATTATTGTTTCAACTCTTTCTTAGAGGCCTTGTACCCCGTGTTATAAATTAAAATGTAATATTGAAATTATTGATTTTAGAAAATGTTCTGGAATTTATAAATGCAGCGTTTGTAATAAAATATGCATAGGTCAAACAAAGAGGAATGCGGAGACTAGATTTAAAGAACATTTATATCATGTTAAGATTCACAATTTCATATTGCTAATAAATCCGCTTTCATTCTATTAATACAGAACACACCTGATGACGTTAGCGTAGCTAATGAAATGTACACTTCTCGCAGGAAAAATCGGGACACCAGCAATCGAGAATTTTAAAATTTCTCGATTGTAAATGCAGCTTTAAGCAGAAATATAAATGTATAGAAAGAAAAATGTTTATACATTTAATAAACACATTGGAGTTTCGCTGGTGGCGTTTCTTTAAGAAATATCGAATACGGAAATACTCATGCAAAAAAAAATACATAACAAAAAAGCCTCTTAATAGACGACTTCATTTAGAAATTGTTTGCTGTTATGTAGAGATAATTCTTTTTTAAGAAAATATATGGTGATGAGATTTTAAAATTATATTACTTGCTAGTGCTGCTTTGATATTAGTTACTTAGTTCAATTTATGCTCTCCCAAGTATTTATTACTTTGACAATAGTCAATATATCAATCAGACTCATTAGTTTCCGGAAACTGTGATTTTCATAGATTTATTGATTACACTATTACTAATGTATTAACTATTATTGTTGTTTAGTATTATTCTTAAATATCGTATTACTATAAAGCTTTCTTCTATGTATTAAAACATTAGCAAAAATAATTTTAAGGTTATTTACAAAATTCTTAAAGCAATTAAGTTCGCAAAAAAATTATTTATATAATTAACTCTGCGTTTATTGTATCTTCAAGAAATACATTTTATCTGTTGCCTGTGTAATCCAATGTCGTTGTTCTATTTCTGGAAATATGATCAAGACGAATCAAACTCAAAAATATTTTAACACTAACTGTGACGGACAATATGCTTTCTTACATAGTTTTTTTTATGTATATAAATACAATATTATTTTAATAATTGTTAATGCAAGTTCTTCTTTTCTAACACAGGTAAATGCTTCATTAATATTTGCAACACAAGTTTGTAAAACAGCAATTTAATTTGTTGAACTCCACAAAAAAGTAATTAATAAGTACCAATGGGTATAGCAGTCACTAATTTTAGTTTTAAAACCGAAAATAATTCTTTTACTTTTCTGATAACATCTGTTTAAAATTCTGTATTCTCTGTAGGTAGCAATAATAATCTGTGGAACATTATAATCCTCTTAGATTAAGGGATTAGAAACATTTTCTGCAAATAATATAATTAAAATTCTACGATATGTTCTGAAAAACATGAAATAAGCTAAATATATATATTTAAATAAAGCCGTCGACTCAAGAGTTTTGTATTACTACAATTTTTTGCGAGCATATTTCCTTATTCATTTTATTGCATGTATTTTCTTATCATCAGAGAACACGCTACGCCGCGCCGTCATCAAAACTATAATATATTTTACTATTCTATGTATAAAGCTTTCCTCTCTCTATTTATTTTTCTGTTTAAACCTTCAATCAATTCATCCTATTGAAATGTAAATACGTTTTTTGAAAGCTTCATTTGCACTCAAAAAAATTTAAAATTCTGAATTGCTGGTGTCCCGATTTCTCCTGCGAGAAGTGTACATAGTGTGAAGATTAAAAACTACTGAGGCAGAAGTTTATTTGTACTTCATGTGTCAGTTACCAGTATATCTCACAGTGCTCGATCTACCTTTCATTTAATTCGAATCGAAAACCCATACAATAGTTACGACTTGTGAAGTAATGACATTTGTAAAATTTCATCCCTCTACAACTGCTAGGGGGTTGATAGAAGCAATTAATCCCGAAACCACTTTATTTTTTACCTCCGTCTCTTTTTAACCAATCGATTTGCAATTTTACAAAAATAATTTGTTTGACTAGTGGTTTCAACTAATTGACACTTTTAACTAGTTAAAAAAATTACAACATCTTTGGGAGCCCAGAAAGGGGTCACCCTTCCGAGCAAAAATACCAAATTTTCGTCATCTATGTTCCTATACCCTAGCTTTGTTGTGGGAAAATTTGATCCAATTCGCTGTGGCGGAACAGCTTGAAAGAAAGTAAAGCTTAATTATTATATACATTAAACAACAATTGTATAGGATGCAGCAATAGTAAATCCGTGTTTTATTACTCGGGCTGTATTCCAGATAACAATTCTTGACATTTCGGGAACATAATATAATGTTAATAATTGCGCACCTTTAGAAAATATACTCCTATATACTGGTTTTCATGAAAAGGTGCGACAGCATAATTTATTATTTTAATAAAACCGCATGTAAATGTTTACATTATGAAAGAGCTTTAATCACACTCCATTCTTCTTCAGATTATAAAAGTAATTTGTTTTATGATTTCCGAGTTACAACTGTTTTTCATCAAAGAATGAGAAATCACCAATCCCAAAAAAAAGTATCCCTACGTCGAAAGCCTTCAAATAACAATTAAATATTTTGTGTGGATTGGTGAAGATTAGATCAAGATGTCAGCAAATTATTTTTATCACTAGATAACAGGATGGTCATCAGTGAAGTATTTACTTTCATGCTGTGAAAATGTTTTTTTCCAGATAATGATTTTGCACCACGTCACAGGTTACGAACTGAAGAAAACTTGACGAACTACTGAGGTCCAAATCTCTACACTACAATCCTGATCACTTATGTATGTATGTATGTATGTATGTAGATCAAGGGTGGTGTTACACTGCGACCTAAAGGATCTATTGTGTCCCCCATTCTTCTGCTTTACAGCTGGCCTTCAATCCTATTCCTTTAAAAAGTGTAGGATTCACAGGGCCCCAGTCTAGGTAAGTCTCCCTCTTCGATTTCACATGCTCCCAGGTGCAATGCCCTCGAGTTGCACAGTGCTACGCAGTTTGAGAGGAGGTGGATGGATGTTTCATCCTGTTCCCCACAAAATCTGCATTCAGGATCTTTTTCCAATCCAAGCTTACTCAGGTGTCCTTTCAGTCTACAATGGCCTGAAAGTATTCCTGTTAATATGCGAACATTGTTCTTACTCAGGTTGATGCATTCTGTAAACCTCTTCTGGTTATAAGTCCCCAGAAGAATTTTACTCTGCGTCATTCCCTGGAGATTTTCCCAGTAACTGGATTTTCTCTGCTCCATTTCTATTTTTAGTTTCTTCAGTATTGTACTGCTACTTAACCCGCAAAAGGTTCAGGCCCTACGAAAGGCATTCCAGCCCCTTTTTTTGCGAGGTTATCCGTTATTTCGTTTCCTTCCACTCCTGTGTGACCCGGAACCCACAGGAGGGTTACTTTATTTCTTTTGCCTAGCTCATTTAGTTTCCCTAGGCATTCCAGACCATCTTGGAGCTGATTTCATATGAGCTCAGCGCCTTGATGGCTGCTTGACTATCAGACATGATGATAATCTCCTGTTTCCGATAGTTCCTATCCATATTGAACTGAACACATCTTCCAATAGCGTGTATTTCCGCCTGAAATATACTTGGGTATTTTCCCAAGCTTTCGAAATATGTAGTTCTAGGCCCGTATATTCCTATTCCAGTTCCTTCTGACGTTTTGGAGCCATCAGTGTACCATTTGATGGCATTTTCTATTAAAATTCAAGATGGTGTTATGATCCCACTCGCTCCTGTTACTTAGCTTTGTGGTGAATCCTCACAAAGCTAAATTCTTTAACATGTCATCCCGGGGCATATCCAGGTTTGATCACCGTCAGGAGATTGAGGCCTATGCCTAATCATTCCTTCCTTGACCATTCTTAGTGCGGTTCTTTTCGCCACACCCTCCACATCACTTATGTAACAAAGTTACCCAATAATCCAAACTAAAATAAACGCCATTTTAATCGAGTTGGAGTGCTCTACTTAATGATATTACTTTTTTGTTTGTTTTTGTTTTGTTGAGTTTTACTTTGAGAGATATGTTTAGTGTTAATTGTTAATTTATTCTGTTTGATAATGTTTACAATATTTCGATTGTAAATAAACCTACATATTATTATTACGTATCATTGTTATTAATACAATAGCCTACGACAATTTTACCCAATATATTTCTAAACGTATGTATGAAAGTATAACATAAAACAATATTTTTATTATACCCTGTTCCCCGGAACCGATATTGTAAATGTGATATCTTGTTCCTACGTATTCAATGAACATTGTTGAAATTATTTAATTTTAACAATACCCTTGTACTTTTCGTTCATCATCTGTTTCACAGATTAATGTCGCAACACGCACACACCTGTGCCATTTGAGAAACCGAAAGATCCAATTTTCAAAGGAGATGCGTGAGAGATCTATTATTCAAGGTTGGGGACCTTTGATGATGATAAATTTGTAACACTTTCGTTTGCGTATAAAAGGTAATAATTTCGAAGAAGATACCATCAGTCAGTCCCGGCACAACAGCACCAATCGAAACAATAAAAATGAAAGTGGTTAGTGTAACATCCTCATTCATCCTATCATCTCATTGTGATTTGCGTGTGTGCGATTTTGTAATAATAGGACTCGTGCAAGATATTCAGTACTTACATATAATATTCATTATGAAATTCTTCCATCAAGCCGATTGGATATCACCTCATCAATTGAAAAACCAATATTTTATCATCTTTTTCTTCCTTTTTGGTGCATAGAAAATGTTTTCTATAAAATTGAAGTTCCGTCTTTATCTTTCAGATAATCGTTTTGGCCGCTATTGTATTAGCCGTCCTTGCGGCTCCCCAACAATACGAAAAGGATGCCGTTATCTTACGACAGGACTTCGACAACATCGGTGTTGATCAGTACAGTTACGCGTAAGTGCCTATAGCGATCAAAATTAAAACCATCGCCGTTAATAGGATAGTTTGCTTTATTTCTACAAAATTTAGAAAGATAAATATTCTTATTTATATTATTTCAATATAGGACTATGAACCAAAATGAATAAATTACAAAAGTATAATTAACCAGTTTTTATTTATGTCAACATAAAACGATATTAATAGCAATTTTATTGGAAATTAATAGTTGTCAAAACTGTTTGTAAACATATAATAAATAATCAGGTGCCAAACTAAAAATTTATTTAGGTTTTAAAAACATAATTCTGTCTGGACGATTGTTTAAATTTTTTTGGGAACCACATTCAGAATTCCAAACAAGGAAAAAGTATCTAAGTGCTGTAAACGTCAACAGAATAGTATTTAGACCTACTTCATAAAAGACGTTTTAAAACATGATTTTAAAACTAAAAAAAAAAGTTCTTCAATAACAATTTAATTTAATGAAAAACTTTTTTAAATTAGCTCTCTAAAATATATATAATTTTTAACAACGTTTGATATGCAGAATGAGACAAATGTGTGGAACACCTGATTTTTGGCTAAATTATGGGTTCTATTAAAAAATTACCTTATGAAAAGTTTTTGTAGTATTTTTATTCTAGTCTTAACATACTTTGATTTCCAACAACTATCATATGCTTCGAGATATGACGTCATCGTCCTTTTTTTAAATGGATCACCCTGTATCTTTTCACATTTTCGAATAGACACTTTTCCAACAATTACAATGATATACGGCTTGGTGGGTATGCGGTTTGAGATATTTATATTTAGTTCCATTACGATCAATCTTATCCACCATTTCCTGACAAAACTGCATTCTTCTATGAGGCTTATCATCATTTAATTTTTTTACAAATGTACTTTATACGGATGAAACTTATTTTAGTAAGGTAATATAACGATAGTTTTGCTAGTGACGTTTTTTAGTTCTTCTTGAAGATTAATAAGAACATTCAAAGAATTATGTTCATTTGTAGCAATTTCTTGTCGACCGGATTTTGGCCAATTTTTAACACTCCCCATTTTGTTATACTTTTGCAACACCCTTGAGACTGTTGATTTTGAAACACCTTTATCAGGGAATATTGCATGCATCTTGAAGAGCCTCTGGTGTCTCCAAAACCAACCATCATTAACAAACTAATTCTTTTACGTTCTTTTAGGTCGCCCAGAATGAACAACTATTTTAGTATACGAAAACTATCAGAGTATTGACTATGACTGTCAGTAATACTGACAATGAGTACTAATGCAAATAATTTCATTTTCCTATTTCGCACATACAATGAGCATTTTGTATAACTGTTTTTCCACTTGCAAGAATTGTGTCACAAACATGGAAACGTTAAAAGTTCCTGCAAGGATAAGAAATACCATTTTTAAAAGTAACTAAACGTAAATGAAAGCTAAATAGAAAAAAAATAGTATAAAACACACGTGTTACAATGGCTGTTGTAATACTCGCACTTTGAATTCATTCAATTCAAACTTGTAATCGCATTACAACAAACGTCATTGTAACACTGGTATTTTAATATACTATTCTGCTAAAAGTTGCGAATATTCTTTATCAGGTATATCTGACAAAAAGATTTTAATAACTAACGCTTTATTTTAATATCTCAAGCCGCATACCCATCAAACCGTATATCATTGTAATTGTTCAAAATATTATCTATCCGAAAATGTGAAAAGATACAAGGTGATCCATTTAAAAAACCTACCAATGACGTCATATCTCGAGGCAATGTGATACTTATTGGAAATCATAGTATGTCACAGAGTAGAATAAAAATACTACAAAAACTTGCGTAATATTATTATTAATAGAGCCCATAATTTAGCCAGAAATCAGGTGTACTCACACATTAGCCTAACCCTGTATATTGCAGGCGCTTAAATGCTTATATGACACGGATGCTTTTATACGCCTCCTGGTTTGTGCTTTTTCACATACTTGTCCCGTTTTCTCGCAACTGTTCAAAGTATCGCGATATATTTTTTTTTCTAAATGTAGAATTAGATAGAGAATATACTGAATGAAGCGTTTTTTAAAACAAACTTCTGCCCTTTAAACAAAAAAAAATCGAAAATTTAAAAAAGTGAGCGAAGAAAACATCGATTTTGTAACACTCATAAAAAAAAACGTCTTTAGAAATTTATGAAATCTTTCACTTAAACTGTTGGGACAATACTAGATAACGTGTGTAAAAAAAATCAATGAGATCAGACATGGCGTTTCTGAGAAAAAGGGATATACGTAATAGCGGTTTTCCCATATGGATAAAGATATGTAGTAACCCCCTTAAATGTGTGTCTGTGTGAACGTATATTTATCGGTATTTTTACAGAAAATAAAAGCTCCTTAATAATCAATTTGTGATTTGCAATGGTGGGGCCATGGCCCAGTTGCTCTTTAAGAGGGGCCTCCCATGGTAGCGCCTAAAGAACACAAATATTCTTCTATTTCATCCAAGTAGGTACCCTTGTAGAATTATAATTTAAAGACATCTAATTATGAATTTTAATATGCAAAATGTAGTATATAACGAGGTGTTGAGTATTTAAAATAATGATTAAAAGAGAACGTAAAGTGTATGATTTGTATTTTCAATTAAGCTGTAGTATATACTTATAGTATGTATGTAGACTATGTATGTATGTACAATCGACTGCAAATAATAGTTAGACATCACTGTAGGTGAACCTTTTCAAAGCTATTGCTGCCTCTCCTATATATAGTCTTGAGAGAACAAAAAACGATAGATTTTTAAAGGTTCGGCTCTAAGAAATGTCGTAAGAATGATGTACATTTATATTGAAAAGTATTCTATGAAAAAAAAATGTAATTACAAAGCCATAGTTAAATTTCTTGAGTTTATTAGTTAACCAATATATTCTATTATGCGACAAAGTTGTTAGTGGAAATTATGGCTAAATGAAAGGAAATTTTCTTAGTTTAGCGACGTTTCAACATTATTTAATGTCTTTTTCAAGCTCTACACGATAACTACAATATTGAAGAAACTATATTGTAATAATACAAAAAAAAATTAAGTAATAACTTACGTGAATATTGATTACATAATAGAACGCAATCACTTCTTTTTTATTTTGCAACAACATATTGTTGTTTGTCAACTACACAAAATAAATATCAAAATTTGTAAATAATTTTAGGACAATTAACAAATTTCCGAACAAACAATATAGATACATAAATACACACATATAAGTATTGAGGAGTGTCTTTCTACATCTGTGATAAAAGTAAAGCAAACATTTTTTTATTAAAGTTGATATTTTTGTCATCTCAAAATATACCGTAAGTCTGGTAATATACAAGGCATTATGAAACTTAATGTTATTCTTAAAATGAATATTATACGACAAAATTGTTAGAATTGTTAGAAACGTCATTAAACTAAGAAAATTACCCTTCGTCTAGCCATAATTTCCACTAACAATTTTGTCGCATAATAGTCATAGTTAAATTCAATTCCAAAGGTTTGCAGCACTCGTGCTAAATGAAAAACAGAAAAATACGGGTAATTATTTTTGTTTTTTCTAAAATATCGATTTTGGTATTATAACGGGATACCGGTATGGCTTTAAGGACATAAAACCAATACTAAAATAGTAGAGAATTTTAGCAACTTACCGTATTACAAACGGTAACGCTAGTACGTGTGCGGATAACCTGTTTGAGTACTGGCATGTTATTTGAACACATTTAGAGTAGGTTTTACGTTTACTGAATTTAAGAGCCTTCATATTAGCAATTGGATTATGCCGAGGGGCATGCGGCTGACTACCAGGTGTGAAGCGTCTGTGAGAAGTTAATAACGAAAACGCCTAATTTTTGTGTTAAGAAATTTAATGATAATTGCTATATAATATAATTTCTAGAAGATGTTTTTTTATGCCCCTAAATATTGTTCTACTTTTGGTAGTTGTACATAAAAAGTTTGGGTTTGATTGGCTGCCATAACATGTAGCTCGTATAAATCTATTTCCTGACATTTATTAATTCATATACATCTCTTATTTCACAACATTTGCGTTACCCTCTAACACTGCAATTTTAAGCGATTTAAAATAGTTTAATAGCAATAATTGAAAGATTCACAAATTAAACGACGAAGCAATATCAATTTAAAGTGACAACTGTTGCTTAAGATGTTGATTGACAACAAGTTGACATCTGTCTGGCATCACAGTCATACCATACATTATAAGAAGAAGAACATACCTTATCTTTTTAATTAATTAATTTTTAATATCTTGGGCAATAGAGGTAATTTCTTTTTGCGATAAGATCACCTGTTCTTCATTTCTAGGTAGGAACAATAGGAGCATCCAATGTTAAGATAATTCTCAATATAAGATGACATTTCATCCAATGTTAAGATAATTCTCAATATAAGACGACATGTTTCTAAAAAAGATTTATTCTCGTTACAGAACTATTAATATTTCGTTTATTTTTTTTAAAGCTTCACGAAAATGGCGAAAATGAAATTTCTTTTAGCAAGAAATGCTTAGAGAAGATGTCAGTTTAAAAATAAAGTATCCGTCAATGAAATAATAAACGTGATCATTACATCTAGCAAGTAAATACGCCTGAAACTCATTATAAATCGTTTCCTTTTTTAGTTTTATCTTCTTTTAGGCGTTTCTTAAACATTTCATTTATATATCTTATCTAACACATTGCTAGAAAGACTTTCTAGTATTTCACAATTTCGCAGCACAATAAATCACAAATTTAAATGTCATAAACAAATAACAGGTATTTCTGTTTCATCTGTTTCATTTGGAAGTTTACATAACTTGCTAATCAAGTAAACTTTCTTGGGTCGGATTCGGTGATTTATCTCGGTGTATCTTACTTCACATTTCATTTTAGGTTCGGACAATTAAATTTGCATAGACACACCTGCGCTCATCATATTATGAAAATTTCTGACGTAGGTGCAGTAAAATAAATATTAATACCTTGCGTTAGATTGCGTTTTAAATTTTAACAATATTCCACAATTAATGCCAAAATTATTAACTGTTTTCATTTATTCCAGTTACGAAACCAGCAATAGAATATCTGCCCAAGAGCAAGGACAACTTCAGAACGCCGGAACAGATCACGAAGCCATCGCAGTTCGTGGCCAATATTCTTACGTCGGACCGGATGGCGTAACCTACACGGTTGTTTACGTCGCTGACGAAAACGGTTTCCAACCAAGGCGCTCACATCCCCCATTAATCGACTTTATTCGGCAATATTAATTTATTTTAAATAATTTGTACATATGTTTGCGTATATGATTTACGTATATCACGGAGATTGATTGTATTTTTGTATACTTATGTTTAAAAAATAAATTACATACAGTAAATATGATTTCGATCATGTTTTGAACTCAAACAGACGGTCCTACAGTCCTAGTTTCTCTTCAGGCTGTGTCATAATTCGTATTTTACGCATTACATTCAAATTTACCACTAATATTGCACGAAATCAATTTTCAATGAATTTCTGTTGGTGCACGGAAAAAAAAAGATTTGTTGAATCGAACATTTTACAAATTTAAATATAAAAATAATAATAATGGTCCTCTCCATTCAAAGTTTTATTTAAAAAGTCTATTTCACTACATGTTTCGGCGTAACGTCATCATCAGGTAATGATTTCGTTAAGTATTAAAATACAATGAAAAAAATCGAACAACACTCCATGTAAAAGTAAATTTAGTTTAGGTTAATTTAGAAATAAATTAAAATGAAGAGAGAAAGATATGTGTACTATTTTGAATGATCGGTGGATAGTTTATACTTTTTTTTATATAAAACTTTGAATGGGAAGGACCAATATTATTATTTTTATATTTAAATCCAAACACCATTCATAAAGGATTACTTCAAATATTTTACAAATTATTTATTAAATGTTAACAAAGTATTAAGATATTATTCAAATAATTATAATTGCTTTGAGTGAAAAAGTAGATCGTTTCTAACTAAATAATTAATTCCTAACGCCGAATTTGTGTTTTTATTTAACGTAGAAGACACACTTCAAATAACAATTGCAAAGTGTTGTGATTTATAGGTATACTTCACAAGAAACCGAAAAAAATAACATATGTATATGTAAAGATGATGAACTTGGATTTGTGATGCATACATATAAGTGCATATCAACACTGAATCAAAAATGGGTCTTAAAACAACGAAAGACTCATTGTTATGAAATAATGCATTAAAATTGGTTCAAAGAACGAGTTTATCAAATCAATGAAAATGATTTTATTAAATAACGATGGAGTTTAGGTACTGAGTAATAAAACATTCATTGTATTAATAAATCCAAAATAATTGAAAATGAAATGGCAGCTTGATTGGCTCAGTGAAATTATTGTTTTGTTTTAACAACTTTATTAGGTTTACTGAATCACCATAAGTTATTAATTTTATGTGTAAACTTCAGTAGAAGAATGAAGAAAGGCATCAACACAATGAACAGTATTTGTTAATATGTTAATCGCAAATGGTTGACTTAATGTATGTATTCGTAATACTTCCTTTTTCATGGTCCCTTGTGGAGGAGGAATCACCAAACATGCAGAAAGAGGAATAGAAATGTAAGTTTCTGCCTACCAAGCATCTTTAGCATTCCTCCAAGAGTACATACACATTCTTCAGTGTTGTGTCTCTGTTTTATTCTCGATTTGTTCATAAGAGATCACGAGTTTAGATGCACTCCCTCTAAGCGCCACAGGCTAAACCCTCACTCAGTCAGCGACCGCGACGTAAGTCGGTAATTCAATCACACAACACACACCTTTCATTAAGGTATGCTATCTGTTCATTCTTGCAATAATTGTAAACATTGTACTAACGAAGAAAGTATAATTTAATACTTTATTTCAATCATTTCGTGAATAATTTTATGAAAATTGTACGTAAAAATAACAATGTATATTCGTCCAAATTCAAAAATTCAAAAGTATTTATTGAACGTGGGAAACTATAGTTATCATAACAAATGTTATCCATGCACTAATGCGCAATGATTTGTTATAATAAAAAAGCTAATTTATTTCTCTAATGAATCTTGTTATTAGTTAATCAAAAATTGTAAATAATAACAAATAATTGTATTTCTGCTTTTAACTGTAATAATTAGGAGTAATTTCTCCCAAGAAAAAAATGTTCTCCTCACGTAGGATTCGCACCTACGTGCCCCCGTTAGCCGAACGGGCGTTTTTCCAATTAAGCTAGTAGAGGACGAGGTTCGAGCGTGTTAACCAAACATATGTCGATATTAGATCTTGAAAGGCCGGCAGAACGGCAAGTATGCAAAGATTGCAAGTTTTTTACAGTGAGAAAATAACAAGTTAATATATTTCTGTTTTTAACTGTAATAATTAGAGTAATTTTTCCCAAGAAAAATTTTTCTTCTCACGCAGAGTTCGAGCCTACATCCTCCGGTTAGCTGGACGGACGCTTTACCAATTAAGCTAGTAGACGACGAGGTTCGAGCGTTTTAACCGAACATATGTCGATATTAGATCTTGAAAGGTCGGCAGGACGGCAAATATGCAAAGATTGCACGCTTTTTACAGTAGGAAATTAACAAATTAATGAATTTCTGCTTTTAACTGTAATAATTAGGAGTATTTTTTCCCAAGAAAAATTGCAGCAAAAAGCAGAAATACATTAATTTGTTATTTTTTCAATGTAAAAAACTTGTAATCTTTGCATTGTAAATAATATTTCGTCATAACGATGACACATAACGTTACGTCGATGAAAATCCATTCAATGAATGTTGTTTGTTTGTATTATAGTATTTTTCTCAGGGCAGAGGAACGTGATTCAAAATATCATTGCGCAAGACAAATACTTCGTTTTTTTGATACTTTATTGATATAATGACCATTTTCATTGAACCTGTGAATGTACGTAAACACGAATTTATTTCTCTGATGAATCTTGTTATTGCTTAATCAACGATTGTAAATAATATTTTATAATAACAATGACGCATTTCGTTCTGCTGACGAAAATATACTCCATAAATGTGGATTATTGATATTACGAATGGTATTTTTCTCAGTGTACATAAACGCCAATCAAATAACAAATTTGGCTTATCTTCTATTCTGCAAATTGAAATTGTTTGAGGCAATAAAGCCGAATATGTAACAGACCTGTATTCATACTTATTTTTACTTGATATGCAGGGTGCGCCACTACATTCACGTCGGTTTATATAAAAAAAGGGCTAACATATTTTCTTTTTTATTAAGATTTATACAGGTTCAGAAGGGCCACATTTCAAAATTATTTTGAAGTGTACAAGTGCCTCAAAGAAAAGTTACACACCAAAGTTGTGAAAAATTAAATGGAACACCCTGTATATTATGACATATTTTGATAGCACAGACTAAATAAAGGCGAGTTGGTGTTAGGTTTCTTATACCTAACTCAACTCGTTTACGAGATAATTAACAATTCTTCAAAATGTAGGCCAAAATTTAAGAGGCATGCCCACCATGCATATTTAAGCTAGATATTTTAAACTATTTATTTTTAACTAAGGCTTTAGGCTTGATAAAAAAATAAAAGTTATGCAAAAAAAAATGTACAGGATGTACAAAAACATACTTTTAATTTTCGCTATCTTTAAAGACAAATAACTTTATTATTTTAAATTGAACAGCCTGTATTCATTGCCTTATTTAGATTCTAATTTTAACGGTCTTTAAGATTGCATTAATGCTTACTATAGCTATCTGTTATAATTTCTTAGTAATCTAGAATTTTCTTTTTCAGGTATTAATTCCTAACATTATTTTTTTTTTGAAGTAGGCTTGGACAAAGCTGCTGTTATTATTCAACATAGACAGACAATATTTATCAGCCTAACTCTTCAACTAGCTTTTCCTACATACTAATTAAAAGTCATAACTAAGTAAACTTCAGCAATATACTTTATTAAAACGGATAAACTGATATGTTGAAAACTGCCAATGTTTTATAAAGTGTTCAAAATGATGGCCATCGTTTTCAATGCAGAGGCGTACTCTTTCTTGAAATGAGTTCTTAATATTACTCAAAACATTTTGTGTTATAGATCGAAACGCCATCCTTACTCGCTCCTTCATATTATCGGAGTGTGGTTGCTGCTATGTTAGCTGCTTTCCATTTACCGGTTGACTCACCTCATTTCAGTTTTGTGCGTTAAGTTACGAACTGTTCACGTCAAACTCATTTAGTCGCTAGGTTATGTCATTCGCAGTAAGTAACACGCAGCTTAACGCACAAAACTGAAGTGAAGTATATCCCCATAAAATAAAATCTAGGCTCGTTAGATCTGGAGATCTTGCTGGCTAATTCTGTGGATCTCCGCGGCCTATCCACCTGTTGGATACTGCCTATCTAATTCATCCCAAAGCTTATTTGAAAGTGCCCAGGTGCACCGGCTAATTGCAACCAAAGTCTTTGTCGAGTATTAATAGGTATATTTTTCAAAAGTATTGGTAAGTTATATTTTATAAATTGTAGAAGCATGGCACCATTTAAGTGACCATAAAAAAGTATGGCCCTATTACGTGCTTTCCAACTATTCCGCCTCACACATTAACAAGCCATCGATGTTGACAATTTAGGGTTCTAAAGAAATTGGGATTCTCGTCACTGTAATAATGAAAATTATGCCTAATAACTCATCCGTTGTTACGAAAAGTTGACTCGTCTGAAAACAGCACGTAATCGAGAAAATTTTCGTCATCGCGTACCTTTTCTAGAATCCATCATAATCTACTTCCAAAAGTTCTTGATGCAGTTGTATGTGGTATGGGTAAAATTTGTTCATCTTTATAATTCTTCCGATGCTGTCTCTGCTTATCCCTGTAGTTTCATTTATTTTTCGTTGACTTGTCCGCGGATTTTCAACAATAGATCACTAAAATATTATTTCCTTCATTTCCGGTAATTGGTTTTTGTCGTTCTGTTTTCTTATAAGACACACTAGCTGTACTTTGGAAAACTTGCAGCAATTTTTTTAAAGAAAGCTTATCGGGATGGCGTCTATTAGGATATTTTTGCGCATAAATCCTTGATGCTAGCAAACAATTTTCTTCACACTCTCCAAGTATAAAAATCATATCCATCCTTTCTGCTTGAGGGTAATTTCTCATTGTAAATAATTAAAATGCTTTTTAAACAACAACGAACAACAGTGATGCGTGATTGACAAGTTCTGTTACTGTCAAATGACTTCTGTGTATAATGAAAGCGACACTTATCTAAGCCTACTTTTGTAAAAAGAATGAATAGGAATTAATATTTAAAATAGAAAAGTCTAAATTATTAAGAAACTATAAGAGGTAGGTATAGGAAGCATTAATACAATCTTGAAGATCGTTAAAATTAGAATCCAAATAAGGTAATAAATACAGAGTGTTCCATTTAAAATAAGAAAGTTACTTTCCTTTAAAGATATATTTTTTTTGTATTACTTTTATTTTATTATCAAGTCTGATGCTTCAGTTAAAAATTAAATACAGTTTAAAATATCCAGCTTAAATATGCATGACAGGAATGCCTCTTAAATTTGGTCTACATTTTGAAGAATTGTTAATTATCTCGTAAACGAATTGAATTAGGTATAAGAAACCTAACACCAACTCGCCTTTATTTACTCTGTACTATCAAAATATGTCATAATATACAGGGTGTTCCATTTAATTTTTTACAACTTTGGTGTGTAACTTTTCTTTGAGGCACCCTGTATACTTTAAAATAATTTTGAAATATGGTCCTTCTGAACCTGTATAACTCTTAAAAAAAATTGAAAATACGTTACCACTTTTCGGATATAAACCGACGCAATGTGGTGGCCCAGCCTGTATATGTATATTATATATATATATTTCAACGGCATACAATCTACATCATTACTAACATATATGAGGATCTAATCAATCACTGATAAAGCCTACATAGTTTGGGAAAAAGTTGATAATGTAATAAAAAATCGATGGTATTATTTAGGTGTACATCTTTTCCCAGTCCTCAGTTTCTATGGAAGTCAATATTGGCGATCATTTTGAATTTCATAGAATACTATTTATTTCTTCCGATAAACCAGAATTTATATCTTACTTCTGTTATCTTTTCTGTTTTCTGGCTATATCTATGGAGATGCATACGTACATACAACCGAAACCACTTCTACTGCGAACAGAAATGCGCGCCTCTTACAATAAGCGTATAACGGTGTATATAATTCTCGTCTAAATGTCCATTAAATGAAAAATTACTTATATAAATTCTTCCTCATTATTATTTATTTATTTATTTACTATGACATTAAGCAGCGACTATTTTAGATTGTAGGTCTTCATCAGGCTGAAGTTTTGCATAATCCTATAACAGTCAACATAAAAGAAACATGCAAAAACAGGTGAATAACAACTTTATTTTAAATTTAATGATCGCACATCGCGGTTCGAACATTCCTTCTTCAACGCCCGGTCACTCTCGTAAGTCAAGCAAATACTATCTATTTAACAGGCAAATATCTTATAGAATCTGTAAGTAGCGCAGTAACGACTACTGAAATCTAATTTAATAAATTACATATATATACAACAAATTTATTTATTTAAACCAACAAAGTAGTAATATACAAGGTGATTCGGGGAATCCGTCTATTAAAAGTTCTTATATCTCGATTTTAAAACTTTGGGGTTAAGCATAGTTAGCCATGATCTGTTTAGAAAAAATAACTTCATTCAAAAATACATTGAAAGTCATGGCCAACTTTGATATTATAAATAGAAACCTACAATTTTAGTGCATTTTTAGGTTCTACTAAACATTTTAAAACCGATTTTATAAAACATCTACTGGGTTACCGTTGCAAAGTTATTTTGGTTTTTGTGAAAATTTTGTGAAAAAAAAAATATGGTGCATTAAATGCGTACAACAGTTATACAGTATAAGGTAGAAAGTTTCTGTGTAACTGTGGAGAGTGCCTCTACTATTTAACCAATGTGTAAAAAGTAAGCAAAATTACACAGGGACTTTCATAATCTAGGGTTGATTTGGAGTAACTTCTTAGTACTAAAAATATTTTTTCATATAGAATGACCTGTAAATTTTTACACCATGTGATGTAGAATTGAATCCTCTATCGAAGGTGTTTTTATACCTATCTCTATCGCTTCTTTTGGAATTAGTGATTTTCAGAAAATGTAGTTTTAGATTAGTATTTAATTAATAATAGGCGGTGAAACACAATTTTAATTTTAAAAGCGTACAAATATACTGGCAAGATTAATCCAATTATCTTATAATATTTAATCTAATCCAATTTACTATTTTTTTAAAACAAATACTGTATATGAATTTAGGTTTTTATTATTTCAGCAAAATGTGTTCTGCAGTGTAAATTTGAAATTGAAGAAATAATAAGGAATTAGAATTAAATTATAAACTTAAACTAAGTTTTCTTAAAAGTCAAAGTTAAATAAAAATTAAATTTAATGTTAACCTTAAGAACCTTAAGAATATTAATACTTTGCAGTCACGATTGTGATCTAAATTTGAAAATGAAAAGATAAAGTATATGATCGTTTCCCAATATTTTAACATTTTAGAAATTTTGGCAACACAGCAACCTTAATTATTACGACAGGATAGAGCAATTACAACATAACAACAAACTACCCTTCATTGAAAGCTTAACTGTTGCATAATTCGATATTTAAGAAAGTTAAATAACATCAAACCTGTGCAAACTACAGTACAATAACCATTGAAGTAATTAAAAAGAAAAACAAACACAAAACGCCTATCCCAAATCAAAGTATACAAGGTATTTGACAATGTTTGAAATGAAAGCAGATAGTGACTTTGGACCCAAAGACTAGTTGTGAGTGGGGGTGGCGCAAAAGAGTTTAGCGGTTGAAAGTTTGAGGATGGACAAGAAATTAATGATGAGCAATGGTATAAGCATCCTTTCTGCCCATGTTCTTTCCGCTAATATTCTTCTTTTGTATTTTATTGTTCTTTAATTTAAATAAAATGTTACAGTAAAATCTCGGTTATCCGTACGATCTTGGGCAACACGCTATCAGTAAAGTTTGCAAGGCACGGCAAAGCGAGAACCCAATGCTACATACTAATTTTATCGATAACCGACTACGCTTTGATCACAATACCTCCCATCCCATTACAAAAGGAATTTCAGCCTTAAAAGCGGTTTATATTAACCGAAATTGCTTTGATATCACCAGCAAACAGCTATTGTGTGAATCCTTGGTGCTTTCGCATTTTAGTTATGGAGATGTACTATATGATAGCTGCCTCACGAAAGAAGACTCGAGAAAAATCCAAGTGGAACAAAATTCTTGTTTACGTTTGACATGGTATGCGAGGTAGGAGAGGTATTATATATATGTATAACCGCCGAATAATTCACACCGCTTCATTTTTTTTTCAAATTACTAGAAAGTAGAAAGCCTCCATATCTGTACAGTAAACTACGTTTTCGGCGTGAGGATCATAACATCAATGTTCGCAACAGACATATGCTACTACCCAGGCATAGGACGGAAGAAGTTATTCATATAATGCAGCTGCGGTGGTGAACAAGTATATACTGGCAACGGACATTGGCATAACCCCCAGGATTTCTACTTTGAGGCATATGATGAAGCATCGCCTGTTTACCGACCAGTGTGAAGGACCAGACTAGTGCTTGTGGGGGCGGATGCTTCGGGGTGGTGGACTTGGTTTGCACCTGCAATGTGTTTTGTGTAATACAGTGGATTCTTTTTTTATTACATTTTTTTTTCTTTTATTGTTAATTCCTGTTTCATAGATTAAAGTAAGAACGCTAATGTAACAATGTATTGTTTTATAGACGATTTAATCTTTTTGGCAATGTGTGGGTATAAATAGGTTAAAGTATTGTTGTAGCCGTTGTTTATAATTACCTTATGATGCTATTGCCAATAAATACGCATTATTATTATAATGAATATTGTCTTAGGAGTTGCTACTAGGGTTACTACCTTTTATATATGTGTGTATCGAATGATTTAGAAAATCGAATCATTGTAACCTTGCAAGGATTTATGTTGTCAAAGGAGGACAAGAGGACGCAGTATCAAAACGAGAGCGGGCGGCAACCTTAGTACCTATCTACGTGACTGGAAATGAAGAAAAGGGGTTATTGCCACAAAAAATTCGCTGATTGAGCGCAACACTTTTTACTTACTTATGTAAAACTCGATTAAGATTGCTAATCTTTTCTATATAAGAGACACAAATGCTCGGTATCTGTTCTATACCATGTTTATGGTAAAACAACTGTCTTGATTTTATGCATGCAAAAGACTGTATTGCAACAAGTCGTGCCAGAACCAAGGAGCTGATCGAACTTGACCGTAAAAGTGCCATGGTGTCTCTGTATTTACAGGTCACTGTAAACTCAGGAAATTGGACTCTCCGATTATGTTGAGAAGACGAGGAGGCAGTTGAGCGTACTTTCTGCCATTTCCCTGCCCTTACAAGAATCAGGTATGCAAACTTTGAGAAAGCTAACCGTCCCTAGAAGGACTCAAAACAATCCTAGGCTGCGTTCCGAGTCGCGCATTTTATGCGATGCGTGCATTGAAAGACATAGAACACTGTAAGCGTTCCGATTTACTTGTCGTGCATATGCTACGCATAGGCTGCGTTACCTTTTTTTCTATGCGTTGTTTGTTCCATTCTAGCCTCTGTCAGGGTCTAAACTGATTTCGGGGCAAAACTTTATGGACACATACATGTTAAATCGGAACGATGTATCGTTACATCAGATGCATAATATGCATTATGCGCGACTCGGAACGCAACCTTATTCAGCAAGCTATTTCAGCTGCTTTAAAAGGTCTTGAATTTGAATGAATTTTAAGATAACATCCACTAGTCAATAGACCATGTGGACGGTATGATTAATCGATCAATGCGAATTTTATCTCTCACCAATTCACTAAATAGCTATAATAAAAGAATTTACATTAAAAAAATATGTGTAATGTATGTAATAATTTTTTGTCAATATGAGAAATTTGTGACTTTATTTATTCGTTTTTTTTATGCCAAAATTAATGAAAAATCTAGATTTGATTCTTCATTCGCGAAATTCATATTTTTAATTTGGATATGGTAAATCGAACTATTTATGTATTTCGAACTGTAGCTCTAAATTTTATTTTTATTAACAGTAGTTTCATTGAAAACATTATTAATGCTTAGATTTTATAATTTTTGAAGGAAGCAATGAAAACAGATGTAACAATTAGAAATAAAATCATTTTCAGTTTTATTTAAACGCTTTCTGCTGTATCTCAGTGAGCAGAAGTTAATTTTGCTTGGAAAACTTTCTTTTTCTTATCTCACACCTTCAAAAATTTCAAATAATAAAAACACACAAGGTAGTTAACGGTAACAACTAATTTAATTGAAAATAAATTAAAATTCTTATTCCTTATTTTCAGTACAATTAGCACAGTACAAACGAAACTATCTACTCTAAACGCTTTCCTAATTACAGCTACTAATACAACATTTTTGGACAAAAAGAAAACTGTTAAAGTTAATTATGTCAGGCATCACCAGTTTGAAGGCGAGCATTAATAGTTGAGTTACCAATTTTTATGAAAATACAATAAATCCAAACATCTGTGCATCTGATGCCCTTCCGTGGCACGTATGGCATTCGCTTCTAAAGATAAAAAACAAAATACATATGTAAAACAGAAAATATGTATTTCTAAAATATATCCAGTCGAAAACATTGTTACATAGTTGATTGTTCTAAGATCAGGATGTAATTCTCCAAAATCTTACTGCTTTGCGTAATGTACACAGTACGGTGTTCAGTTGTATGCCATCCTTATCTAGTGTCGTGATAGCTGGGCAGTTTGCGGTTGGTAACCATTTTCATCAGCTATATAGAAAACGTTGTAAGTTTTTCCGTCAGTTCCAGTGTAGGAAAATTGTCCTCTAACTGATAGTGCTTCATCCGGACGTCCTTTCATTGTTTATATGCCCTTTTTCTTGTCCAGCTATTCCATTGCTTGTCTCATAACTATTAAAAAAGAAAAGCAATTAGGTGTACTTGGAGAACACGATTTGCACTGATTTACTTACGAATAATGGTAAGAACCCGTTCCTAAATTACTTAATTCATTTCTCAAAATGGTGGCACTACCGTCAGGGCTATTATATCGTTGCGGTGCAGCAGATGCTACTGCAATAATCAGGGCAATACAAATGATCTGAAAGTTAAGAGCTGCTTTAGTCTTTTATCACTAAGTAACGTCCATGCCTTGTGTAATTAAACAAACACTAACCACTTTCATTTCTGTCCGTGTGGAATCAAAATTTCTGACAAATTGTGTCTTTGTTTGGAGAATGATTCCTTTTATATGTTTAATATCAATTATAGTTTCCCCACTATCCCAACCGTAGGCAAATTTGTCAAAAATTTTAGATTATGTCAAAAGGCAAGAATGGGCAAATTATGTATTTTATTGTATGGTATTTAAATTGCTAATGGAAACTGTGGTGTGTTGAATCTGATTAAATTACGAAAACCTCATTTTTTTAGGTGAGGTCACGAATACGATTATTTTTTACATGTACAATCAATATGGTAGTATACCATACTTCCCTGATTTATGGCGACGTGTTTAAGTAAAACTACACGAGTTAATTTGTAACATCTCGAACGCAACAGGTTAGCCTTTTAACCTATAGCTGGCCATAAATGTCCACAACATTAAGTAAAATAGAGTTTGATATCCTGGTTCATCACAGATCTACATATTTCAGTACTACAATCGAGGCGTGCTCGCAATGTCTTGGGATTCTTCAATTATGTGGCCATTAGCCACAAAATTAATATTCAGACATATGGTTTTATATACATAAATGCTGGATGTGTCATTCACATTCCACCAACACGTTTATATATTAGATTATGTTTTGCACAGTATGTGGCTTTAGTAAAAGCAATTTCTTTCGCACTCAGTGGATACAATTTATGCATACAAAAAAAAGATGGTTCAGTATTTAATAAAAAAGATGTTCAAAATATCAACTTTTACATCAAATATTTATGCGTCCTATGCTCTTTAGTAAATTTAATTAATTAAAACTGCAAGTGAAATTATCAACAAATATGCTTAAGTAGATTAAGAATATACCGGAAGCTTTTATTTATAAAAGAAATTCAAAATTATTAGCCTTAATAAACGACAAATAAAAACTAATACCGCACAAAAGAAAACGGTCACCTCAAAGTATTTACGAAATTGGTTCAAAGTATGATACTATGGTAATAGCTTGATGATACATCATATGTCATGATGAGCAAATCATCTCACGATAAAGGCAAATAAGGGTAAAGACATAATCGCCATTCTCTGTATGATTCAGGTAATTTCACCCAAATAAAATAACGCTTTTTTAGCCCAATCTTTTATTGTAATGTAGTATTTAATTCGAAATATCAATTGTGATTGTGTTTACATCAATTATAGTCTGATTTGACCAGATTTTTTCTTGTAAACATATGTACGGAATACTATTCCTCCAAATTGCTCTTATTTATATTATATTTATCAGCTTGATCTTATGGATCGCACCGCTTTGCCCAGTATTTAAAAGTGGCGATGCCTCTCAAATAAACAACTGCAAGCCCCACGACAGATCTATTTAACTTAGCCTAAATTTAGAAATCTACCTTCCCAGCCAGCAGAATGACGCAGAAAGACGTTTAATATCACGCAATAGACGTAATATCGATGTTCATTAAACCTCATTTTAAATCACTCTGCTATCTGGATGGTACCGTCATATATATTCAGCTTTTGCAGTAATATTTGTTCTCATCAACCTGGTATCACGTACAGGAGGTCTACAGTAACTAACCTTGTTACTTTTGTTCAACATGCTCCCGAGCACCTTCCGAGCCTGTCGCTGCTGGTGGGCAGATCGATACACCGACCTGTCTAAGGTTTTTGACAGGATAGACTATGGTCTTGCGTTACGCAAGCTCTGTGTGGAAATTGATACAATCATATCTCTCTGATCGTAATTTTCCAGTCTCTTGTAATGATTTTTTTGTCCGGTGGCCAGATTATTGGATCAAGGTGCCTTAGGAGTCTATCTTGAGGCCTTTACTCTCTTTGATGCTTGTGAATGACTTACCCCATTGCTTAGATTGCGAGCTACTTACGTTTGCAGATGACAATAAAGTCAAGCTGTTCTTGTCTAAATTAAATTAATAACTTCTTCACTAATACAGGTACCTGTCAATCTCCCATCTGCAAATATTGATGCTACGGCATATTAAAAAAAATTAATAACGTTTCCTTCAATTTTCAATCTGTGAGTTACATGTATGTAAGCTCCATTTTTGCCAACCTAAAAGATTTTTGTACCAGAGATGCATATAATATAAATTCCAAAATTATAGAGATCATAACAAATATTGTTATTTATTCTTTCACTAAACTCATTAACAAAAGTATCAATAAAAAAATCTACCCAATGGCACTCAAAATAGACGATATTTAAAAAAGGGAGTATTAATGATTCTAATAACTATCGCCCAATTTTCTATTACACCTGTTTTTTTTCCAAAGTTTTTGAAAATGTACTAAAATATCAAATAGCAACTTACTTTGAACTCAATTCACTTTATAGTAAATGTTAATTAGTCTTTATCAATAAGCTCTTCAACGACTCTAGCTTTACGAAACCTACCAACATAATACTTGGAAATTTTGGACTTAAGAAACATACATTTGTATTACTTTTTATAAATTAACAAAAGCTGTTGATTGGGTAAATCATGAAATTCTACTTGAAAAATTAAAACATTATCCCTTCTCTGCACCTTCCTGACAATTACTTAAATCGTTTTTATCAGACAGATTCGTAAAATATAATAATATTTCCTTCAAAATTATAAATATCAAACATGGTGTACTACAGGGATCCCTGCTTGGACGATGTTTGTTCTTAATTTACATCAATGACCTAGACCATTGTGATATTAACACCGATTTTTTTTCTATTTGCTGATGATATCACGGCTATTAACTCGGACTCCTCAGAAAGTGGTCACAGTGCCAGATGAATACTGCAATAAATAATTGGTTTTTAGCCAATAAATTGTGCATGAATCCAACTAAATTGGAGAGGCAGATACTGTCACTGACACCAACTCGGAATCATCTAATTAAACCTGTAAGGCTACTCAGTGTATTGTTAGATCCGAAGTTAACTTGGGAGAATCAAATCCATGATCTGTGTACAAGACTCTCAAACCAAATCTCTTTGATTAGAACTTTAAAAAATAAACTATCGCCTAATTAGTTAATCACAGTGTATTTTCCGTTATGTTATCTTGGAATGTGTCACTTTTATAAAAGAGAATTTGGATAACTACACCCTTAATAGTGATTTCCATAATTACCCTACTGACCAACCAAAATATTAGATTACGTCAAGACTGAAAAGAAGTCAAAAGAACACCGATTATTTTTCATCAAATTTTTCAATGTCATATCCAGCTCTATCAAAAAATTACCATGAATTTTTTTCAAAAATATTATGAAAAATACTTCATTTAGAAAAGCTTTTATTCAATTGAAGAATTTTTGAATAATAAATTTAGGGATATGATTTAATATAATTTAATATTGTTTCTTTCTTTTTTTTTGCGGTGGCATACGTATACAGTTTGTGTATTAGCATTAAATAAAGTATATTATCATTACTATTAACAAATATATATAAAAATAAAACATTTGAAAAATGTGCTATTTATTATTATAATACACTGAAATTACAAATACTGAAGGAAAACCAAATCTTCCTCTATAGGTACTAACTAATTTTTATTGCAAAAAAAAATAATAATAAAGAAAAGAAGTAATTAAGTACATCTGATCTATTCCAGAAATAGTTTTAGATAACGCAATGGATGCACGGAAATGTTATAATTCAGCTTCTAAGAATAGGAATTGAGTTCTTGTCTTTATCGTCCTCTTGCGCTATTTACTTTCAATTTGTTATCTATCACCCCATAGTCAAAATATTCAACAACTGCATTAGTTGTCCTTCATTTTATACGAAACTCAAAAGAATTCGCAATAAGGTCTTCATGCTAGTTCTTATGAAGAAGTTAGCAATATGGATAGTATAACGTTATACAGAAATTTGGAGAATAAAATACCGAAGAGGTTATCATTAGAGGTGATTATTGAAGATTTTTTTATAATTGTAATAGATCTGCATTTTGCAGATTTACATATGTACTTTCCATTTAATTCAATAACACGTAACCGTTTATCAGAAATCATTGAGAAAAGTAGCGCCAAATATTTCTAAAACATATGTAAATAAGGCTAATCAGTTCAATTATCCTGAAGAAGCTGTCAGTATGAACAGCGAAACGTCGAGCGAAAGTTTTGACACACGGCGAAACCCGCAAGAAGCTGTTAGTTATAGTTACACCGGCCGTGAAAGCCTACGCAGTATTACGCAGTATTACATATGTAAATATTATATGCTACTTGGGTTGTTCTTGTTAACTTTTGTGTGAGAATGTATGTGGGCAAATTATTTTGTATAAAATAAAATGATATAGAAGCTATTTTATAATGCTTTATTGAACTTAATAATTACTACAAAATAAATTATTTTTTATACATCGCAGGATACTGTGCGGCAGCATTTTTTAGTTTTCTGTAACATGTGCTTTCATCTTCCTCTCGAAGATTTCAAAAAGATCTGCAGGATTCTAATGACAGATGTTATTGTTAATATTCACTAACATTTTAGTAATGATATTTCAATAATATTTTGGTACGTGATATCCAGTACATACAGATAATTTATTGGTTGCCCGGCACCTCCGCAGAGCAAAATCTCCCTCCTAATCATCATTGTATGTAAATAGAAGGGTGATGTTACACTGCGACCTAAAAGATCTATTGTGTCGCCTATTCTTGCTGCTTTACAGCTGCCCTTCCAATCCTATTCCTTTCAGAAAGTGTAGGATATCAGAGGGCCCCAGTCTAGGTAAGTCTCCCTCTTCGATTTCACATACTCCCAGGTGCAATGCCCTCGAGTTCTACATTCAGAATCTTTTTCCAATCCAAGCTTACTCAGGTGTCTACAATGGCCTGAAAGTATTCCTGTTAATATGCGAACATTGTTCTTACTCAGGTTGATGCATTCTGTAAACCTCTTCTGGTTATAAGTTCCCAGAAGAATTTTACTTTGCCTCATTCCTTGGAGATTTTCCCAGTAACTGGATTTTCTCTGCTCCATTTCTATTTTTAGTTTCTTCAGTATTGTACTGCTACTTAACCCGCAAAAGGGTTCAGGCCCTACAAAAGGCATTCCAGCCCCTTTTTTTTGCGAGGTTATCCGTTATTTCGTTTCCTTCCACTCCTGTGTGACCTGGAACCCACAGGAGGGTTACTTTATTTCTTTTGCCTAGTTCATTTAATTTCCCTAGGCATTCCCAGACCATCTTGGAGCTGAATAATCATCATTACGGCCCTGGAAAATACCGGAACCGCAACTGATCAGAGCGAGATTCAAACTAGTTCCCCCTCGCACTAGTCGACACCCTGCAAGGCATTCGGCTAATGTAGAAGCTAATTGTTCCAATAGCGTCCCACATCATTCCACAAAAAGCAGTTGTGCTTTAAAAATAACACTGAGCTATCACAATTACTATAAAAGAGAGATATACGTACTTACGCTAAAATACATAATACTCAAATCCTCAATCTTTTAGTACATATCTATACGTAACTGCTCTTATAATAAATAATATGAATAACACACACACAAATATGATACAAACAGGTGATATGACTTCACTAAACACTAACCACTTTTAGGCAAGACTTGTGCAACTGACATGTGTGTAGTTTGCTCCATATCAAATAAACAACCACGCAAGAAATGCACCAACAGAAATCTTGCTATCCATCTGGTTCATTTCCTATATTTCTTTTTGAGATCGAATACTACAGCTGTGAAAAATAAAATATTTCTAATATAACGTTTAATATGAAAATATTGTTATTCCAAAAATGTGATACTGTCATTCCAAATATTAATTTCATTTGGTGATGTTAATACAAATTTCTTAATAAAAATGTTAGATATTGAAACCTTTTTTCTCAGTGTGAGAGAAAAGTATGTGTAGTAGTGCCTCTCGTTGGATATATGCGTAGGTTCGAATTGTTTAAAAAAATTATCGTAATTTTTTGCAAATAATCTGCACTCAGTAATAGATAATCTTGTATGACATCTTGTTCTGCCACACAAACCAGAGTTAGTAATCGTTTCAAAGTAATTTGTTACTATAGCAAGTATAGTAAGAATATAACCCCAATTAAAGAATCCAATTGTTATTGAAACATACAGTTACATGCTTTTTCTGCATGCGTTAATATGCAAATTCCCCTCTCTGGCTATGAAATGATTTTTTTCTTCGTTAGTAGATAGTACATCTGCTCATAATCTATAATTTAAAGATAGACTATTACATGCAAAAGAAATTAACGGATTTCTTTATGCAGAGATCAAAAGCTCAGTACAGGTTGCGTTTTTCCCCATTATGAAAATATCGTCTGCATATCTTTGGGTATAATAGCCTGCATTATTTAGAGTTACAAACAGTTCGTTAATGACAAGTCCCACAGTAGGGGAGATAACACTCGCCCCTGTGGGCAACTTCTGCGCACCGACACCTACATTGTTTCATCAGCCAACTACGTTTCAATGAGTCTCTCTTCCAGCATCGCTTACTGTACTTACACATAGTTTTTTCCACTCCACGTTTCCTGGAAGTTATATTATCACAGAAGCAGATACTTTATAGTTACCGTTGATTTGGGATCCAGGTTTAACTTTTTTGTTTAGTTGTCTAGTTACTAGAAAAAAAATGGAAAATAAATCTTAAGGCAGAACACGTTTTCACCACTTTGGGTGTGACATCTAAAATGTTGCCAAAGTAGAGCTAGTTGCTTTAAATATTTACAAATAGTTAGCGCACTCATTTTACTACATTTTGCGTTTTTAACATCTCACAAGTTACTGAATGGACGCGATATCGGTTATCAGTGAACGCACGTGGTTCTTGTTTCTGCCAAAGAAAGGCCCAATATTGTGAATAATATAAAGTTGGTAATATATTATTTTATTGATTCGAGTTTGTAGTGCACCGAATAGTGGGAATCCTTTACAGATAAGTCATTTTTAGTTAGCGTTATTGATATATATTAATTTTTATGTTATTTTCGGTTCTGTAAATTCACAATTCAGTGCTTTTTGTCGCCACACAACGCGTGCGTGATCCACCGCTCATGGTAGTGGTGGGAATCGGTTTCACATTCTCGCCTGTGGGAGTGCAGTACCCACGATCTTAAGTATGGAAAAGGATAGTTTAAATGCGGTTGCTGATATTTCCGTGGAGGGAGATCATCGCGACAGCATTTTACCAGAAATCAATATCGATACGTCACAAACATCGTTCGCTATGCTCTTAAAACGTTTAACCTAAATTTACAATTCCTGAACGTGATCAAGCATAATTTTGATGCGTTAGATAATACTAATAAAGATGAATATGTAATTGCTACTGGTAACATTGTTGAACACAAAAACGTATTATTTGCCTCCCGTATATCAAATAATAGAATTTGTATTTATCTTTCGTCGAAACAAATAGTTGACTCATTTATCAATGAACATGAGGGTATTACTTTAAATAATATATTTATAAAAGCACGTAGGTTAGTTTCGCCAGCCAAAAGAATTATTTATCCAATGTTTCTCCTTCGTTACCACATGAGGTAATATTAGATGAGCTAAAACGTTTAAACTAAAAGTAGTTTCACCAATTACCTTTATAGGAGCTGGAATAAATAATCCAGCTTATAAGCACGTACTTAGTTTTCGTAGGCAAGTGTACATTATATTAGAAATAAATGAACATATTCCTGAATCCACTTTAATCTCGTATAAACAAAATCATTTTCGTATCTTTCTTTCCACGGACGAAGTGAGGTGCTTTGCCTGTAAGAAAATAGGGCACGTAGCCCAAAAATGTACTGAATCTGCTGGTCAACCCGAAACAAGGATCGAGGCAGATATGCAAATATTACTACAAGCAATGTTTTAGAGGTTCAATCACATTCGGATCCCGATACCAATCTGGAAACGGCAGACCCCGAGCCCGAACTTTCAGAAACGTCTGGTCAGTTACCTTCTACTGGACACTCACTAGAATGGTCGCAAACAAAAATGCCGAGGAATAAATCTTCAGCACCTGGATTATCAACTAAACGACAAGCTCCCTCTACAACTGATTCAGAGTCCACTATAGCGGACGAAGGGACGGATCTTCAATCTGTATCGGGAGAACGTTCGGAAGAGTGTGGCGTTTTGTCCCAGGAATTTAAAAACCAGAATCTATAAGAAAGAAGAAGCGCTTGGAATCATTCACGGATGACCTTGAGAGTTACGAAGAATTTAAAGAAATATTTACCGAAATATTGAAGTGATGGATTACACTAATTTTTGCAATTTCCTCACGGATATAAAGGTAGACATGATGTAATAGAGATTGCGAAGGCCTACACTTCGGATACAGAATCCTTATTAGAGATTATTGTCAAAAGTATTCGTATGGTTAAGTCAAATGCCTTAAAAGGCAGATTGAAACGCATAGCCAAGAAGATTAAACAGACGGGTTCGCAGGAGCGGGCGGAATTATCACAGTCAGACGTTATCTCCTCGCAAGATGAATACTCCAGCGATATATCTGACTTAGTTAATTAGTGTTCTTGATATTATAGATTACCACTTTTTCCTCTGTATAAGTAGTAGTAATATTTATTCATCACAGACCAATGGCGGGATACAAGCATTTAAATATTTTGCAATGGAATGTACAATCGTTGCGAGCTAAACGTGAAAACCTAGAATATCTTCTACTAAAATTTAACATTGATATAGCAGTGATATCAGAAACGTGGCTTAAGCCAGGGAACTGTTTACATTTAAAAGATATGAAATACATAGGGACGACAGAGAAGACAGTTATGGTGGCTCAGCTATTTTTGTTAAGAAAAATATACCCTTCACTCCGATTACGATCCAGCATTCAGGTCGATTTTTAAATGTATGTGGAATCCATATTCCTCACTTAAATATTAATATTGCTTCAGTATATCGAACAGTTAACAACCAAATGACATGTGATGATTACCTTTCTGTATTCTCCCAGTGTACAGGGTCATCCTCAGCTATAGTGGGGGGAGATTTCAACGCCCATCATCAAGCATTTGGCTCTGGGAAAAACGATAACGCCGGTAATATTTTATTAAAGGCTATTAACCAACATGAATTGGTTTATCTAAATAATGGAGACCCAACTCGCATTGCGTTACCCAATCAAGTCAAATCTGCAGTTGATGTTACTATAGTCACACCAAGCATGGCCCCAAAGATATCATGGTCGACCTTAGATGATACATACGGTTCGGACCACTTTCCAATTCAGATGACTTTAAATGGCAGGGTTTGCATTGAAAAGGTTATTCGGCCAGTTAGGAAATATAAAACGACGAACTCCAGCTTAGGTACTTATTATGATTACTTGAAAACTAAATGTGACGAAATACAGATGGGCATAGTGCTAACGAGAAGATAAAAAATATTATGGAATTAATAAGATCTGCGGCGGACTGTTCATTTAAAAGAAACATCGCTTTCACTATTAAAGGTAATCTTTCACCTCCGTGGTGGGATGAAGAATGCAGTCAGGTCGTTAAAGAAAGGAAAATGATCCTAGCCAAATATAAATCTGAGAAAACTTTAGAGAATTACATTAAATGGAAAGAAGCGATGGCTTATTCGAAGCGCATATTGAAACGAAAGAAAAAGATGAGCTGGAGGAAGTTTTGTAGCAACTTAAATAAAGATACCCCTTCTTCAGAAGTTTGGAAAGTCATTAAAAAGTTTAGCAGATCTTACACTAATACGTCTCCTCCCACGACAGAATGGATTCCAGAATTCCTAAATAGCCTGTGTCCAAATTTTGTTGTAACAAAAGACCGTCTTTGAATAGCTCCTCCGACAATGCTATATTTAATGAGCATATAATTTAAATGAATTAGACAGGGCTCTTATGTCTAATAAAGACACTACCCCTGGATTTGATGATATCACTTACCTAATGTTGGCTAATTTGCCCCATAATATAAAGAATGTTTTACTGTCAGCTTTTAACCAAATGTGGGTAAATGGTGAGGAAGTTTCGGCACTAAAGACAGTTATCAATGTACCCATTCAAAAACCAAATTCTACTCCTAATCTTGTTAATTCGTATCGACCTATCTCGTTGTTATCTTGTATCCTGAAAGTTTATGAAAAGATAATTAAAAAAAGAATAGAATGGTGGTTAGAAGAACACAAAATTTTGCCTTACAATCAATATGGTTTCGCAAAGGTATGGGTACGAATGATGCATTAACACATTTAATTTCCATGTTAAATATTCATCTTACAAGAACAAACATGTTGGATGCATATTCTTAGACATTAAAAGTGCGTATAATCACGTAGATCTGGACATCTTCAGCACAAATTAGTACAATTGGGAATACCCGCTATGGCGGCAGATAATATAATCAGTTTATACAGAGACCGTCAAGTATACGTGCGAACATTTAATGGAGAGCGATATGGGCCAAAGTCATGCAACATCGGACTACCTCAAGGGTCAACTTTGAGTCCCATTTTGTTTAATTTATACCGGCTGATTTGCATAAGATAATGAATATTGATGCCCAAATAATACAATATGCGGATGATATCTGTATAGTGTAGCAGAAAAATCTATGGGACTATTGAAGGATAAGATATCTGTTGTAATGGATCATGTAATTAACTGGTTAAAAGAAAACAATTTCGAACTTTCATTGCATAAACGCAAGCTATGTTTGTAGCCAGGCATTCAAACCTACCATGCCAATGGATCCAGTTGAATCATATAAAGTTATCTGTTGTAACATCAGTAAAATATCTGGGAATGATTATAGACAACAAGTTAAAATGGACATCACATATAAATCAGGTAGTGAAGAAATGTGATAATTTCTAAAATATTTTACGGGTAATCACCAAAATAAAATGGGGATCGGATTTTATGGTCGCCAATAATCTATATAAGCCTGCATTAGATCACGAATTGATTACGGTTCTATGTTTTATTCGACAAACTTCTAAGAAGAACCTACATAGAATAGATGTCTTGCAAAATGCTGCACTACGGGTCTGTGTGGGAGCCATGCGATCCACGCCTATTGAAGCTCTCCGTATAGAATCTAAGGAACCACCGTTGGACTTACGACGTAAATTCCTTGCCACAAAGTATATATATAAATCAATAGCCAATAATAAGGACGAACTTATTTCATATGTGTCTAGATTATCAATTCTATGCACTGTAGACAGATACTGGCGGAAAAGGAAGATTCCTGTGCAGGTAGAGGCCCTTAAACATATACGAGATGGTAATAGACAAGTATTGAAAAAAGAACACCTAAACTGTAATTTCTTCGAATTCATAGAAAATATTCAGATACATTTTCCTCGATACACAGGCGACTTAACTCATGATAAAGCTCTCCACTTGTCAATAACATCGGACTTAGAAGATACTTTAATTGTGTATACAGATGCATCAAAAATTGGAAATGAATGCGGTTGCGCCGTATTCATTCCAAAATTAAAACATGAAGAAATGTACAAATTAAACGGGAATATGTCAATTTTTTCTGCGGAAGCGGTAGCCATCATGAAAGCGGTGGAGTACATTCACAGGGGGAACATTGGTAAGGCTTGCATTATGTCGGATTCACAAAGTGTTCTTAAGGCTATGGTAAATGTCAATCGAGATGCCATGCACCCTACGATACAAAATATTGTAGATAAAACTGCGCAATTAAAACGCTTAGGAATAAGTATAGTATTTATGTGGATCAAAGGGCACGTTGGAATCAGATCGAACGAAAAAGCAGATGAGCTGGCGAAAAGAGCAATTACGGAGGGAATGCACGGCTATGTAAACCTAAATTGGAGTGATCTACTAGCGATTAGTAGAAAACAAATTGATCTCGAATGGCAAAACCGCTGCAGCGTGTGAATCACGAAGACCAACACAATATTGGTTGATCCACCCGGATATTAACAGCACAGCATGGCACTCGAAGCATGCAGTCTCCCGATGGTTTTATTCTACCATTTCACGACTAAAATTTGGACATGGACAGTTTCCAGCTCATCTTTATAGGCTACACCTAATGGAATCACCTGCTTGTAGTTGTGGGAATGAATACGCTGACATCAACCACCTGTTTTTAGAATGTGCTAACTATACAGACGAGAGAAGAAAGATGTTGAATGAATTGTCAAAGCTGAATGTTGAACAGCCCACGAATATGGTTCAAATTTTAAGAGAGAACAACGTAGACGTATACAGAGCATTAATGAAGTATATTAAAGCGGTTAATATTGTAATTTAGCTACCCTTTGTTTTATCCTGTGTGGGTATCTCCTTTCTTTCCGATGGCCTAGTTCGTGTGTTTGTCTAGTTGAAGTCGTTTCGACAGGCCCCGAAACGTGAAACAATGTCCCTTGTTTTACCTAAGGTTATAGGTGGTCTTAATAAATATTAATCAATTTATAAGTTTAAATTTAATCGTTTAATTTAACACAATCGACGGCTAATGGGAATAAATCCCGAAGAGCCAAAAAAAAAAAAAAAAAAAAAAGTTACTGAATGGAAACCACAAATCCGGTTTTCAGTTGAATTGAACCTTGAGCGTTCACATCGTTCATCTCATAGTTTATAAATTGTTTTATCCATAAAATTTGTCTTAATATTAATAGTTTCCGTTTTCCAAATAGTTATAGTAACGAATAAATAATAGAAGATTTTTACATTGTTGATTATTATGAAAACACTTGTATCTGTAGTTTTCTTTTTTTAAGGATAATAAAAATCTAGATTGAATTAAGGATATCAGTAATCATAAAGAAGAAAACTAACAAACTGTTTGCAATATGTCTTTTTTTAGAGAATATATGCATATTATGAACATAGTAACGAAAAGACTATATACCGTGCTTTTCCTTTAGCATCGGCTCAGATTTTCATAGTTGGCCAGAAGTATAACATATATAAATTGATACACCAATTTATCCTGTATGTTGTATAACTCAAGTTCTCTTCGTTGATATTAACACAATACAGGTTCAGGATTACTTTTAGATCTGTAGACAGATATATACATATTTCCATTTCATTCTCTAAAACCCCAGCAATTTAAAATCGAAAATAGGTACGTATGCTTAAATTAAGCAGTTACTTTTTGTTAAAGCCACGAATTATGTTGAAACCGATATAGTTGGTGTTGGTCTATATTACTGTATTTTACAACATAAAAAGATACAAAATAAAAATCATATACAACGGTGAATACATTAAGCAAGTATTAATGTTAACAAAACAAAATATATTAGAAACATCAGAAACCCAGGCGGGGCTCATGATCTATTGTAGGAATCACACTAAGAATGAACTCGAGTTTTTGTCTACCAGGCGTCAAAATTTCCATCAAAAAAAAATTAAATAGCGCCCAGAACTTCACGTCCTCAGTCTTACCTAACGCATGTTTATGCAGATGTAAACGAAGCTTAATACACTGTTCAATGACTGTTTGAGCAGACGTGCCCATGCCGTCCATCATGCTGTGTTATGTTGCAGGTTATTACTGTTATTAGTAGGTTCGTTCGGTTTGGAACTCCGCGTCGTAACGCAAAAATCTGGCCGCGTGATGCCGCGTAAGGTTTTTTGACGCAGGCTGTGGCCGTAAAACGCTGGATTGACTCCAGCTTTAGATTTTCTGATTGCTGTTCGTTTTGCCATCAAATCGAACAGAAATGCTTACGGCTGCGTTGCGCTGCGTGACGCTAGTGCTAAAACGAACAAACCTATTATTATAGTTGTGGTTATAGTTCCTGTTTGATTTAATTTGTGCGTTATTTTATTTTCGTCATAACTATTATAGAACTTCATTAACATTCCTTTTTATTGTATTAATATGATTAAGGATTTATTGTGAATGGACGTCAGTGATGTAAAATTGAGAATTCTTGACAATTTACATAAATAATGTTTGCATAAACGATATCAAAGAGCCGGAGCTGTGTTGTATTAAACTGTCCTAATACTGTAAAAGATACGTTCTTAGAATACCTTTATTTTGATACTACAACTAACTACATACTAAAATTTTGTTGATAAAATTCCTATGCGATTTTGGGGAAATTTTGGACACATAAAACCGTACAGGTATTTTACTTTTAAAAGTAATATTTCTAACTATAAATCATTTTTCGAAGTTTTTTCATGTAACCTCCTGGAATATTCATAAGCAAAATTTCGAAATATGGGTAACTTTCCAAGATTTTTTCATGTAATCCGGAATACTCACAATTAGAATTACTAGAGTAGTAATAATTTCCGTAGAAGTTTTACTTGTTTAAAAGTAAACTTACAAAGAAAAGTTCAGCATTTCTGATTTTTTCTAACAAAAAGGAAAATATCGTCGAAATAAAAATGCTCCGGTAGAGTGTATTTAGTTAGAACTTAATGCATAAATGACAAACAAAATATGAAAATTTCTAATGGTTACTCAAAACAACTACACATCAGTTGTTCGTTGTCTTTCTACACTGGCGGTTAATTCGCAAAAATCAAGGGTCACCGTATGTAATCAGGCAACTCCTAATAACAGTTCCTAAGAAAGAAATATTTATCTGGCAAGTAATAGATAAATATTTGCTCGCTATGTCTGCCATATAGAAAACTTATATCGAGTATGGAAAGTTCGTGTAGTGAAATAGGAGAACCGTGTTTTAAACCTATGTTTACAATATCATGACATGATAGTTTACAGTTTTGTAATACAATTTTGACGTAAATCTACTACTACTTTATCTGTAACTGTACCGACTTGTACAAAATAAATAGTTTCTTTAAGAAAATCGTAAGTACTTGATATCATATATCCAAGAAATATTATTTTGCTGTTACGGTAATTTAACACATTTTTAGTATAAAAATGTAGGTACTTCGTCTTGTGCTTTCCATTTTTGCACATCTCATAGGCTACGCTCTTTGCTCTTGTAAATCAAAATACATACGAAGCCAGATGCAATAAAGAATTCGCAAGTCATGTAACTCATAAGCAAAGAGCTATATACCTGTACAACACTTATTTCCTTAATTATACCGTATACTACTGTGTCGCCACATAAAGAGGACCAATATTAAAGTGATCATCATTAATTTTCACTTTCGTTTTATACAGGTTTCCCCAATAAGTCTACATATTTTAAATTCAAGGTTATATCTAAACGAATATAAAAGAGCCTTATATCCATATTGTGAATATTTAATTTGGATTCAAGAGCAGTATTGGCACATTAATATACCGAAATGGCATACCTGCGGGCTATAACAGAAACCAATTTACAGGAGCATCTACGAATAATTTAAACTACAGAGTTAAATGCCTACGTAAGTCGGTTATGTATAATAAAGGACAATATTTACATACGCACAAATATTTCGAAATTCTCTTATAGACGTTTTGCAATATTAGAAATGTACGTATAGTTAGTTATAAATGAGTTTGTTACAACGAATAGCAACTAACAAAAAGAAATATTATATAACCTTTAAATAGTCGTTAAAAGCCGAAAAAATTATTATTTCTATTTATCAATCCATTGTATGATGTATTCCTTAATTATTGGTAGGTAACGATGAGTAAATTATATATTTCCATGTAAATGAAATAAATGAATAAGCTATTCATTCCATTCTGATTTTTTATTAGTACTTATAATATTTCTAAAAGCAATTACATGTTTCAGCACCTCAGGCTTTTAAACATGAAAAAACAATAAAAAGTATTGTCACAGTTGTAAAACGAATGAAAGAAAATAACATGATGTTAATAAACTTCTTATTAATTATGAACAATTTGTGTCAGAGATTGTAATGTGTAATAGCATCCACCTCTGACACAACAAAAGTTATTCATAATTGCTCATAAGTATAGTCATTTTATGTTGTATTTTTAATATATTTTAAAACTGTGGCAATACTTTATATTGTTTTTACATTATCGTTTTGAAAGCCTGATGATGGCAATGTGGCGAAACATGTAGGGGCTTTTAAGGATATTGCTAGTAATAAATTGCTCATTCTATTCTGAATAAACAATTTATTTATTCATTTTATTTACACATGCAATCATCCACTTCATACAGAAAACACGGATATAAATAATTATATTTTCAACTACGTTACTTTAGAATGTAAAATTTTAGACTTGTGCCTAGAAAACAAAAACTCTTATTAAACTTGTTACGAACAATAAGTGATTATTTTGTTTTGTTATTTTGTTAATGTTATTATGTAATTCAGTATGTTTATTTATTTTATATTAATATTGTTTTTTGATTTGACATATTATACACACCATTGTGTCATTAATAATAAAGATTCTATTCTATTCTATTCTATAAATATACCTGTATCTATACATAATCCCAGTGATAAAGGCATTTACATCCATAAATTTGAACTTCTCTCAGCATAAATATGACCTTCAATGACTTGATCTTGTCAAATCCTGGAATTAGGTAATGAAAATATATAGTTAGAAATAAGTATACATATTCTTTTCAATTTGTCTTTGACCTTGACCATTCCATTTATCTATTTAGTTTAAAATTTCGCCTAAGTAGTCCAATTTAAGATTTAATTTAAAATTATAATGTATCTTCATTAATTTGGATACATAGATTATATCTATGTTTGAAATTCAATCTTTAAATGTAATTATTCTGTCAAATTATATATATAAAACGGCAGATTAAAATTACCGGGCAATTACTATTACCTAAGTAATTTTGATCTTCATTTAATTCTTCCAATGACTAAATATGATATAGAAAAGTAAAAACATATAAAATGCTAACGTTGCGATCTCAAAGGGTTTTCCAAATTATCTTTATAGTCGCAGTTCTGCCTTCGTATCTTTTGGATTGGCGGTATAGATTTGAAGAAGTTTCCATACAACTTTTTACAAATTATTTTTGCAAAGTCTAAATCAGTGGAAAATCAAGGTCATACAAATAGTGTTATTTGCACACGCATACCTATCTATCACAAAGTTATTATTATGATTCGGTGATTTATGTATGTTAGGTATGTATCTACATATATCACTTACAATTTTTTTTTACAGCAATAAACAATAATCTTGAAAAGAAAAAAAAATTAATGATAGATAAAGTAGTGGAAACCTAAATCGCCAAAATATCAATAACGCTTCGTTATATAAGTAACGGTTTTAACATCCTATAATCATATTTCCTATAAAGAATATGAAAATAGCTACGTCCCATGTTTTATAATAAAATTGAATTAATGATTGTTATCACAAATTAAAAGTGGGACTAACAATTTCTTATGCGGATATCGCTATGATTATTTAATTAATAATATAACATTCTATTTAGGGTATTATATAACGGCAGTCGAAACCGAAAACAATAATGCTGATGAAATACTTTATTTCCCTTCATTGTCTCTACTCTCTATTATTTTGAATATATCAGGCCTTGCAGTAATTATATACCACCCTAAATACTCAACATTAAAGTATATTATTAATTAAACAAAACTTTGAGAATTGAGTTTAATGTCGTTAGTGCTACAGTTTTGAGAGTTTGTATTATTAATACTACCCAATTATTTTCCTTATTTTTTGAAATAGAGCTAAATTGCGAAAGACCTTTTAATTTCTCTTAGGTATTTTAAATCTTTTCAACGCACAAACGGACGATGCGCTAATGTGTGTAGCGACCAAACTCCGTTATTTCAAAAAGGAAATCTTCATCTTCCTAGATTCTGTACAAATAATGCTTTTATAGACTTCAAAGAGGGATATAATGAGACAGCAGCTAAAAAATAAAGAATTTTTTCCTATTTCGCTCAAAACTTTCACAAAAATTGTTTCCTCAGATCCATTAAAATATCAAGCAATGTTGCAAGTATAAACTTAACTAAATACAATATACATGAAAAAGTATTAGAGTTTATTTATCAATTTAAATTTCCTTGATGAAGGATGAAATTTTGCATTTGATTTAAAATCGGTGCCCGGAGCCATAGGTTTATACTCATATTATTTATAGATATATTTTAATAAACTTCAAAATGTATTTGCTGTAAATTCGTAATCATTTGGTTTGTATTGTAACTTTTTAATAATACCGGTTTTACCGAAAATATGACAAAATTTTAAATTTTAAATGGAAACCTGTATATTTTGGCATATTCTCCGATCATAGGTATTTTTTTAAATCCGAAAATATATGACTTGTTAGTCTCCCTTTCCTTGTTCACCAAAAATTTTGATTTCTCCAAGAAATTACAAGCGCTGCATTCTTTTGTTTTATATGCCTACCAAGCCGCAATAATGTACGTATTTATAAAAAAAGAAAGAAACGTACAACTACTATAATCAAATTTCACAATATTTTGACATTATGAAACCAATTTTGAATGTTTAATGAGTACTGCAGTCATAGAATTTTTAAAATTATTGACGTTTACAACACCTGTCATGAATGGGAGGCGGGAAGTTAGCGTTTTCCAATTTACAACAGAAAATAAACATATTTCTAGCTGGCATACCAATAAATGTCACACTCTTTTGCTATATAAACTTACTAGAAAGCAACAAGTACACTTTGTCAATTTTTTCATAAATCTTTTTTGAATACAACGCACGGGTTATCCGCCTTAATTTGAAAGAGCAATTTTTGCTAATGATACAAAAGTACTTGGTGTTCGAATTAAGTTATTTCTTTGGAGAATAAAAATGCTGCGTGTATTCCAAAGTTAAAAAATATGTATACGTTATAATCGCATTTCTATCCGGTAAGCCGTTGTTATAGTAAAACGATGGATACCTATTTGAATGTTTGTCAATTTCAGTTCTAAATAATAAAGTAAATTCTCTCGCATTGGAAATAGCTTTAGACATGTATGGAGGAAATACATATTTCATAACGTCTCTGGGAAAGATCATGTAATTTAGAGTAAACAAATAAAAAAGTTGCAAGTACTGATGTCTAAATACCACACTAGGCTTTCCAAACATACCTTATTAGATATATCTAGCAGTTTCACAGCTAAGTACACGAAAAAAAAAATTGTCAAAAAACCAACAATTGTAGTGTAACAATTGTTGGTTTTTTGACAACAATTTTTTTTCGTGTAACTTTAATCGATTAAAGTTACTCTAATATTCATAAAGAAATGTATACTTATGATACGATTCTATGCATATCTGTAAATCTGTAAGCATGTATTATTCTTTTACAGGTGCTACAGATATGCATAGAATCTTCTCACTAATTGATCTATTGTAAATTGGGAAACGCTAACATCGCGTCCCATTCATAACAGATATCGTAGACGTCACTAATTTGAAAAATTTTGTGACACTATCCAGTTACAAAGTTGTAAAGAGGGTTATGAAGCAGTCATTAAATATTCAAAGTTGGCTTTACAATGTCAAAGTTTCATTATAGTAATAGCACGTTTTTTTTTATGAATATGAGTGTACTATGTTGCGGCCTAGTAAGCATATAAAAAAAGGGTGTAGCATTCGTTATTAGTGGAACATTGACCATTAGGAAGATATTTAGCGTTTTCACGGCATTCCAGATTGATAAATACAAATTTTAATTTTTGCTAACCAAAGAAAGAAACACTGACAAGTTATACATTTCCGAACTTACAATTAGAATATCATATAAAATCCGAAAATCCCAAAATATACAGTGTGCTCCATTTAAATTTTTGAAATTGATTATTTTTTTGGTAAAATCGGAAGTGATAAAAAAATATAACACAATTTATATAATTGTAAATTTGCAGTAAATGACACATATTTAATTTTATTAAAAAAATGTCTCTACATAAAAAAATTGTAGACAAGGACCCTGTATCTGGTCCTGCCCAAATCATAGCAGTCTTGTAAATAAAACCACAATTTTCTTTCAAAATGGATTTAGTCCAACTGAAGTTTTCTTTTCAGATTGCTTTTACATTTCTTTACTTACCATGTCCTATTCCTGATTAATTTTGTAACTTATTAATAGATAACTAAGATATTTACTGTCTTGTTTTACATCTATTTGGAATAGACCAGTGCCAGTGGAATTAGCACGGCATTATACACTTTATTTATGAAAACTAAATTATGACAAATCATCCCAACCCGTTGCTCCACCTAAAAAGGTACTACACGAGACTAGCTATTCTAAGTACAACATGGATTCCATAACAAATGAAATGTTTCTACTCTAACTAAATTATTTCCCTATGATTCTTAATAACAAAAATATAATACAGTAGCCTCGCGACCATAAATACTACTTTTCTGAAATGATGAAATATGTGAAATATGATTAGTTCACATAATCGCGAGTCTACTGAAAATCGGTCAGCTGTCAGTTATTGTTAAATGCGCCCATGGAACGACTTTCGTTATTTCCCAGCATTCGCCAAGAACATTGATTATATATAATATACTTATATAAAACCAATGGCTACGGAGTAAGGGAAAACCATGGCAAAGGATTAATACAGAAGGTTCTGCCATTAGAATTTTTAAACTATCTCAGAAAAAAAGAAAAATGTATACAGTCAGTTCCTAAACGATTGAAGTGTATCGCTCCATTATCTCTGGCGGTAAAATATAACTTTTACCGCTATCGTCCCTTCTAATGCTAAACCAAATCAACATAATATATCAGTTGTGTAATTTGTGTAACCGAAAGTAAGAAAGAGGTGGATGATTTTCATGCATCACATAATAAATCAAATAATAACGTGCAAGAGTAAACGATTGAAGAAAGTTCTATTTCTCTTCCAATATTATCAAAACTATTTTTCGATCCTGTAATATTATGCAATTGACATTTGTTGATTGGGTATTCCTGTCATTGTTGCTATAATTCTACATCCCTGTTGTAGTCATATGACTCGGTTCGACATTAGAAGGGATAATAGTGGAAAAATTTCTACTATATCATAAAAAAAAGAATAATCATAATAATGGTCTCTTTTTAAAATAAGTTGGGGAGGGTGGTGAAAGGCTACTTATACGCCAGGTGTTATAATGACAAAATCTTATGAACAGTGTCTCTCCAATTCCGCTGAATTTTACTGCAATTTCCCTCCATGATTTTCCGAGATAATCCATAGGAAAGATAGATTTGGGGCACTCCTCTATGTAACATTGATATAATTGGAAGTATAATTGAATTTTAAGATGGAAATCTCATTATTAACGTGAGGATATTTGCTAAATTGTGTGTCTATAAAGGATAACAATAATTGTAGGACGACTTTAAGCCACTATACTTGCGTTAATTAACTAACGCTAATTAATAAGCTTTGTAGATACATATTGTAGTTTCAGATCGACAATTTAGAAAATGTCTTCACGTTAATAATGAGATTTCCATCTTAAAATTCTCATTCAATTATACTTTCACTTATTAAGTATATATACGACTTTCTTCGTATAATACATTGGGTTGACCAGTAGCACTGATGATCCTTGGTGAGGTGAAACATATGTATGCTAATGTCAACCGAGTGTTACATACGTTTTTAATGCGACCTAATTAATATAATTGTTACAGAAATTTAGATTGAAATAAGGAAAATTGTTTTATATTTTAATTGCTGTCCCATTGTCTACTCATTTGTAACCTCTATTTTTCAATTTCATATTCGGGTTCCACTTAAAATTTTATTAAAAAATATTCCGAATGACATTTGCCTAGAGTTTGCAGCAAATTTAGAGGATACATAAAAATGCCATCTTTTTAATATTTACTTGGATAAGCATTAGACATTTCTATCAGGTCTTTGGAATTTCACAAAAGATTGTAGTCATTTATATAGGGGGATGATTCCTCATCAAGTTGGTTTTTTAACCGAAAAACGATATACTAGGTACCTAGGTAATTTTGACATCTATGGCACGTGCGAGGTACGATATAAAATATCAATGCAGGCGCCAATTTTTCAAAGAAATCGAGGTAAAGTCTAAATATAAAAAAGTAGGATTTTCTATTTAAACTAGTAAAATTAGTGACGATTATGCATATGTATTTGTGTGCGGATCGCACACGTTGCTGTCAAAATATAATCTAAATATGATAAATTAAATTTTTATGGTTTAGCTCTATATCTCAATAAATAAAGAACATCGATAAGGAGTTGTATAAACTTAATAAAACACCTAGTATATGCTGCAGCTAGAAATTGTATATTATACGAGTACTAAATTAAGTATTGTATATTATATGTGTATCTATACACTTTATTAAGAAATAGAAAAATAATTTAGTAGTATACTCTTATGAAATAGTACCGTTTGGTTATTAATTTTGTATAGATTCCGTCGTACCAGTTTAACGAACTTCCTAGCAGGTTCATTCTTCGTGCGAAAGGGAAACATCAGAATGTGGGACGTGTTCAATGCTAGGTCAACTTATGCTAATTCTTTTAAGGCGGTCGCTTCTTTATTAACAGACACAAAAAAAATGGTTTGTGACATTTATAAAAACTATAAAAACTGGACTATGCCGTAATTTATTTGTCGTTAAAAAGTAAATGTGAAGGAGTTTCTGAACAAGTGGGGATTTCTTAATGTAAAATTAAATTTAAACGGATGAGGTATAAAAGCCATCCTTAATCATTTTGAAGTCAGTTTCTGAATTGATAAGTCACCTAGACTCAATCGACAAAATGAAAACCGTGAGTATTCAGAATATATACAGTGTGAAACTTAACTATTATTTTCACACGATTTCTAATATATATATATCACAAGGCGCTTCAAGTGACATATTTGTTTCAGGCCATCATTTTTGCCGCTGTCGTAGCTGTAGCTTTCGCTGCTTCCCTCGGAAACGACAAGGATGCCGTTGTTGTAAGGAACGTTTTAAATAACATTGGCACTGACGGATACAGCTTCGAGTACGTAGCTCTACCTTAATATTGAAACGATATCTTAGGTGTTACTGTTTCCCTTTGCAGATACGAAACAAGCAACGGAATTGCCGCTCAAGAACAAGGGCAATTGCAAAATGCTGGTCGCGAAAATGAAGCTATTGCCGCTCGCGGTCAATTCTCTTACACCGGCCCAGATGGCGTTGTATACAGTGTAACCTACGTCGCTGATGAAAATGGATTCCAAGCTCAAGGAGCCCATTTACCATCTTAAATAAAATTATGAACTGCTCTAATGTACACGATACCTGTATAGATTTGTAAATACTCTAATTAAAATTTGTAAACTTATTTGCTGTGCAAATAAAACGCACTTATAGAAAATCTGACACCTTCGTATTCTGAACCTATTTTCTACGAGACTACTTAGCTATGAAATGTAAAATTGTTGTTCTATTTAATAAATTATTCCTACACAGAAATTGCGTACAAAAAGAATTAATTGGGTAGTACTTAAAATGTTGTAACTATCTGAAAATAAAGTTTTGACAGCAATAGCTAAGATATCCTGGTAAATTATTATTAGATATATTTCTTAAATATTTTTTTCATTTGACAATGCATCCGAAAACAAGAGATACAATCTTCTTCTTCGCTTATCCTGGCGTTAAACCTTCCATCCCAAGATTTCCTTTATTTCTTATCTAATTATTTCAAAATAAAGTATAGTTACCAGCAACAGAAATCAACATTATCCGATATAGAATAGGAAAGTACACCTATAAATAGGTTTGGGTTATGGTAAAAGAATGATAGCTTTCAACAGAGCTAAAAAAATATTTTTCTCTACAATGCTAGCCTAAAACTTGTTTGAAATAAATAATCAATTTTATTGGAAAGAAATAGCAATGCCAATCAATACCAATTGTGGCTGATTTGAAAAAGGAGAGTATTATTTTGATTAACGCCAGACTCATGCAGAACCTAAGCGCACAGTATTGTACATATATATTTATTTGATATACCTGTGGATATATTTGTCACGATCCCATTAGCCTTGGATGGTGCCTCTTTTCAGAGTGTTCCCACATTGGAATTGGCCGCTGAAGACAAGTACTAGCACGGACGATTGCCTCATTCTAATTGATCACAATGAGCGATCCCCAAAGGAAATATGACTTGATAAAGGAAACAGAACAATGCAGAACATACTTGCCCAAGGTAAATTCAGCAACGCAGTGCAATAGAAAATGCAAAGCGCTCTACAAGTTGTACAAAAATGCAGTCGAGAAGTACCTACGCTCTCCATTGTTTGTCCTTCCAAAGCGACCATAATAGCTGTGACAAGGAGGAGGACGTTAGAAAATCTAGGACAATTAAAACTGAAGTGAAAAAGTAAGCTGTAAAAGGAAGCAAAACTCTTGGTAACAACTTCAGATAATCAAAACCAAGATAGAAGCAACACCTATGCTGGTTAGCAGAAGCAGAAGTATCTAATCTTATAAAATAACTTGCGAAGATTAAAATACTTGAGTGTTAAACGAAGATTTTGTAAAATCAGTGCATTCGGTATTTCATTTTAAAAAGTAAGCCACACTTATATGTACCGCAGTGTCCACCACGTTAATAATTAATGTTGATTCAAAATATTATTGTTCTTATCCAGGTATAAATGCAAACTTCTCTGTTTTCTTCACTCATTACATTCCATTAGCTCTAACAACTAACTTCTATACAGTTATAAATGATATGAAGAAAAAAAAAATGAAATACTGCTGACAGGTCGCGTTAACAGTTTAAATAAATAATGGCATGATCGCAGTTCCGGAATATTTTCTAGTGCAAACAAGGTTATGCGAAAACCAATCAATATACTTCCTTTTAAGGCGAGTAATTTAAAACAAGGTATTGAGATAATTGAAACTGGTTTGGGAATACGTCCGGGAATACTCTGACAGACCGCAATAAAGTACTTTACACTACTATTAACTTTTTGATGCACCGCTTACTTAATTTTCCTCTATCTACAGAACGATATAATAAAAAAAAAACTTAAAGATATTATTAAAATTGCTGCATTAAATGGATTCTCAGAACACGTTGTATGACCATTGACCATTTCAAAACATGAAAACAAAATAAGAATTAGAAATGTGAGTACTTTAGAAATCAATGACAGGAACAATAAGAAATATGTTAAATTACGTTTAAATATAAAAACAAACATATTTTAATGAATTAAGATTTAGGACCCTAAAATTCTTGTCTTTATAGTTTATTAAGTAGAAGTAGTAGATCAGACGGAGTTAGGATTAGTGACTAGTTAAGCATGACGGCAGTCAGCCCTGACCGTGATCATTGTACCATGATTTTTTTAGGTACAAATTAGGATAGTTTTAGTGTAGTTATTCAGTTCAGTGTTTCTGCTGATGATGATAGCTTTGCTATTGAAACGTACGTCCAGTTTAATGCAGTTTGTGGTGAGGGGTCTAGCAGAAGTTTGTAGTAAACAAATACGTGTTCCGCACGTTTGCGCACCTGAAAATGATTTTACAATAATTGAAACTCTATTAAATGTAAGAAAACCATTTTTAATACGGCGCTAGTTAGCTATTAAGGAAGGTATAGTGACAAAAGAAAGCTGTTTGCAGAAAATAAAAAATTGTGGGTTTGATCACTGTGCGTTGCTGTGTGCCTTTAATATTATAAAAAAAATATACAAAATCCGACAAAAACAACGACTTCATAAAAAAAATGCTCTTTCTGTATTGTGTGTATTTTATATTATGTATTTTTGAAAAAATAAAACACCCACATTTTGAGATGTTTTTTTTTTTGATATGAACTAATTAGTTAAGGAAATAATTAAAATAAAATATGTTCCTTTCATTAGAAATTTTGTGTTTCTTTTATAAAGAATATTGTTTTAAAATAAAAATTTTTTGTGAATTTAAAAGACCTTTCATTGGTATATTATATATAGTACCTACATCTGAAAATACAATAGAGACATAATAAATGAAATAATTATAAAAATTCGCACACAATTATCTAATAACATTAAATCTGCGTAATTAATTATTCCTACTATATTACCTTGCCATCACAAATACCATTACAGCTTTAATTTTTTATTATATCACTCGGGAAACAATGAATTACCTAGTCGGAAACTTTTTATAAGTGGCGACATTCATTATTATTAATGTATAGAGATAGTGGCATCCAATAATAGAAGCTGGTTACTATAATGTAGATTAACATTTAATAACCAAACACGGAGGGCTTGTTACTACACGGATAGAAAGGTTTCTTTTGTTTAAAGCACCATACGTTATCTCAAAAGAATCACAGTTTTCAATACAAATAACAAAATAATTATATTTTTAAAATAAAAAAATATTTCCTTTATTACTTTACCAATAATTTGTTCAAATCAAACAATAATCATTATGTGGTACAGAAACTCTCCAATCAAAACTTGAATTTATTTGGTTAAAAAATAATCATATTAAAGTTGCTATTTCAGTTTCCTCAAAGAAGTGAGATCTATGAAATCAATTAAAAGGTTCTTTTTCAATACACGAAACAAGATTTTCGAACGAAAAATATTATAAAGGTAACGATATGTAAAATGGACTTTTTGTTAGTGTACGATTATAGCATAGTTATAAGACAATTTTTGTGTACAAGAAATAGCAGCTTCTTTTGATATTAAATACAAACTGTTAACGGTTGTTACCTGCTACAAAGTAGCAGTTTGCATCGTAGCAACTCATCACTAACTAGGACCCTAGAATGGGTGGTATAACTTAATGGGTGAAGGTATGAGAGACTAAATACGAAAATTCAAGAGATTGGAGCGTTTCCGGAGACAAAACAAAACAAACTTAAATGTTTTCATTAGGCTTGTTGGCGGTAAAGTCAAAGTAATCACAAACTAGTCATTTGTACCGAAACATTTCGTTCGTGTTATAAATCATCAACCATGATTATTTTATTGCTTATATTTGAGAACACAAGCTTATGAGAGACGTATTTGCTTACATTGCAATACAAACCTAAATGATTTGTAGTGCCATGCTTCTGTTAAACAAGACGTGTAAGGTTCATTATTAATCCTCGCGTGACCAAGGGGGGTAAGTGAGTTACCCCAGCGCTAATATTTTTACCATGTTGTCAAACTTTTTTTACTTTACTATATTTTAGCTAATCTTGGGAAAATGCTTATGTGACCATATTTTCTTGAAATGCTATATTTCTAAATTACTCTTGTAATAAATAAGAATTTTGTGGGTGGGGTAACCTAGTTGCCCCGCTTGACTTGCTACGTATTAAATATACGCCGGGCTATAACAAGTCGTAACTTGCAAATATGGGTTGTGTGCAGTATTTGCCGCTGCATAAAATTTCTTCAGTTAAATCCGTAACTTCATACAGTCATCATGATATAATAATATTTACGTAAAGTATTAGAAGATAGTGACAGTGATTATGACTATCAAATTTGTGATGAAGATGAAAGTAATACAGAGGACAACGTAGAAGAAGAAATACAGTTTCCAGATGAATACGATGTAGAAAGTAATTCGAATAATAAAACATATGAGGAGCCTGAAACATGTTATATCACTAAATCAGGTTTCCAGTGGCAATCTCAACCACCCCCTGCAACAAGAAGATGTGTTCATAACTTTATAAGTGGATCTGTTGGTCTCAAAACTGCAACGTAAATATTTTTTAAAAATATAAATTTACATACTACCTTTTAGTTTGCATATCACTTCACTACTAGAAGCATTTAACCTTTTTATCAATGATAATATGCTGAGCCACATATGTGAATACACAAATATATGGGGAAAAACATATACGGATAAGAAAAATGAAGCAATTTCAAATCCAAATCAGTGGATCGATGTAACATTAGAAGAGCTGCAAGCATTTATTGGTGTTTTGATTGCCAGTGGCAGAAATCGCGGAAGAAACTACACATAACAGAAATGTGGACTGAAAATGTTATGTTCGAGCAATCATATTGTATTGCAGTGCTTACTAGAAATAGATTCAAACAGATTTGAAGATGTATTCGGTTTGATAATACTGAAACTACGCATCACAGAAAGGAAGAAGGTAACGATGCATCATGCGCGTATACAAGGGAGAGGAGGGGGATAATGGGGTAATTAATTACCCCCCACCCACACCTCCCATGAGCCAGCGAAAATCTACTTGTATATCAAAAACCTACATTTAAAGACAAACATTCATTCTTCTTTTTCCTTTTTTTTGTGCAATTACCCCTGCCATGATGACGCTATTGAAATTGTATCTAAAAAGAACAGACGTTTTTTTTTTTGTTTCTAGTTAAAATAAAAATATCATCGTCATTACCCCCCTCCCCTATAAACTCAAGTTGTATACGCGCCTGCGATGCATTAGAAACTATCCGCATTATAGATGATGGTTTTGTGAATAATTGTCTAGACAATTATTCACCATACTGTGGATGAACGTTTGGCAACATTTCGTGGAAAGTGTCCTTTCCGAGTACATATAAAAAGCAAACCTGCGCGTTATGGTATAAAAATATGCGCAGATTCCGACACAGCGTACATTTTGAACAGTCAAGTTTATACGAACATGAATAAGAAGCAAGAAGTAAATTAGGGACAAAGGGCAGTACTAGATATAGTCTAACCTTACCTTGGAACATGGAGAGCAGTTACTTCTAACAATTTTTTACTTCCATTCCTACAGCAGAAGAACTATAAAAAAAAAAGAAAACTAAGAATAACCGGAACGTGCGACTGAATAAGCGAGAGATTCCACAAGAATTTCTTGCTAACAATAGGCGTGAAGAACATTCCCCTATAATTGGTTTTACTCATACAATGATACTCGTTTCATATATTCCGGGAAAAAAGATTTGTTATCAACACCATTCAATGATACGGGAACGGCTAACGAAGAAAAGAAGAAAAAAAAAACATTCATAAATCTGCACTACAATACCACTAAAAGTGCTGTGGATACTGGGGACAAAATGACGCGGAGATACTCTGGTGTTTGAGCTACAAAACGGTGGTCCTGAGATTTCTTTTTGAAATTATAAACATAGCAACAGTAAACGCCTTTATAATATTTTCCTAAAAAATTCCTGAATGGTGTACACCTAAAGGAAAACGGAGAAAATTCCTTCGGATGCTATCTCAACAACTTGCGCTTCCCAACGTGAAAAATAGAGGAAGAACTTCTAGAGGCATGCAAAAACCTGCGCTTGATGCCATTCGACTATTTCTTATATAAAATGGAGAAAGAGTAGCTCTTCGCAGATGTACCATACCTGTTTTTATTTATTTATTTATTTAAGTATAAGTACAAAAGCAGGACTAGCACAAGAACATTATACTCTTAAGATATAAAGAAGAAAAAAAAAAAAGAAAAGTACGCAAATGCTAAGTACAAAAATTAATAAAATTGATTACATATATATTTCTATAAAGAAAAAGAGATAACAATAACAAAAAAAAACTTGTAAGAGTTGCAACAACAAATTATATCAAAGAAAAGAGGAAACGAACAAGACGTTTTTTAAATACGGCCGGAGAGTCATAAAATATATCGAGATCATTACTGAATTTAAGATTATCATTATACAATCGCATTAATCTGTTAATAGGGGACTTCTGGAACGCAAATGTGCGACACAAAGGACTATGGAATAATATAGCCGCTCTGATAGTACGTGATGGAATTTTAAATATAACTAATCCCACCAATTCAGTACAATCAATACCATTATTAAGTATCTTTTAAGAAAGAGTAAGTCTCTGAGCTGGCGTCGCAGATAAAGTGGTAAAATGCGAAAATACTTACAGGCATCTTCATAAGACGAATAGGCGCAACTTAAGGCCAGTTACATGATAGAAATCTTATAAATTTGCGTTGAATAGATTCAATGTCATTAATATAAACCGCAGACTTCGGAGACCAAACTACAGAGGCATAAGCGACAACACCACCAATGTGGACAAAGTATAAGCTCGTAAGACAATTGACACTACGAAAAGGCTTCGACGTTCGCATCAAAAATCCTAACATCTTATCGCATCTATCAACAACTTAATCAACATGAGAATTGAAAGTCAATCCAGTGTCCAATAAAACACCAAGATCTTTAATCCAATCAACCTTTCTTAAGGAGGTGTTATTAATCGTGTAAGGAAAACAAATAACTTTTTTATTGCGAGTGAATTGAATGAAATTACATTTGCTAAGGTGAAAAAACAACTTATTATATGCATAATAGTCAGTCAGACTATCAAGGTCACATTGCAGCTTCTCACAGTCCGTGATGGAGGAGACAACTCTGCGAATTTTTAAATCATCCGCATATTCGAGAAAATATGAATTTTTGAAACAGATATTGATATCGTTGATATAGATATTGAAGAGCTGTGGACCAAAATGCGATCCCTGCGGAAGACCCGATATAATATTAGCAGGGTTAGAAAAATATCCCCTCAGTTTCACGACTTGAGACCTATTTGATATATAAGACCGGAGCCATCGAAGCAAATCACCCCAAACACCCACCCCAGAGAGCTTGCGAAGTAGAATGCCCTGATCAATTTTGTTAAAAGCTTTGCTATAATCCGTGTAAATAGCATCTACTTGCTTGCCCGCATCAAGATTAAGCGAAATATAATGGGTGTACGAGAGTAAATTCGTCTCGACGGACCTACCCGGGAAGAAACCATGTTGCTGAGGAATAATTTTATTACGAACTTCACTAACAATAATAAAACTTCATAGACAATTGACTCAAAACTTTAGCGGATGTGCATAAAATTGATATAGATCTATAGTTTTCAATTAATTTTTTTTACCGGATTTAAAAATTGGTATAACATATGCATGCTTCCACAGATGCGGAAAGCAGCCCCGTCTCAGTGACAAATTGAAAATTATAAAAAGAGGTAATGTTAAGAAGTCCGCACAATTGCGCAGAACACACGCAGGGATCCCATCAGGGCAACCAGCACGCACGTCAAGATGAAGAAGGCGACTATGTATTTCGTTATAAGTAATACGCAAAATACCCTTAGCATTGTCAAAACATAAACCGTCAACAGAACTGAACTCAAAAATCGAGGCAAAATGATCACTGAACAAAGAGATATACTCCGCCCATCATCAATAGAAACATCGCCCAATTGCGTAGTTTTAGGAAAATTAGTATTTCTCTGTTGGCGTACATAAGACCATACACGCGACGGATCAACAGTTAAATCATTTTCCACAGAATTAATATAATTCTGGAAATCAATCTTAAGCAAATATGTTTACTCGACTTCTTAAAAGACTAAATGTTAAATAATCGATTTTGTTATTATATATTTTCCATTTTTTGTGTATTCTGTTTTTTTCTTTGATAACTCTCACGATCGATTTGGTCACCCACAGAGGGTATTTATAAGACTTTATAATTTTCCTGGGAATGCTTAAATTAAAGAAATTCTGAGCTATACTATAAAATCTATTTGCCAAATTGTCGACCCTATCACCGGCCAGCTCCCGATATCAATCAACCGCCGATAATAAACTATTCAACTTAGAATAATCTGCATTTCGGAAGGTGGAAGGCGCATTGAAATCACCCACAAGCAAAAAAAGATCTTCAGGGTTATCGTTAATTATTCGAGTCGCTTTGGCAAAAAATGAACAAAGAGCCACATCATCAGTAGGTACAGCCAACGATGTCAGTTTTGTCCACAGAGAAAAAATATCAAAAATTAAATGTTTCGAATGTGGCAAGACCGTGTGCAACACTCATAGAAAGGAAATCAAAAAGTTTTTCTGTGTTGACTGTCAAGATGGTGCCGAATGAGAATAGTAGTTTAAGTTTTTTATATACAATCAGAATACAACTTAATTTTCTAAACATTATTTTTAAATTATTTGTTTGCAAAATATGCGACATAATGTTCTATTTGTATAATTTTATTATAAAAATGATATATTATAACAATTGTTCATTCAGAAAACCTCAATAATCGAAACATAATGTGGGGTAACTTGGTAACCCCGCTTGGACGATAACATAATGTTCCAGGTCTTGGCCACGCGAGGGTTAAATAAATAGTATTGCTTTAGTTATCACTGCTTTTATGAACACCTTAATTTCGGGTGTACATATAATTGGTAATACTTACGCCATTAATACTGCTGTTGCGTATTTCGGTATTTGTTACACTGTGGTAGATCTTACAGTAAAGATCATACAGAAATATCACTTTAGTTCTTACCATATAATCAATTCGAAGGCATTATTAATGTTAGCATGTTGTGGTGTGTAATAACTTGTTATTCCGGGAAACAGTGGATACGTTTTATATTAATGACTTGAAATAATTAATTTAATAAAACCACAACTATTAAAAAAATACATTTATATTTTATCTATCTATTTACAAATTATTATATTAGCACGTAATTAGTTTATTGTTGAGGAAGATGATCACCATGTGGTTGAAAACCATTCTCATCGGCAGTGTATGTAATGGAGTAAGTTACACCATCAGGGCCTACGTAAGAGAATTCCCCACTAACCCTCAATATTTCTTCTTTGCCGCCAACATTTTGCAGTTGACCTTGTTCCTCTGCTGAAATGCCATTGCTTGTTTCGTACCTAGACGCACATTTCATAAATAAATGAAATCCAACTTTTTCCATAATGTATTTACCCGTAACTGTACTGTTCAACGCCAATATTATCTAATTCAGATTTAACGACCACAGCGTCCTTGTCATTAGTAACAGAGGCGGCAAGGGCTACGGCGATGAAGGCAGAGAATGCAATAATCTGAAATGTATGGTTAATTGTAAACAGCAAAAAGATAATTTATAAAAATTGAAGAACTAACCACTTTCATCTTTAGATGTGTATATTGTTATCCTGCCGGGGAACTAACTGATTTCACAACGATTTTAAGGCGCTTATATATTCTAACCAATGCAATTTAGTGATCCTCCTATCCGCAAAAACTTACAAAACCTTATTAGTATCAAACTAAGTAATGGCCCAATAAATGTCAAAACGTACAACATTTAATTCAAAGATGGAATGCTTTAAAAAAATTGTCGAACACTTTGGGAAATAAAAAGTTGCTTTGCAAAATATTTTATCCTAATAAATTACTATGATGGGCTATTCCAATTACATAGTAAATGTTTTTCATTGAATAGCATTCTTTTGTTTTTTGATGCCGTGGTGTGATTTGCATATTATACTATTTGGTTTTATATCGGTAAAGCCATTAATTACTATCGTATGTCCTATCATTTAGACAGAGATCGGTAGAACTGCATACCTTTCTGTGTATAACTATTTCAACAGAATTTTATTGATCTATATAGAACATAATGACTGAAGCATATGGTCTAATACCCGATATAAATTTAAATTTATTAAATAAATAAGCATAAATAGTCCGTCCCCACAGAAACGTTAAGTTTATTGAAAAACTTAAGTTTTTCGCATAACCTATTATGCATCTTTTTTTATTTACATTTTTCCGAATCTTTAAACGCCAAGAATATGAAAAAGTGCACAATAAATGTCAAAAAAAAACTGACTTGAAACAATTTGAGAAAGGCAACGTATACCAAAAAACAAAATAAAACAGCGTAGACGTTTTTAAATTCCGTAGATATCATTTTAATATATATGATGTAATTACAGTACAATAATTTGAAATTATTAATAATATAGTAAAGTAGAGTAATAATATATATATTACAGCTATAGCTGTTGCGCAAGGGTGTTTTCTGAATTCGAGAAATATCTAAGGTGGCAGTTGAATTTTCTGAATTTCATTTTTTATTATTAATTGTGTTATTTTTTTGGTAGGAACGCCAAATTTCATACCTACCATACAACAGCGGTTTCACGCGGTTGTTAAATTTCTCACAAAGGAAGAAAAGAAATGAAAGCTTTCTTTTAAATATCTGCCTTAATAAACCTATAATATGAAAGTGGTTATGATTATTTAATCAAGGCCGGCAATCCTTAAAAGATGATGGACACCATAAAAGACCAAGTGACGTGCTACACACAAAATTATTATGATGGTTCAACTTGAAGAAGCTGTAGTTCTGAACTAGGACCAACTAATTTGGCGATTTATAGGCATGTTAACAGAAAGACCGTGTTTCTCTGAATCTAAGATGCTTATTCATTTTTTGAGGAAATGAAAAGAAAGTATTAAAAACCGTCTCTAAAAAGTGCTATTGCCCGGGTTATATACGAAGTATTTTTGACAGATCTAACGCGTTGTAGTGGTGATGTGATAGAAAAAGTTACTGAAACTAATTAAACTTTAGAGAAACAAAGTAGGTTGATATACCAATGCAATTGTTAGTTTAGTCACTGGAATTAACTTTACTCTAAATCTTTCTGTTCTTTTGCCTGTTAGTGCTATCGAAATAATAAAATAAATTAAATAGGTTTCTGATATCTTTTGACGTCAATACCTGGATCTAGATCTATTACAACATCTGGTCTAGGAAATATTGATGGAAAGGATGATAACCCTGCTTGAGTTAGTAAACACAAAAGATAGTCCATATCCAATTTAATGATACCATTTCAGTATCTACTCCAGCTTCGCAATGCATCTACACACAGTCTTGCAGGGAGTGAAGACCTCGATTAAAGCTTGATTTACATTATACTTTTTCCGTCTAGAAAAAAATCCAAACTAGATTGCATACTAATTTTAGCTAGAATTTCCCGCTTCTATTTAAACAAAAGCTATGCCGGTATATTCTCTGCGCATGCGCAAGTAATGATGAGTAACGTGTATACCAACATTTAAGAAATAGCGGTTTCAATTTTGAGACTTCAAAACTTGAAACGGATACAAATTTGTTTGTAGTTGGTCGTTCGGAAAATTGTTCTAGCGCGCATGTCTAGTATGAAACTTGGATGAAAAAATAGGACCGGATCTAGAACTTGGACGGAATTTTCTGATTTACATTATCCAAGTTGATCTAGTTTAGAAAATAGTCAGACATTTCTAGACAAAAAAATTGGAGTCTTCCTTTTACAAGAAAATTGAATTGGAATGGAGGTGGTAAGGTGGTTGTAATTGCATATTTTATTCAATGGCAGAAACAGCTCAGCCAAATTTACTGTTCTAGAAAAGTAATGCTCACTAAGACACTATGACATGGCACTTTAAGTTACATTGAAATAAATATACCACAGGAGCCATCCAAACTCCAACAGCTAGATACGTTGTTATATGCTCGTGCAGTATATAGGTAATGTGATCAATAATAAGAACATTTAGCGGTATATGTAATATAATACAAATTAAATGCTTAAAATCAAACGAATTTGTTACATAGATTTTATGTTATAAAATTGAATAAAGCAGTGGATTGTTTTTATACTGTCTTCTTATAATTCGATTTTAAATGTGGTAAAGAAGCAAAATGCATTTATTCAAAAAAGTCATTACATTAACTCTTTTTCTCTTTTTGACAGTTCTCAAAAAATATTTGACAGATTAAGCCTGCCATGTATCATGTCACTCACAGGTATATCTTTATTATTTTTAGACATTTAGTTAAAATTAGACTGGCTGGGAAAAAATAGTATTCAAACCACATGAGGAAAGTGCTATTGCAGGCCGCGGGCAAATATTACAAACCGAGGCGAAGAGCACTTTTCTCCCTTGGTTTGAAATATGCTATTATTAATGCTTTACTTAATCAAATGAACACTAATAATTACAGTTGATATTAGTAAAGTAACTCAAGTAAAACCCAACATTTACATGAAATGTGAATTTATTTCTACTCGATACACCAACCAATTAAATTGTAAGAAACGAATAATAAGAAATATGAAATCTAGTAATTCCTACAATTGCACTGTTGAAAATAAACAAATACTTTCAAACAAACAAATTTCAGAATATTGTATCGAACAGTTGCTTAATTATTAATTTAATTTACTAACATTGATTCATATTACCTTAGTTAAGTTTAGTCTAGTTTATATTCAGCGCCCGTTTTCTCTAAAGTTTGGTTACTTTAAGTAACTTTTCTTTCCACATGACTATTACCACACGTTAAATCCGCCAAAAATACTTCGTATGTAACCACAAAATAACACTTTTTAGTAACAATATTTAGCACTTTCTTTTCATTTGCTCTAAAAATGAATTTAACGTGCATTTAAATCGCCATATCAGTGGTACCCATTCGAAACTCTTTCATCAAAAACAATATCGCGCCGACTATTGTAAACAATTTTTAGAGCTCCGAGAGAACAACCAGGCAATATTGGTAGAATTGGAACTAGAGCTGAAGCATGGACTTTATTTACATTTTTATGATCCTGGATCAAATGTAAGCAGTAACATCTGAATAATGAAAATAAGGGATATTTTGATTGTGATCTGCAAATTCCGGCCTTCGAGACTCCATTAAGCAGATTCTCACCGCTGCTTAGGCTCGCGCTTAACTCAGCGAAAACCCCTTGCTTCAGGTGGTCGTAGCACCCCAGGATTGTCCACCTCCTCTCACTCTAGTCAGACGTCTAGATATTTTCTTAGTCTTCACGTAACGTTTAAATCGTCACGACCGCTTTCACCAACCTCAAAGTGAAGTAAAACTTCAATTTTATTAGCTTCGTGCTAGAATTTCAAATGACGATCATCAACCTTTCCTGAAGAGTAACTTACCCCAAATTACTTCCGAACACCCACCCTCAGTGGCTTCATGGTGCCACTTTATGCGAGATGAAAATGTACAGAACCTCAGGTTCACACCCTAGTTGAGACGTAGGTTCGTTTCGTTATACTACTTTACAACAGTATAATGTAACTGTATATATTTCCACGAATAAATAACTATATACATTTCCATATTGTTGTATCTACATAAATATATGCATTTTGATAATAGTGTTGAATAAATACATAATTAAGGCAATGTCTATATAGGTACGTTATACATGTCTAATAGACTATATTTGGTTGACATTAATAACTACATAATGTATTTATCGCTTCGATATCTATATTGAATTTTTTGCACACATACACCGAAAAATTTTTAAGGATAAAAATAACATTATATAATGTTACCTCAAGCACCTAAATCTTTAAATTTTTGTTAAAACTCGAATGTTGTTGTTTTATACATCTTTCAATCGTACGTATTGCATTAGTTTCACCATTTATTGCTTAATTTTAAAAATCTATGAAAAACCAATTTTCCTTCTCAAATCGTGTCCTTAAGCAAAAAGGTAGATATCGTGGCTTGGCCTTTAGCGAGGTGACAATTGCGGATCGGATAAACTGGAATCAAATCAACTACAGAGACAAGTTCGGAGAATTAATTATGGCACACCTGAAATGGCACCCAAGATGGAATCTACAGCGGGGCAAGAAATACAATGATCACCCTTCCACTAAGAAAATACGCCACAGTGTTTCAAAGAAAGGCATACGCAATACTGCATTGTGCAACTGAAAAATCAATCAGAGGGCTTATGAAAATAAAGTGGATCTATATTGCAACGGACAGCCAAGCGATACTGAGGACACCAGTGAACCCCAAGACACAATCAAGACTGGTTTGGCAACGTAAACCATAAAAAAAAGAAGAGGGAGAATTGGATCAACACTGGAAATACCAACTGCAGACTGTGCAATGAGATGACAAAGAATACATGCCACATTCTGTGTGATTGCGAGACTCTGGATGTAAGAAGACAGATAATTTTTGGTACGCCAAAAACCCAGAAAATTGATCAATTAGCTAGAGACCTGTGCAGTTTAGTGAAGCGTACAGGATCCTGGAATGACTGGTATAATTTAATGGGCAAAAGAAATGGGTAGACAAGAGGCTGCAGTAGAGAATATAAGTTTTTGAGGACTCCATATCAGACGGCTCCCACAAAAAAAGAAGAAAGTGATAGAAAAATATATTATTTGAACGAAACTTAGGTTAACGGTGGTCATATAAAGCAAAAAACACCACAGTACTTGTTGTAAGGCAAGCAGTAGTGGAAGGACTCTCAACACGACTGAAGCAACGTACAGGAAAAGGAAAACGTTTAATTGATTTGCATATTGATAGCGAAGATATTTCGTTGAAAACGGTTCCCTCAGTTTTTTTCCTACTACAGTTTGGAACAAAACAAGAGTTCATTTGATTAAATATCAGCAAAATAGGATGCTTTAAACAATGTGCACTCAGTGAGTAGTGGTTCCTTTGCAGTTCCTACTAACACATATGAGAGTGAATGGCATGTATTAAAAACTTCTCAAAAGCGCATCGGTTGATGTCGATCATATTTTGCGGTTTAATTTGAAATATGTCGCATCATATAGGTATAGCGGACCCATTGACTCATGTAGTTAACTACCGCCTTCTTAATGGCTAATTTTCAAAGAAATGAAAATTTTCAGAGTTAAAACCAATTTACAGAAAAGATAACAGGTTCGATTCCCATAATTATTGCCTTGTCAATATCCGTACAGTTACCACAAACAATTTCGAAAAAAAATTGTAAATGCTCGATGAGTTGGTTATCTTGCGCTGATGAATGTTTTTTTAAACAGTCAATTCGAATTCGTATTATGTAGATCGACAACCGATTTTATAAATTATGCATTAGACTGATAAATGCCATATAAAAAGAGAGATAGGTGTAATGCTATCATTGACTATTTTGTTGACCTGACGAATGCTTTTGACACTCCCGATTACGACATACTATTACGAAAAATGTGGATATACGGAATACGTGGTGTTTCTTACAGTCTGTTTGGGTCTTATCCCACTAGGCCCGTTGTTTCAATGATGTAGTTAAAAAGTCAACACCTTCTATATACGCTATAAGCAAATTTGGAAATACACTAGAACATGTACAAAAACACTATTGGTGACTAAATTTGTTAATTAATTGTTATGACAATGCAACCTAAGCTCATACAGGGGAAGATTTCCCTCACTTACCACAATTACGCCTTTTCTTGTTCTGATTGACAGAACAAGAAAATGTTTTCTGGATGAACTCTTTTACAAAGATCCCACGATACTTATACTAACGATCTGTCCCTATTATCTGATTTGGGGGGGATTTGGTTAATTTTCGAGCTTTCGCAATTTTAAATATTAGTTCATGATAAGTATGACAATAAATCCATTCCTGAGGATGATTTTGTTAGATGTCTTAGTTTGTCAGTGGATTGTACCTTATATAACGTACGAGGTAGGTATTCAATAGTCTTCTGGTTTTGGCACTGTGTATAGACACAATTCGCATTTATTAAGAAAGTTATTGGGTGTATGCTGGATGCCTCAGCGATGGGACCTGGTTACTCTCTATTTAGAAATCTAAGAATTTTACCTCTTCGGTCTTTGTATTTGTCTGAGGTACTGATATTCTTTAAGCGCAATGCAAACCTATTTACAAGAGACAATATATTAATAGCTCGCTCTTCCGACAATATAAATATTCTTGCACGCCAGGACAAGCCTCCACAAACGTAATCTATATTTTATATGTATAATATGCTATGATGCACCGCCTGCAGATGTAAAAAATTCACAACATTAAACTCCTTCAGAAACTTATTAAAACATATGTCAGTAGGTATGGCTTTTATTGCGTCGTTGAATATTTTAATAATAGCTTTGCCTAATTCTCTAATTTTATAATTTTAACCTTCATTTTGCAAATTTATATCCATGTTTCTAATGAGTGGTACTAATGTTTACATTTGTGTTTGTTTGAATATTTTATTTACACGTGTCATACTGTAGCTTGTATTCCGACACTGTCGAGGTTTGTAAATTGGAACTTGTGACTTTTGCCTTATGCCTAATAGTCCCATTGCGTTCCTAATTATGTTCCTAGTTGAGACAGTGTCTACTCTACATGTGATACATGAGAGAATAAGTTAACTTACAGAGTTAGGTTTAATGCACTAAATGATTTGTATTGTTCTGCTAACAGATCTCATTAAAGGTTTCATTATTATTTAATTATATTTAATTTAAACTATTTATCTAAACCTTTTACAATAACAAAGTTAAGTAGATAATGGAATAAACTTACATCTTTTAACAATCAAAAATTCACTTTAACAAGTAGCAATGCTACCATGTTATAGAAATAATCTTTTAAATCATGCCATTTTTAACAGTGAAGGTAATACCATTTATATTAATGATTTAGTTATTTTAATAAAAAAAGGAGCTCTTAAAAAAATAGTTTTATATTTATCTATAATATATTACAAGCCTTATCTGTTTAATATTTTATAAATTATTATATTAACGAGTAGTTAGTTATTGTTGAGGAAGGTGAGCACCTTGCGGTTGGAAACCATTCTCATCAGCTGTATATGTAATGGAGTAGGTTACTCCATCAGGGCCTACATAGCTGAATTGTCCACGAACCCTCAGTATTTCATCTTTACCGCCAGCATTTTGTAGTTGGCCTTGTTCTTCTGCTGCGATGCCATTGCTTGTTTCATACCTAAAGACATATTGTATAAGTATTGAAATTCATCGCTTTCCACAACAAATTTACCCGTAACTGTATTGTTCAACACCAATATTATCCAATTCAGATTTTACTACCACAGCATCTTTATCGTTAGTAATGGAAGCAGCAAAAGTTACTGCGACTAGGGCGGAGAATACAATGACCTGAAATTTATAATTGTAAGTAAATACGAACAGTAAGAAAAAACGTGGAAGAATAAATACTAACAGATTTCATCTTCGAATGTGTATTTGGAGTGTGTAAGGAAACTAACTGATTTAAAACGCTTTTGGAGCACTTATATATACCAACCAATGCAATTCGGTGATCCGCCCATACGAAAAAAAGTCACAAAATTATATTAGCATTAAACTATGTAGTGGCCCAATAAACGTCAGAGCATATAACATTTAATTCATAAATGGAATGCTACAGAAAAAAAAAAATAGGCAACACTATTTTATCCCAATAAATTACTATGATGAGCTATTTTAATCGCACAGTAAATGTTTTCGCTCTCGACGCATTATAATTTCCGTATACAATTTGTGTTACATCAGTAAACTCATTAATTATTGGGACTGCATGCTTTTGTACCGATGACTATTTCTATAGGAATTTATTGGACCATACTAAAACATTCATTTCGAAAACGTACTGGGTGTTTCAGTAACTATATAGCTCTGATGGTAATTTGGAAGATGCGTTAACTCGAATTTCTATTTAGCTAATAACTTCTTTTCTAGTTTTTTTTTTTTGTAACGGTAAAAAAATTGACATGATTCTCCATATAAAAAGTAAAGCATTAGTGACCTTTATTTTGAATGTAAGAGGCAGTTTATACTACTAAGTTTTAGGATGTATTACGAAAGGTTTTCCAAGAACTCATCACACAGCCTATCTTAACCCTCCGTTTAGCACATGGGTCCAGAGAGACCTTTCAATTATAATTTAAATTTACTTCCTATTGAGCTAATAATCTGAGATTTCGTGACTTTTCCTAAAGTTCCTAAATAGGAAGATACATCGCATTCGAGAATAACCACAAGGATATTTCAATGTACACATCACATTTGTACCTCATGTGCTCTGCCCAGACCCCTATTTACCTCGCTTCATTTTACTTTGGTGATTTTCAATTTGGACTGATTCTCATAGCACCGTGCACACATAAGCGTGAGTAATCTTCCGTACAAACTTGTAATTATAATTATTCATTACTCTTAATTAATCAACATTATTCATTAAGCATAATCAAATTCATTCCTTCGTTATGTTTTGCTTTATTTGATAAAAAGAAGTTTATTAATTATTTAAAATGTCCACCGTTAAAGAATCGGCACTTTGGATGAACTTTCAGACTATTTCGAGCCGATTAAAATAGATTCTCGCGGGCATATAATACCACAAAAGGATCTAGTACACATTGCAGTTGCATAAAGAGACAGATTTTTGTGTCAGTATTGTTGGAAATGGATCCTAATTTACTTTTCCTGATAGGTGGATAGAGCAACGAGGAACAATTAAATTGCTTGACCAATCATTTGGCCTAATGTTTTGTATTTTAACCGGATAACCGGTTATAGATACAAACCGATTATAAATTAGAGGCAAGATTAGGGCCGATTAACCGATCACGGCGATTAACCGGTCAATTCGACTAAGCGTACAAGCTGGTCAAAAATATAGGGAAGATATTTTATAACTAGCAACTGATAACATTACTTGCTGATGATGCTCCAAATCACAATATTTTTACAAAAATAAATTCAGTTGAAATATTATAATACTTAAATACATCCTATATTCTAGAGATTTACGTAACATACACGCATATCCGTTTTTTAGGAGTATTTATATAACAATGTGTATTACCCCTACGTATAATCGTGCACAGGTGTTGTAATGCAATGTAATGTAATGTAATAGAAGGGTGGTGTTACACTGCGACCTAAAAGATCTATTGTGTCCCCTATTCTTGCTGCTTTACAGCTGGCCTTCCAATCCTATTCATTTTAGAAAGTGTAGGATGTCAGAGGGCCCCAGTCTAGGTAAGTCTCCCTCTTCGATTTCACATGCTCCCAGGTACAATGCCCTCGAGTTGCACAGTGCTACGCAGTTTGAGAGGAGGTGGATGGATGTTTCATCCTGTTCCCCACAAAATCTGCATTCAGGATCTTTTTCCAATCCAAGCTTACTCAGGTGTCCTTTCAGTCTACAATGGCCTGAAAGTATTCCTGTTAATATGCGAACATTGTTCTTACTCAGGTTGATGCATTCTGTAAACCTCTTCTGGTTATAAGTTCCCAGAAGAATTTTACTTTGCCTCATTCTCTGGAGATTTTCCCAGTAACTGGATTTTCTCTGCTCCATTTCCATTTTTAGTTTCTTCAGTATTGCACTGCAACTTAATCCGCAAAAGGGTTCAGGCCCTACAAAAGGCATTCCAGCCCCTTTTTTGCGAGGTTATTCGTTATTTCGTTTCCTTCCACTCCTGTGTGACCGGAACACACAGGAGGGTAACTTTATTTCTTTTGCCTAGCTCATTTAGTTTCCCTAGGCATTCCCAGACCATCTTGGAGCTGATTTCATATGAGTTCAGCGCCTTGATGGCTGCGTGACTATCAGACACGATGATAATCTCCTGCTTCCGATAGTTCCTATCCTTAATGAACTGAACACATCTTCCAATAGCGTGTATTTCCGCTTGAAATATACTTGGGTATTTTCCCAAGCTTTCGAAATATGTAGTTCTAGGCCCATATATTCCTATTCCAGTTCCTTCTGCCGTTTTGGAGCCATCAGTGTACCATTTGATGGCACTTCTATTCAAGTTCAAGATGGTGTTATGATCCCACTCGCTCCTGTTACTTAGCTTTAAGGTGAATTCTTTCACAAAGCTAATTTTTTTTTAACATATCATCCCGGGGCATATATCAGGTTTGATCACCGTCAGGAGATTGAGGCCTATGCCTAATCATTCCTCCTTGACCATTCTTAGTGCGTTCTTTTCGCACACCCTCTACTACAATGTGGGGGGGCAAGATCCAAGGGCAGGTTCTCATAGCCCCCGTTATGCATACACATGCTAATCTTTTCACTTTCGAGAGGTTAATTCTCGCGGTGGCCAGATTAGTTCTTTTGCTCCATGCTACTGATGCATAGGTGATGATCGGTCTCACTATCGCTGTATACATCCAAAGCAGTATTTTTGGGTTGCATCCCCAGTTTTTTCTTGCAAAGTTTCTGCACACCATCAGAGCTCTTTTGGCCTTGTTGGTTACTTCAAATTCGTGTTTGTTCCATAGAAGTTTATTGTCTAGGGTAAGGCCTAGATATTTAACTTCTGTCTCCATTCTATATTTTGCCATCCAGTTTTATGGTTTAAGATTGGATTTTCTTTTCCTGGTAAATGCTACTAGGGTTGTCTTAGTGGGGTTAACATTGAGTCTCATCGATTGACACCATCTTCTCGTGAAGTTCAAACCTCTTTGAACTATGTAACAGAGGGTATTCTCAAATTTGCCTTTTGCGTATATGACAATATCATCAGCATACCCTTGACAAGATTAGATCCGTCAGTCCGCATAAGAGTTCGTCTACTATTAGGCTCCACATAAGTGGGGATGTAACTCCCCCCTGTGGGCATCCTCTGGTCGTATTAACCGAGATGGTCTTATGTCGCACCTCCGCCTCCACCGACCTGGTAGACAGTAGTTGCGACATCCATCTAGAAGTCACACCGTCTACCCCCTATTAATTAATGCTTTTTGACAGACTCGTGTGGAGTGTTGTCAAAAGCACCCTCTATGTCTAGAAAGGCGCACACTACGGTTTCTTTATTCGTCAGGGCATCTTGGATTTGGTCCGTCAGCTCCACTAATGCAGTCTCAGTGGATTTGCCTGTTTGATAGGCATGCTGACAGGGGTGCAATGGCTCCAAGATGTCTGTTCTGATATAGTTATCTACAGCCTTTTCCACCGTTTTCAAAAAGAATGATGTGAGGCTGATAGGTCTGTGGGATTTAGGGTGCGTAATGTCCTTTTTCCCTGCTTTTGGTATGGTAAGGTGACTTTAGCCCTTCGCCAGGCTTCTGGAATGTACCCCAACTACTTCGGCTTATCCGAATCATGTGAGGAAGGATTTCTTCCTGCCCTTTCTGAGTAGGACTGGAAAGATCCCGTCTACTCCCGGTGTTTTGAACGGCTGAAAGGTATTGATGGCCCATTTTAACCGTTCGCTGCTACATATGTATCTTGCCACTGTAGTAGCTTCTTTATTTGGTCTTTTATATATCTCGGAAGGATTTTCCGAGGTTCCCACTTTGCTTCCAGGAAAGTGGGTTTCTAGAAGGAGGAGAGCTCTCTCTTCTTCACTTTCAGTGAAGCTTCCATCTGGCTTTCTTAGTGCCATTCCTTAATCGATTCTACCCTTCGCCATTACCTTGTGAAGTCGCGAAGCGGTAGATGTTGAATCGATTTCCTCGCAGAACTTTCTAAAGCTATCTCTTTTCGCTTTCCTGATAGCTTTATTGCAGAAAGTAAGTTTCTCGGTGCAACTTTGCCAATCCCCGTTACGCTTGGCCTTGTTAAAGAGCTTCCGCGTATCGGATCTTAATTTTGACAGATGGCTGTTCCACCAAGGTGCGTCCCTACATTCTTTTGTCTGTTGAACAGGACAGCTCGAATCGTATGCTTCAAGTATGGCCTTGTTCACCTCTTTAAGGTCGTTCTCCAGATCCAGATGATGCCTGGCCTGTCTGGATTTGATGACCTTTGGATTGCTGCTTAGATTGGTTCGGTAGTCGTCCCAATCTGTTTTCCTGGGATTCCTCCGGAGTGGTGGCTCTGGAGTCTTCGTCTCTAGTCTGAACACAATCATTCTGTGATCAGAGAGAGAAGGTTCACTTGATACTTAGGTTCAGTGTACTGAGTGTAATATCTAACACTTCCTCCCTTACCCTTGTTACAAATGTGGCGGTATTCCCAATATTATGTACGAGTAGGTTTTACAAAGAATATACTCTAAAAGTTGCTCACCCCTCTGATTGTGTCCTTGCTCCCCAAGCAGTGTTGTGTGCGTTAGCATCGCATCCTATGAGTAGTGTAGCCGCTTCTTCTGGCAGTACTCCACTAACCTCTGCAACTCAGGTGGTGGTACAACCCCATCTCCATCGAAGTAGCATGAAGCTATTACGATTTCTTGACGTTTTTCCTTTAGTTCGAGGGATGCTCGGACCGCGGCAAGGTCTCTCGTCAGGAATTCTGGAAAACAAATATAATTAATGTTGTCTCTAATTAAGATACATGCTCTAGATATACTGGTATTGTCGCATACTACTCTACTGCCTTTACAGGCGAGTCCTCTTACCTGTTCTTTATAGACCCAGGGTTCTTAGATTAGCGCCATTTTATCTTTTGTGAACGTCCTGGAGATAACGGCGGAAGCTCCTTTGGTGTGGTGGACGTTCACTTGGGCAATATTTATGCCCGCCATCTCGCCGTTAATTTTCGGTGAGGGTAATGTCCTCACCGGTAAGGGTCTTGTCCCCCTCTCCTTCTTCTCCCTCTGCGGTGACGTCAACCTCCATCGTAGATTCGGATGACGATTCTCCGCGATAGAGGGCTGCAATGTGGAAACTACCAGTGCTTTCCACATCGCTTTCGGGTTGGTCCTCCTTGGATGCGCCAGGAGTGGGTTGGTCCTCCTTGCATGCGCCAGGAGTGGGTTGGTCCTCCTTGGAGGTGCTAGGAGTGGGTTCATCCTCCTTCGGCTGCTTCTTGAGCCCATGCACAGGGATTCTCCCAAACCGACAGTGGATGGTGTACCCTTTGCTCCTGATGGTTTGGTAGGAAGCTTCGTCGATTCCCACCCTCAGAAGCCGGCAATTGCCTTCATCCTTCAGGCTTAGGACATTCCAAAGGTTTGTCCTAAGCCCTTCATTTTGTGCTTCTATCAATGATGGAAGCCTCTCAGGGGTTTTTCCGTGACAGTGCACAGGTGTTATAAGTAGTAATAGGTACGGCAACATCGCATGATTAGTGGTTGGCATCCTCAGGAACAGTAGGAAAAACTTATGTACTTTGTTTATTTACGCATAGATAACAACACTTGGTGCACTATATTTTAATGTGACTTGTCTACTAATATACGGACTAGTGCTGCTGGTATCCGATAAAATTGAGAGGTTCTGCCATCTGAATCCGGAAATGGATCTGGGAAAGATATAAATTATCGACCAACTCAATACTATTCTACGTATTACATATGTACGTATTCACATACGAACAATTTTAAAAAGAGATTGATAATTTTACTTTCGCGTTATATCAAAAAAAAAAATGGAGAGTCCTTAAACTGTTCCAAAAATACTAAATCGGTAGTAAGAAAATCAAAAACACTGCTAAATAAAAAAAACTAACACCCAAGAAATGTGGCTTTTTATACGTAAATGCAAGTGTACCTATAACCTATAAGGCCTTACATAAACTAATAGAAAACTAATATTAGAAGCGCAATTTGATGTAAATTTATAAAGTTCAAAATTATTGATTTGATTGCTAAAAATAAAAAATTACTGTCGTGTATAAATTTGAGCTCTTAAAATATGTTTAAGGGTGATGCAAATTATAGCAAACTTTAAAATAAAACACTACGCAGACGTCTCAATTTGTATGTATATACATATGAATAATGTATATATGTATATTGCAAGGGTGGTATTACATTGCGACCTAAAAGATCTTTTGTGTACCCTGTTCTTGCAGTTTTACAGCTGGCCTTCCAATCCTATTCCTTTCAGAAAGTGTAGGATATCAGAAGGCCCCAAGTTACGTAAGTCTCCTTCTTCACCCAGGTACAACGCCCTTGAATTGCACAGTGCTACGCAATTAGAGGGGATGGATGCCATCTTGTTCCCCAATCTGCTCCAGTCGTTTTGCTCCTCCCTTTGTTCCTTCCTTGTGAGGTACTCTCAGTTTGGTAGTGGAAGGCTTCTTATGGAGGTCCTGATCCAATTCCTGTTTATTAGTGGTATCGTCCCGCTAAATAACGTCCTTCCTCCATAGTTGATCCTACGAGTAGCTAGGGAGGAAAAAGTCCACCTCACAAGAGCCCCGCATGCAGAGGTAAGGCTAACTACAATGGGTCCGCCAGGTACCCCAAGGTTGGACTAGTACACTGGTCTTCTATCCAACCACGCATCCGATCAGCCTAGCCCGCCACCTTAGGATTTAGGTTTTTGTTGAGGTTGTCTCCTCTCCATCCGTGCGGTTAAGCCCCCCCATCCCTTTCGGGACCTGGTTTAACAGTTGGGCTTTCGGTAGCCGAAAGGAAGTGAGGCGGCGGACGAGCTGACCAGGCGAAGTTCGTCAAGGTCATTTGTTAGAGGTGGCCCTCTTTCGACACTACCAAATCGCAAATTAAAAAACTCGTCAATGAATGGATACATAATCAGTCCAGAGAGTCAACAAAAATCACCGCGACAAAGACAAAAGGCAAAAATGTTCCTAAAGGAACAGAGGCTAAATTACTAGCGATCTACTGAATAAAAATAGGAAAACTGTCAAAATGATAGTAGGTCTGCTGATTGGTTACTGTATTCTAAATAGGCATATGTACAACATAGGCCTGGTAGGTGATGCACAATAACAATAATAATATAGATATATTTGCCCAACAGATTCTAACAGATCTAATTACAGGACAATGTAATATAATATTAGCTAGTCCTTATAATACATTACATAAATAAAATAAATTGAATTCAATAATAAACAGTTCAGAGTAATTAAACACAAATGAAAACTATGTGATAATGCTATTGTGTACATTTGGATAATATGATAGGGAGGGGAGTGGAAAAAAGGTCGACGCTCTTATCGGCTAAGAGAATATCGTTGCAGACATTACACATTAGATGTATAGGCGATCTTTGCAGAATGTTAGTTTTAGCTGTTTGACAATAGAAAGCGATGTGTGTACGTGCGGTATGTTGTGGTGTTGCAAACGCCAGCCTACTGATTAACTTTGGCACATCAATGTTGTTATGAGGTAAATGGTAGAGAAATGTAAAGCTGCTCAATCTGCGACGTTGTTCCAGTGAATCAATGTTGAGAGATCGGAGTAAAGTGGCATGATCGTAACCTTGCTCCATACTGTTTAAAATGCAAATATTTTAGGTATTTACGCTGTACTCTCTCAAGAGATTCAATATGAATTTTATATATGAGCGACCATACTAGTGAGGCGTATTCCAGTTTAGATCTCACATAGCAATTGTACAGCTGAGCAATTGTATCAGTAGATGGGAAACTCCTAGTATTACGTATGACGAAACCCAAAGTTTTTAGAGAGGTCGATGTCACGTGGGATATATGCTCGGAAAAGGATAGTTTGGAGTCAAAAGTGACGCCAAGATTTCTCACAGTTGAACACCGGTTGATATATGTGCCATTCCACTGGTAGTCCTACACTACTGGTTGAGATTTACGGGTAAAGCTAACTATATTACACTTCTGAACGTTCATCTCCCAGTTTATTAGCTCGACACCAGGTAAGAAGCTTCTCAATATATTCTTGTAAGACAGCGCAATCTTCTAAGGATCTAATTTCTTTATACAACTTCAAGTCATCCGCAAATAGTAGCTTATCACAATCAATCGCGTCACACAGGTCGTTGATATAAATCAAGAATAAAGCGATTAGTTCCGTAAGTGTGGATTCTAAGCTAATTTCGGACTGCGTAAGCGCCCTAAATGATGTGGGCACCCAAAGAAATTAACCTTGGTCTGGGCCCCTAGCCACTCGGACATGAGAGGAAATGAGGCGGCGGACGAGCTGGCCAGGCAAAGTTCATCAACGTCATTCGTTGGAGATGGTCCTTCTTTCGGCACTACCAAATCGCAAACTATAAAATCCGTCAATTAATGGATACATAATCAGTCCAGACAGTGGTGGCAAAAATCACGGGGACAGAGACAAGCACAAGAGTTCCTAAAGAAACAGAGGCTTGCATTTACTAGAGATCTACTGAATAAAGATAGGAAGACTGTTAAAATGATAGTAGATTTGCTGACTGGTCACTGGAGATATGCGCAACATAGGTCTGGCTGATGAGGCCACCTGCAGATTCTGCGAAGAGGAGGAAGAAACACAGTTCATGTGCTGTGCCAATATGAAGGCCTGGCGAGGACCTAGTAAAAGGGCATGGAGAACCCTACAGCTAGCAGCTACACAAAGAAGCGGCTCTGAAAGATGATAAGCCTATTTAAGAGTGCCAAATTAGAAAATGTCTTCTAGAAAAATGCATGGAATCTGCTTTCATGTGACAAAGTTTGCTATGGAACTAATGAATGAGCCTGTCATACAGAGATGAAAAGTATTTCATAGGGGAAAGAATTACAAAAACATATTGGCTGCGGCTTTTAAAATTAGATATGGAAATTTAGTTGTTATATGTACTACATATCTATTTATGTGTTTTCGTATAATAACGCTGCGACGATAACATACAAATGTTCATCTCTGCATTTTATGTTTTTAATTTAAAAAAATTAATATTTTCACTAATTAAATTTAATATGCACCTAATATTTTCAGTTAAAGAAAGAAGAAATCTGTAAATACCAAACCTTTTATCAAAATAACAAAATAAGTGGTGACCAAATCAGCTAGTCATCTGAAGTGATAATTCGTTTAGTTACGATGCAAAACAGGAAGAACTAAGTTTTACTATAAAAATTCTTTTAGCGAATATCACTATTTACAAAAAAACACAATTATAAGCTACATTAATACTACAAGAATGACAAGAACTTTATTTTTAAGAACACACCTTTAAAGGAGAATATTTTCATAAGAAATTAGATTTTTTACTTGAAATTTTATAGGCAACGGCATAAAACTGGGTTCGATTTAAGGAATCTCCTAATACGATCGTCTCCTTATTGAAAAATTGTTGCATAATTAATAACGTTTACGTAACGACGTACATGTGGTACATCTCAAATAATTAGCATTTTTAGCTCAGAAGAAAATGCCAGAAGAATGACACATTTGATGAAATACTTTAGCTAATATTTATTTTATTTAATATCGTCAAAATATAGTGAAGAAGTATTTCGTAAAATAAAACTGTTGTTTAACGTATAGGTAATATACTATCAAATTTTATAGAAATTGTGGAATTTAAATATGTTAAAAACTAACCAAATATCAAGAAGAGCTATGTATAATGTTTGTCCAAACTACGCCAATCTTAATTTCTTAATATTTGCATACGTACAATTATGTCTCGACATACAAATATTAGTACATGACAATAGTATGAGTGAATACAGCCATTTGTTGCTCTCAAGAAGCAAGATGCTCTACTGTTCTTCCATTGACCTACATTCCTTGCGTCTATACTTGATTGTTTAAACATTATAATTATCGTTGGCGAAATTTATTACAAATACGTGTATTATGTCACACGTAATATTATTGTTTTCATTCATATTTCATGAGGTCGTTTTTAGGTTCGCGTTCTCATGTCTTAAAGAAATCGTGAAATACCAGGACTTTATATTTTTTAAATACCGTATGCATGCACATATGTATGAATATATTTAGATAGGCATAAAAGAAAGGATTGTGCAAGAATATCTATTACAGTAAAATTAATAAATTTCTCAAAGAATACACTCCAATCTATGCGTTTTAATTAACGATTTATGAATGTAAACGTTAACTTAATATATGATTGTGAATATTTAGACAGCTTATATAATTTTCTACTTCTCATTGTGCAACCAAAACCCATGAGTTTTATGTCATTTTAAAACATGTTTGATTTTTAATGTATAGATTTATCTTCAACGCTGTTATATGTATGTAAGTAGGTATTCAGATAAATAAACGGATTATAATAGAAAAATGCGAAATATCTATTTTTAAAAGAATAAAAATCAAGGCAGTTGCTTGAATTATTAAGAAATATTTCGCTGTTACATGAAAGGATAATTTCCAACATTCAAGTTGAAATTATCGAGAGCTATACGCAAAACACGAATAAAGCTGTTTATCAGTGGCTTCGATATTATAACCAGTCTTTGATGTCGAGAAATAGTAAATAAAGAAAAATGATTAAAGTATAACATATTTATAATACATATAAATGTAAATATACCTCAAATATAAATATAAATATGTATAAACCTGACAAAGTTCTTAGCGCTTTAAACATTGAACAAATATTTTAGTAACTACAGTGTTTAAATTTAATTCATTAGATAAATAATGATGAAATAGTCAGTTTATAATTTTGAATATTTATTGTTAGAAAATATTTCTTTCACAGTTTTTATCAACTAATATTTAAAAAAGCTAACGTGCACATTAACGAAACGTCGTAATGTGCGTAAATAATGTGTAAAACAAGTATTTTTGTGTTTTTACTATGGATCCACTATTATCACCAAATTAGTTCAAACTATAACAGATATTGTTTCTTCTGGTTAAAATATAATTTCAAGTGTACTACGTAGCCAAAGATGACACCAATTGTTTATGCAAAAATTAACGACGACGGAGCGGGGCAATATATGTTCTTCAATTTTTTTTATTTTTCGATGTTAGAATAATTTGCAACATATTAAATAGATAAGGATGGCGTTGTATCTATCTTTGTATGTAAATTTTATTTTTAATTTTTATTCAGTCTTTAGATATGGAAATGTGCCGGCAAGTTGAGTGGTCAAGCAACATGAAGAAATAGTTAATTGCAACATGCAAGGAACTAGCTTCAAAAGTAAGGCAAGAATAAAAAAATGCCACATATAATGTGGGGAATTGGACAAATTATGTTTGAACAGACTTATAGGCTGGTAAGCACATAATCCCATGTTCAGGCATAATCTATGCTTACCATTGCGCAAGTAAAACAAAAATGAGTTAGCCTTGCAGGACCATTTAAGGATACAGTTAATAAAAATAAACAAACTTATCAAAAGCGAAAAACCTGTTTAGATCAATAGTAAGTTAATTTATACTGTAATCTTTCTTAATTTCTAATTTGTAGAAAATTTGCGGAAAATTTTAAATAAAAGAAATGTTTTTAGTGGATAATTATGCCATAATTATTCGAACCACTCCAAGCAATGTTTCTCAACAAGTGCCAGGCGTCTACATCTACGGCACCTCATGTACAAGTAGATGTGGAAAAAGTAGACAGAGTGTTGCACAAGTTAAAAAAAAATATAGCGATCAATCATTCTTCAATAACAGAAAATATCTCAAGCCAACATGAAAGAGACCAGGAGAGAAAATAGCTGTACACAACAGAAATAGAAATAACTGGACAAAAGTGTATAGATATTTTATTTATGAAAACTAAATTAATACAAGTTATCCCAACCTCGTGCTTCACCTAAAAGATACTACACGAGGCTACCTATTCTAAATACTACATGGATTCCATAACAATTGAAATGTTCCAGCTCTAGTCTCTGGTCAAGTCGGCTTTGTTTTTGGGATGCTACTCTGTTAGAACTAAAAATCGGTGAAGTTATTGGGAAAATAGCCAAAGGTGAAAAAAAATTAAAATATTCCTTCATAAGCTTTCATTAATATTTATTAGCTTCTTCAGAAACGTCATTTAAGAATTTAGGAAACGACGAACAAAAAGCCCATAAAAAGAGACTAATACAAATGTTGGTTTGAATATCAACTTTAAGGAGCTGCATTGCAAATTACAGCATGTCGGATAATTTATCCAGTATGGTTTTAAACCATTTTCAATGTGAATTCTGCATCTCCATATAATAACTTCGGCACTGCCAAGGAATTCCTAAAGGTAACTCAAATGACAACGTTGTAAATGCAATGGAGACAGCAAAAACATGTACGATTCCACAAAAGAAAAGGTACCAAGGCATGTTAATACAGCAAATCTCTTTTAATGTAGAAGAAACCAAGGAAACTACATTGAAATCATACATGATCCATGTTAGTCATGCTTATAATCTTACTGTTTAAGAAGTAAGTCTTTTGAAGGTAATCCTGCATATGTGACTCCTATTTACACAAAACCGATCGTCAATTGTTTAACCAATAAACATTCGAGAAAAAGCAAAAAAGACCTTTTATATCATTGATTAATTGTTTCATTTAGTCCCTGAGTAGGAGTTAAGTATCCTTATTATCCCCTTAACATCACAGTCTGAGGTCTATTGTATTACTTCGTTTTTTACTTTATTTTATATACTATTACTTAGTGTATTTGTTTACATAAACAGGTAGTCTCTTTAACTAGATTTATCACATCATACTCTTTTCCCTATAACTATTGTTCACTAAGATTTAATATGGATTATTTTTCGATTTAATATAGAGATACCCTTTGAATGAAAGCGAGCATACCTCCAGTTAAAAAACTAAGAAAATACACCTTATATTGAAAATATTGCAAGCTTTTTACAGTATGAGATAATTAACGAATTAACGTATTTCTACTAATAACTGTAATTTATTAGTTATTACAGTTATTAACAGAAATACATTAATTCGTTAAATATATTTTATATTGTTTACATTCAGAGGCGTTGCTGTGAATGTGCTTTAAAGCTAAGAAATAGGCTTTTGAAATTATTTTTGTGGTTTAAAATAGGTACACGAAGGTGGCATTCTCATGTCCTTAAATAGGAACCTAATATTAATATCGCCGCTTGTATAGAAGGACTACATATACATATAATTGTGGAAGGCTAGGTTTATTAGCAACTGCAGCGAGCTTTTATACATAAGTTTACATCATTAAGTAATGGTGCTCACTTTCCGATGCAGTAACTTACCTACTTATATTTTCTCTTTTCCTTAAGCAGTATGTTAATCGTATACTTAATTACTACATTCTAATTATTATAAGAAGAGTCAAAGGTAAAAAAAAAGCTTTAACAAAATCTTTATCTTCGTAACTTCAAAAAAAAAAACTTGAAACTATGTTTTTAACAGTGTACTGACGCACAATTCTAAAAAAAATAAAAAGTGTGACCTTTTTCTTCGAATTTTTGTGTCATGACACTATTAAAAGCATTATTATCCAATCCAATCTACATATAATAGGATTCTCTATTGCCAAATTCAGCAGTTTTTAATTTATTTTTACCTAATGTTATCAATGTTTTTGTATTTGCATTTTCTTTCATGAAAGTATTTCTTATTTTATAAGCTATTGAAGGCAATAGATAATTCTCAGCATTAACAAAAAACTAACTTCAATTTCTATAATCTTGCAAAATCTAAAAAGCGCGTCATTCTAATTTAAAATGATTACACACATCAGAGCACTACAGCTAATGAAACTATTAACATCAGCTATTTAAATAATGTCTCGACATTGAAAGTTGCACAACTAATACGATGTTTCTTTGATAGTTTGTGACTTAATTTTGTTCATATAACACATTCCAATACTTAATTGCCGGAAGAATCTATTATTAAATAACATTAAATTTTCCTCTTAATTTTTTAGTGGTACCAAAAATTACGCCTATGAAGATTATAGATTTTAGTAACTACTTTAATAGCGTAATAAACCTTGAAAAATGCTACAAATACATTGCAAGGTTATACTTTTATCCTCCCATGCCCAATAGATAATTTATGCGCTTAATAACAAATAACATAATTTTATCATTATGTAAGTATATAGATATCTGTAAAAAATAATAGTGTAAACTTATAAATCAATATTCGTTGATGAGAACAAAGGTAATCTATAAGAAATCAATAGTTATTTCGAAGACCAAATTAGAAATTAGGACGATATCTCTTCAATAAATTACCAATTTTAAGTATACTATTAATTACTTTAGCATCAAATAAACTATTTATCTGACATTTTCATAAGGACATGTTTTACAATTGCCTTTATTTGTCATCGCTGAGGGCTAGAATGGCATCATACAAGCTCTAATGTCTCTATTAGAAGAAAACGCATTGTTTTCGAATTTAAATGATAAGCAATGGCGAAATTCTTTTCTTATTTCAGTTAATAGTTTACCAAATACGTCACTGCAAATGCATAGCGGTTGAATTCCTTACACGACTGTAATTGCAAAAATATGTAAACTGTTCGCGTACGGCAAATACCGCAACAAAGGAGGAGTAAAAGGTGATGCCGTTAGCATCGTGATGAGTTTTTAAATGTCAATGAAGATGAAGATGTACTGTGACCATGAAATGTAAATATGTGGTCCTCGTTAATGAATGGCTTTATTCTCTTTCGGTGCCTTAGATGAAAAGATTTAAGCGATACCGGCACGTACACAACAGTTATTTGTAGAGTTATTATAACAATAACCAAACGAATAAATGGCAATTACAAACGCAATGTTTAATTTATCCAATAAGGAGAGAATATATTATCAAGAAACCAATATCGGGTAATATTGTATTAAATCAAATTAATCAAGAACTATCGCATTAAGCGAACCCATGATTGAATAATAAAAGCAAAATATTTTTTATTATATTATATTTTGGTGTAAACAATTTGTGGGGATTTCAGTTCAGGGGACACTATTTTAATTGTAAAAACAAAGCGCAATACGGTTTAACCTTAAATCAAGTTTAAAAATCAATTGTAAATTCATTATTTCAATGTAAACTATGGTATAACTATACATGCGTACTGTACATGTATGGATACACCTTTTATAGGTTTAGTGTATAGAGATCGCATGGAGGATCGATTTATAATCGAATGCGATTCCTTTCCTTCTAATACTTTAGTAATATTAATATTCTCGCTATTCTTGCTTTTCTTCATATTTTGTTCTACTATTGTGTATATTTTGTTGCTGTTTTTTGTAGAAGGAATAAATGCATTATTATTATTAATAAATAAGAATTAATGAATATAGGCTAACGATTAATCTAATAATATAAACAAGTGATTATTAATGAGTAAAGATTATTTTATTAGTATTGAAATAGCAAATTTTTGAACGTTGGATAATCTGGCTTTACCATTAAGACATTTCTTTAATGAGAGTTTTGACTACACATCGGAGGTATTTATGACGACTATTATTGCGAAATGCAATGCTTTAAGGACACAATGTGCACAAAAAATGGCGAACTGACGACAGTAATTGCTATATTTGCCGAGATCTTCGATGTTTCTTTAAGATTTGCGTAGGTCTTTCTGAAGCGAATAAATAGAGTTGGGCAATTGTGCGGTGCAGCAGATATGTATTGCGACACGGGCCTCAAATAATGTAATATAAATAAAGCAGATCAATCGTATTACTGTAATTTAGTATGTATTTATAAAACATAAGTCATATTAATAGAGTTGCGCAAATTTTCCTTGGGAACAGAATCGGACAAAGCGGGCGAACAAACGGGCGACTTTGCGATGCATTCGCATTTTATATCACTACATATTTAAATAAAATAAAAATTGTTACATTCTAAAGAAAAACAGGCACTGTTGTTACTGTACGGTTCATCTGCTTTATTGGAGTACATGAGTCGAAGCGCACGTTCTAAATACGTACCTGCCGCGCCAGAAAATTTGCCCAACTCTACGAATAAACAAACCGTCAAACTTATAAAAATCACACTTGGTTTTTCTTCCACAACTTCCAATATCCTTAAAAATGACGCGTAATATTAGTATAAAAAATAGCTGCTAATGTTAGAAAGTGTATCGGTATGATATTGCAGTAATAACCATATGCGCCAACACCTTCTACATCCTTCGAGATTTACGCATAGTCGTTACTGAAACTAAAAACCACCCTTCAAACTTATAAAGATCACATTTATCTCCCTTTAAGATAATTATTTTATTATAGGGAAAAAAGAGTAAAAGATTCGTTCTTTCGTTCACAAAATGTATTAATATATGATTACTAGTTTCGGCTTGCAACAGCCATCTTCAGATCAACATCAAGAAGGATTAATCTCGATTAATAAAAACATCAAATATGAAAACTATATTGTAAAATGTGAGTATTTATATGATAAAAACTACAAGATAAAATTTCATTTAAAAACTGAAAGATGTTGATGACATTAATTTATATGAAATGAATGAAGTTGTAAATATTATGACGTGTGTGTTTATTATTACGTTAAACCAAATTGTAACTGTAACAAAATATGTTTTTAGTGATCGACAATAATCTTTTTTGATGTTGATCTGAAGATGGCTGTCGCAAGCCGAAACTAGTAATCATATATTAATACATTTTGTGAACGAAAGAACGAGTGTTTTATTATTTTCTCCCCTACAATATCCATCGTTCATTGGATACTACAGCACAAATAATTGTTTTATTTTTTAATTACCTGTTTATTTTTAAATTCATTGGATCACAGCCCTGTATTAAAGTAGGACATTTTTGAATTTATTGCATAAATACACCTTATTGTTACTACAGCAAGAGAAAAAAGTTTCCACGTAGCTTGGTAGTAAAGAACTAACTAACATCCGCCGGTATCTATTGTTACCAGCCGTAAAAAAATAACAAAATTCTTTTCATTTATTTTATTCAATAAAGCACGATATTTAAAATATATCCCGTAAAAATTGTGTTCACGTCATATTTTTCTTTAGTACCAAGCTACGCGGAAACCTTTTTCTCTTGCTGTACGCCTATGACTTGACGAAAGAGAGGAAACCATTTTCCAAACCTTCAAAACATTTGGTTCGTAATTCGTTCATTTATGTTCAAGTATATAAATAATTTCCTATACTAACAATGTGAGGAAAATATTTCTTTTAATATAGAATTCCCAAAACTTTTTTTCACTTTATTATTTAGCTCAACTCGGTGGATGATACTTATTTCCAGAAATGCGATGAATTCAATTACAGGCCATTCGAGCTATCTTACTTATCTAAATAATAACAATCTGACTATACTTACCAGCAATATTATTAACTAACATATACCTGACATGACTCGCGAATGCTTATTAAATGATGCCAATATAGCACAAAATATAAAAGTTATAGGAAACGCGTAGAATTAAGAAATTTAATTTTTAATTTACTCAAAACTGTAACAAAAAATGAATCTACCTACTTTAAAACTCTTTCTTACAAGCTGAAAAATAAAAATTACATAAATAGTTAATTACGTCAAATAGAATTTTCCAGAGCTTTAACTAATTATTTACAATTTGTGCTTTTTATTTAAATGAATTTTATTTTAGCTTTAAAAGCAACCGTAACAATTTTTAAAAGGTAGAAGAAACGTCTGCACTGAAAACTTACTGAATTAAACATACCAGGCACATGGAAACAGAATTGCGTTGAAATACTAAAATAAACGTATTCACCATTAAGAAGATTCGTCAATCAATATTTCACATAGATATGTTATGTGCTACGAGGCTCCTGAGATGTTAAGCAAATATAACCAACAATTCCAACGAAATCACAACCAATTCTCCGTAGATTATATAACCTGTGACATCTGTCGTCGTCGCTCTTACACAACCAATTCTTAAATTGAAAGTGAAATGAAGACATAATACATCAGGTTGTGTCCATATTTTTCGAAGAGAGCTCTCAATTTGATAAGCGAACTTGAAAATACTAAGTAAATTTAAATATGTTTAGAGTTTATTTTTAAAATATTTCAACGAATTTCGAAATAGATTCCCATGACACAAATACATTGTTCAAATATTAACGTTCACATCTCGATATTATCCTTATACTTATATAAATAATTTAACTATTACAGCCATAATGGTATAAGTACATGCATTAAATGGTTTTGTATTTATATGTATGTATATTTAGCATTAATTAGCAATGATTAGCAGCATTAGTAACTAAAAACACATATAAACAACTGTGATAATTTTTATTGAGAATGACACTATGGACATTGTATCTACTGTTATATTATCTTTTTTTTTAAAGGTCGGAATTTTAATTTTGTATTTCACTTTATTACATAGCACATTCAATTAACAAACAATTCAAAACAAAAAGCAAATGTTTACATTTAATAATAGTTCATTTACAACTTACTAAACATATATAAGTATATCTAATTGTCAAAATTAATTCTGATAACCTATTACATTTGGAACACCAAGAAAGTCACCGATTTCACCATTTCTAAAAGGCTGCCCTCGCGTAGATGCGCCGTACTTTCAGCCAGGAAATGCCATAGTACTATATATCTATAAATTATCTAGAAACACTAGTTCGCTAGAGATTTCAGTGAATGTTAAAGAAACATATTCAAAAGAAATTGCCACTCGTAAAATGTAAGAAATGAGTGAAGAAAAAGAAGGAATTTCAAGAATTCCTGGAAGGCTGAATCAAATGCTTCATTTAACAGTTTTTGAAGCGTTAATAAGCGTGAATAACCATGTTACTTTTGCAACAATCATTTATTTGAAGTTATCCATTAATAATTGATCTTCACATAAATTGTTATTTTATTCCTCACGAAAATGGCGGGAATCCAAATTTCATATCCAATATACCACTTCGGAGAAGCAATCGATTCAATTCATTAGTAACGTATTTAAAGTTTCTTAATATGGTTCTAACTGGAGCTGCGAATTTTGGCAATTATCTTGGCCTGCCACATTTGCCAGTTTCTGGTTTTTGTGTGTGATTGGATGACTCTTTCACTAAAGTTTTCTGTTGGCGTCTTCTTCGCCTTCTACGGTATCCTCTTTTTTCGAATTTCGTAACTGGTTCTTGTTGGGATATTCTTCTGTTTCAACTGATTCTTCATTATCTGTTCCGTATTCTTCTCCCTCATCATTGTTAACTGATCTCCATATCTTCAACTGGTTCATTTCTGCTGTTAGTTTCACACAATTCAGCTAATCTATAGGTATCTTCTGGCAGTACTTGTACTATGGTCAATAGACCCCGATAGTTACGTTGTAATTTGGTTGACTCTCGTTGGTATTATTGCACGCCTTATGAATACCCTATCTTTAACGTCATTCTTTACACTTTTATAACGCTGTTTATCATATTGTTCTTTGTCCCCTTGCCATATGCTGTGTTGCTTCAGTCTATAAAATTTCGGATCAATATACATTTCGGTGTCTACTATCAATTTTCTAATTTACCCTTTCCATGAATCTTGGTATATGTTCATACAATAATTGGAAAGTACATTCAGGTCATTTTTTTTTTATTTTTGCATGGTACACACACAGGAAGTATTACGGCATTGACGCTCTCCACCAAACCGTTTTGTTGATTCCATATTCCTTGCAGAAATTGCCAAACTTGCAGGATGTAAAACAATTGCCTCTGGCAGCAACCATTTTCTCTGGAGATTCAAACCTTCAGATAAACTCTTTGATTTTTTTTTAATATTATCCTCGCCTTTGATCTTACGTACTGTCTGTAAACTAACAAATTTTGTTATATTATAGCAAAAAAAAATAAAATATATTGATTGCCCCTTTTGCATGTTACAAACAGTTTGAGATGGTCTACGTGTACTAATGGATATGGAAATTGTGCTGGCATTTTCCCGTTACTGTCTTGATGAAGATGCATTCCATGCATTGCTGAATATATCGTTTAACATATGCACCTACATTTGAAAGAATGATAAATCTATATTTTAAATATCATTCTTTCGATATTACAATATCCTATTAATCATGATTAGCAACCATCTTTCTCATTTTTTTAGACACTACAAATAAATCTTGCATCTTACCGTTTATATTAACAGTTTTATATAACAATCTGTCTTTCACTAACAATAAGTCAATATCACTTTGCTTCTGTTCACATCACCTACCTAATTTAGAGTTTTACGTTTCATGTTTTCATCGGAGTATTGAAGTAACACAAGTGCTTCTTTACGTATTAAAATAGAATAGATACATTGTCAAATTCTGAGCCGCTTCTTTTACCGATTGTTGTTGACCTTCTATTAGTGCACGGCCCAAAATGTTAACATGTTGCCTTGTTAAATCTATATGTTTGCTAACATTAATTGTCACAACTTGTTTAAGCATATTTGCAGTCAACATAAAATACGTAATTTTTTAAATCGAAACGGGTTTCCTAAAGAAAAACACACTCTTGGAAGGAAAACCGGTGAATCTGATGAACTGAAAAACTGAGAGATGGGTTAGGAGGTAATGAAACGGAGCAGATCGAACGAAACGATCTAGTTGAAGCCAATCGAACCGAAACTAATTCTCAGATACGCACCTCTAATTTGGAAATGAATACAACGACAGAAATCCAAAACCTGAAGCAAAATCATTAGCCATAAAAGTCAAAAATTGTGATATTTTTTCGTTCTATTATGATTTGATTTGGTATTATGTATAGGGGAAATATTGCAAGTAAAATGCTTCAGAATTAATTATAATAAAAATTTATACCTAATTCTAAAGTTTTCATACAAAATTTAATTAAATAATAAATACTTATAAAGTTTAAATTAATCAAGCGAAAGATTCTGTTATCCGAACACTTAAACAAATTTTAATTTTTTGGCAGTTTAAGAAAATTTACAATTTGGACGGGAAAATGTTGAGAAAGAATCGTGTTGATCTCAAAGTCTTTCACCTTGATGACAAAGAAAGACATTTTAGCACAATCAAATTGGTTATTGAAATCAATATTTTCAAAGACATCCGTAAGAAGCTCGAAATTTTAGACAAAATGAATATTGTTCAATTCATACATGATAATAATTTGGAAACGGTTTTTATGTCATATCATATCACTATTTATTGGCTCAATTATATAAATACACAGATATTATAAGGTAAACACAACAACCGGTAAAAGAAGTGGCTCAGAATTTTACACTGTATACCTATTCTATTTTAATCTATAAGAAAGAACTTGTATTATTTCAATACAGGGATGAAGACATAAAACGTTAAATTGACACCTTCTACCTGCTAGGTGACACGGGACATTTCTAAAAGTACCAAATCTTCTGTCAATTAGTAATCCAGGCGCCTGTTAACGAACAGGCAGTTTTTTTACCTAATGGGCGCGCCCCCAAAGTCCCTTCCCGGATTATTAAAATTTGAAAAATAGTAATTATGAAATATCGTTGTAAAAACACCAAACGTACAAATAAACGAATGTTTTAACACAAAACAAGCTTAACTCTTTATTTCTTTACCAAAATGCTATGTTTTACCACTTATGAGACTATTAAATCATAAGTACGTATGTTGGAATCGTAAATACTATATAAAACAATTTATTTAATACAAAAACACGTGTTCAAACTTTCCTGGAACTTTAAATGAATGAGGTTAAAGAAACGTCAAAATAAAAAGAAAAAATTTAAAATTCAGAGCCATCTACCCGCAAATAGCAGAAACTAAATTTATTAGAAAACTGTAATCTGGTTATCGATATTTGTTAAGAATAACTATTTTATCACAGACCATTTCAATGATTTTGAAGGCAACCCTTAAATATTAAAAATTCCTAAAATAACCAAAACTCCAAATTATTATAGTGAACATAAATTATAAAAATCTTATTTCTGGTTAATATTGAATTGGAACTAATTAATTATTTTTTTTTTAGGTGGGATATACTTAATGGAATACTAACTTGACTGCGAGCAAGCACAGCCTAATAGTGGACGGAGAGCCAATTCTCTGGGTACAGATTGGACTTTCAGTTCGACGGGCCCCGTATCGGTCAATAGCATGGAATGGTATTCTGACCGGGATTCTTCGTAGTAAATTTTATAGGAAATTCTCGACAATTTTACAGATAAAAGTAAGGATTTAAATTATTCAGGAGTAATATCGATACTTTTTTTAGGTAAACACTTCGTGGAACTTTGATATTTTTGATAGTATGGCATAAAAATCTTTGTAGGAGTTCAATATCAACCGTCGTCTTTCGTGGCCACAGGCAAAATAAGGATTACCAGTAATCAGCATTCGATTGTTAGCGCTATCAGGCAAGCCAACATTAAATTTGAATAGATACAATTAACTGACATTAAGATACCCTTATTTACTCTAGTTTCAGGGACATACAGCAAAAGTTACCAAGTAGACATCCCGAAGAATTGAAAAATCTCCCCAAACGAAATATAATAAAAACATAAAAATATACGAGGTAAGCGTGAATTACCGTAGAATACGCGTGAATTAACATAGAAAATAAAGTTTATATTTTAGTTAAGGCTATACTTAGCACCTATTGCTAAGATGGTCCATTTTCATAGTCATTCTTAACAAATTCAAAATTTATCTGTAAAGTAGGTAACCGTGTACGCGCTTCAACTTTCAATTACTTCTTCATTTGGCTTTGAAACCTGTTTTAAATGACTAAATTATATTCCATACCCTTGATTCCATAGCAATATATTACTATATTTGCACTGTTTATACTTGAGAATAAAATGTAATACACTATAATATAACTATGCTTACAAGAACTCAAGTATTTTCTTACTACTTACTGCTTTATAATATCTAAAAATCTATTCTCTCAATAATTTCATGAAGGGCACCGGCGACATAATAATCTGGCATCAGAGGACCATAATCCCTAAGGCCGACACTGGCTATTGTTATAACCAGATGATAACTATGTATTATGTAAATCTTTATACACATCAAATATACTTTGTGATTGAAAGTAATATGTGCGTATACTTATATAAATCAATCCTTGAAGAGTCCTTTAAAAATTGTGTTTGCGTTTTCACTGCAACACACCTAGATCTTAAAAGCCTACCTACTACCTTTCTTAACAAATCACGTGCCACACGAATGATACACATATCGGTTTACATCAAGATGCGAATTTTCCTTGAAATATATTTCGGTGACTATAAAAGATGCAAACACTTTTAATATTTCTACATACATAAATATTCTTTATAGACTTTCCTAACATGGAACGATAATCATTAGGTCATCAGAAGTTTCATCACTTCGTACAAATCCAAGAAATAAATTATTACGTGTTTAATACTCATAATTTAAAAATAAATAGTAGAAAACTAGGCTTTGGGCGAATCTTTACAGATTATAATACAATGATAATAAGGAAATGTGAGATTGTTCGCGTAGCTCAAAGTGTTGTTGAGTAAATTAATCCCGTATTATTGTACTCAAAACAAATAACACTTTCAATGGATTGTAAATCTGAGTGCTGAATTTGGGTTTTTTATTGTTAAGAGAGATCAGACACATGAAAATAAAATCTTCTATTGAAAGTATAGATTATAAAATTGTAAGAAACAACATCGAAATTAGAGAAAAACTCAAAAAAGCAGAGGCTAGGAGGTGCAAAACATAAAAGTGTAATTCTTCAACACTTAATAACATGCACGTGATCATGATAAGCAAGCATGTTAATAATGTGCATGTTTATCATGTGCTCATTCTGTTAGGCTGCTAATCCAACCACGCATTGATTAGAGAAATATAGTGCTGTGTTTCATAAGAGGAAAGCTACCAACCATATTGAAATGTAATTATTATTTTATGTACGCACCTGTTTGTAAGTCCAGTATAATTTCGACTAAATCATATTAGTAGTCATGGAAGTTGAATATAATTTATCGTCTGACAACTGTGCGATAGCCTGGTATCCTAGGTATCTATTTTAATTGAATGGGGAGTGATTCAATGTGATTCGTATAAAGAAAATGTATGAAAATCCTTGGTTACGTATTGATAGTTGATTTAAAGTTTTAGAAAAAGCTGTGTCAATTCTCATCAAAGATAAATGAATTAAATCATATTGCGGGGGTATATCTAGTATCGAAGGGGATAAATTCACAAATTTGGTGTTTACTATATCTGGGTACTTGTTCTACATGGGAGTGTGCATGGTTTGCTGCTCCCGAGTCTAATCATACATCCTGAATGTGTAACGAAGGAGATGAATATACGAGCGAATCTGGATTGTCACTACAAGGAAATCACATGTTCAGAGGTACTCTGGCATTTGTATAAACCAGAAAACGAGGTATCTGGTCAAAACATTGTTTAAATTATTATTATTTCGTATGAGATTTAAATTCTGAGCTTTTGTAAGTTGGCAAACGTGGTTGGTGGTTTTATATTCTCTTATGATAGCGCGCGAGATTTTAAAAGTTCATATTTGAATAGAAGAATCTAAATTATACTGGATAATTGATAATACTTGTTTGAATATCCCAAATAACAATACTCCCCCTGAGTAAGAGTTCTCATACTTTTTTTATATAATCCCTGTATAGACTTGTTCATGAATTATACATGTTATTAATGATTGCACTGTTTTATTAAAGAAAGTTATTTATTTATTTTCCTTTTGTTGTAAAAAGCATATAGCCGGGAAATCACAATAATAGATAGCAAGAGTGCGTTAGAAAAAAGGGAAAAAGTACCACCTGTTCATGCAACCAGCCACCACCATTTGCATTAGACGTCAAGGGTTAGTATCAAATCTTGATCGAAAGCATCATAGATGATTGTTTTCTTCTTTTTCTTTAATAATTACAAAAGCACTAACTGAAGTTTGTTAGAGATACCATTCACATTAAATGTCAGCAGTTGTCCAACTCGCGAGATTATCCGTTATTTCGTTTCCTTCCTGTGTGACCCGGAACCCACAGGAGGGTTACTTTAATTCCTCGGAACTGATTTCATATGAGCTCTGCGCTTTAATGGCTGCTTGACTATCAGACATGATGATAATCTCCTGCTTTCGATAATTTCTATCAATATTGAACTGGGCGCATCTTTCAATAGCTGGAAAGATACATGGGTATTTTCCCAAGGTTTCGAAATAGCCCATATATTTCTATTCCAGTTCCCTCTGCCGTTTTGAAGCCATCAGTGTAGCATTTAATAGCATTTCTATTCATTTTTAAGATGGTGTTATGACGCCACTCGCTCTGGTTACTAAACTTTGTACTGAATTCCTTCACAAAGCTGATTTTTTTGCCACGTCCTCTACCACAATATGGAGAGGGGTAAGATTCAATACTACCTCGATAGTTGCTGTTGGGCAAATTCCCATAGCCCCAGTTATGCATACGCATGGTAATCTTTACAGTTTCGAGAAGTTAATTCTCACGGTGGCCAGATTAGTTCCAGAGTTCGTCTACTATTAGGCTCCACATAAGTGGACCTTCGCCTTCACCGATCTGGTAGACAGCAGCTGCGACATCCATCTGGGAATCACGCCATCTGCCACCCTGTTAATTAATGCTTTTTTTTTGACAGACTCGTGTGGTGTGTTGCCCTCTAGGTCTAGAAACACACATTAGCCACATACTCATGGGTATGTGACCAACGAATTGCTAGAATCGTATACCTTCGACGACATGCTAGGAATGCCATTGGGCATGATGTGTACTCGACCACTGCCCTGCTGCTACAAGAACCAGGGTATGTAACCTTCGAAAAGGCTGACTCTTCCCTAGAAAACTTGAAAACAATCTCACTCAGCAAGATGCTGAGCTACCTTAAGGGCCTGAACGGTTGGGTGAACTATAAGGTAACATCCGCTCTACAATAGACCCTAGTGGTCGCAGTAGACGGAACGATTAATCGAACCATTCAGATACTATTTCTCACTAAATTAAACTAACTAAATTAACTCCTTCTTCATTTCTGATTTATCGCTTTTAATTGAATAAAAGACCTTTAATTAGCAAACATTGAAAACAAAAAACAATTTCATGAATATCTGGAAAGCTAGATCAATTTAGAAAAGAACGGATTGAAGAACCGCATCCGGCGCCTCAAAATACCTTAAAAGTCACTTTTGTTTGCCCAAGTCAAAAGGGCGTATAATTATGTAATTAAATAAGGACATATAGGTACCTAAATTAAATAAATTTTTACTGATGAAGGTTTTGTAGTGATTCCAGTTCCACCCGAAGAATTTACCACACTGGTCATACATATTTCAAAAAAACTTGAAAATTAAGATTAGAAATGAGGCTTACACTACTGGAATTACACGGTAAAGCAATTCTACGCGTACAAGCCAATATTGAGAAATTAGCACCATTAAAATACACAACAATCAGCACCAATCATTGAAATGTTAACAATTACAATTGTAAATCCCACGGGGCACATACCGCAATTACTTATTGTAGAATCATCACTTGTGCACTTATGGTAATCCAAATCACCTGTTCGTGTAATTGTCTCCGCATGCGCTCCCCGAAATGCTTCGATGCGAAGATTAATGCGATCTTCTGCTGATCCGAGGGTCTTCTGTCGTTCGGAGGGTAATCGTGCGAAAAGGGAAAGCAGCGATCAAGGCGAGGCAGCCGACCGGTGACTTACCTTGATTATACTTTTACGTTATAAATAGGTAACTTGGCGCACTAGGGTCAGAAATACATGAACTTTAGCATAGCCGGTAATTTACCATTTAAGTGATACCGACAAGTCATCGTTGGCTATGAATTTCTTATGTAACTAGGATGTTATTCTAATATTTATTACTAAATCACCAGCTCTTTACCTATCAACAATTAACCTAGAGAATATTCTTATAAATATGTTTTAGACGGTTTAGTATAATGGAATTAATAATTACTAAATTTCGATAAACAAGAAAAATAAAATCTCGCATAGATAAAATCCAAAATGATATCTCTGACACGTCAAAGGCATACATATTGTAATATTAAAAGGGTTGTTAAAGGATTCGAAATAACGATATCTGAATACTTGACTGTATTCAAATTGTCACTTATTTGGTGCCTTTCAAATTGTGACTTTTCGACAGTGTGACCACTGTGTAAACTGTACAAATTCCAGTTTAGGTATCTCCTTAGAAGAGGTAAGTTTTGCCCGCCAAATCGTATGATGGTCGACATAAAGGTGTTGTGTAAGAAATAGCCGACTATCAAGGAAGACAGATTTTCAGGTAAATTTTTAGCTGGCATAAATGCATATAAATACAAATAAATGTGGGCTATTAAATACAATTTAAAGGAAAACTGGATATTCATCGGTATTTAACTCTTTTACCACACTATCTCTACAACTACTTCTAAACTGTTTAAATTTGTTTAAAGTGCTGATTAGATTATAAACTTTAACACAAAATACTCATTATGATTCAACTTTAAATTAATCAGTAAACGATCGCTTCTTTTTAGAAAATTATTGAAATTAATAGACTTTAATCATAATTACGAATTTCTAACATGCATTAACGAAAAATTAAGCCAATCAATATAAACCAATTTAACGTATTTTTTTAGTAAAATTAAATGATTCTGAAAATCATTTAATTTTACTAAAAAGTAGTAAGTTTAAAATATAATCTAATAATTATTAGATTATTTGTTAACTGTTATATATCATTTTAGATATGAATTCTGAAATATTAATCACGCGTGTGTTATAAAATGAAGAGTACAGGCCTCTTTATTCCATGGACTGCCTCATTGACGATGGCATCTTCAGAATATCCTGTCATCTGGTCAAATCCGGGTGATGCCTCCTAGCTTCTCTCTACGCTTTCCAGGACTTGAAAGATATCTGACTGGATAATTTTCTTTCTTCTAGAATGTTTTGAACTTGGATTTTCGCCTCGATATCCTCGGTAGGTAAGTTATATTCTTGATTTTAAATGTTCACTTTAATAGTTAAACAGTACTATCATTGGAGTTAATTTTCCTTTTTAATTTCTGGCCACTTTTGTGTGAATCTTTTTTATTTCGCGTGAAAATTTAATTTTTCTAGGAGTAATTTCAAATATACGCACTCTTTCTCTCTTACCCACGCGTCTCGCTTTCAGTTTATTTTTTTTTTTTTAAAACAAACTCTTTTTTTTCAGATCATGGCTTTCCCAAATCTTCGTATTACCGAACATTACGGCATTTTTCGCTCGTCAAACTGATTACAGATTTCTTTTGAAGAGTTAAAATTTTTGTTTTTGCCGATAGATATCAATGGTTTGACAGGTGTAATTCTTATTAAATGATATTTTATTTATTCATAATTTTGATGATATCGGAATTAGATAAATATATTTTACAATAAAAAAACTTGTTTTAATAAATTAAATGATTTATATTTTTGCTTCATAGCGTTTATTCTTTTTGCAACATGATTTTTCTGAAATGTAAAATATCTACCATCTGTAGATACCTTGATAAGGATCTTTTGTATTAACAATTGTGAAACAACTTGATGATTTGAATTGGATTGTTTATGTGATTTTTAAATTATATCACAGTATATTTCCTTATTAACATTACAAAGCCCGCTCCACCATCACGATTAAACACTACATTAATCCTCTCTCATGATTACATCTACTGTTTTCCTTCCGAATTAGGCTTATTGTATTTTATTGTATTGAATCTCCCACTTCTTTAACTATTAGATGATATCATCATCATTATAAAAAAAATAAACAAAATATATTTTAAGAGCGCATCATGTTAAAAAAATAGCTCCACAAAAATTAAAAAAAAAAAAACATGTCTCTACCCGCAATTATCACACCAACTCCAACCATCCAGTAATTTGAAGCTAAGCTTGACGTGGAACTTCTTAAGTTGCATCGGGATTTTCATAGTAGTCTTTACGAACCCGCACGATTTTAAAGCAACAGCAGCGTGTGCTGATTGGAAGGAAAATATTTTTAGTGACCGCTACAACAGGGTTGCCAAATAGTAGATACTTTTAAACGCATATTTTAGTTACTACCACTTAGAAGGTCAATTCGGGAAAACGTGAACAAAGCAAATGCGTACACCGTTTGTATTTTTACTTAGTCTGAACATAACCGATTTTGAAATATGCTGTGTCATTGCTGGAATCAGCGACATCTGCTGACCAATCTCTGACACTATCGGGAAGCTTCATTTAGTGGTATTTTACTAGCGAATCAGAACCTTAAAAATATTCTTGGGTGCGGCTTGCTATGCTCCTATGGCAAACAGCGCTGCGTTTTTAATTTGCATGCCACTACATTGTTACTTGTTTACTAGTATTGTTATAGAGTGTCTGTCAGCACATATACATAAAATATCGCCAAAAAAACCTATAAACTTACCGAAAAAGCACTGTTCCCAATTGCACCAGAAAACATTGATTTGGAGGTAAATGCAAACGCAAACTCGGGGCAATTAGGAACATGTTCCCATTTAAGCTATAAAGTCATAAAAGCTCTGTCAAACGCGAAGGTCAGATCAATTTTATACGCAAAAATTGAGGACGTTGACACTGAAATAATTCTTTCACGTGTCTGCATCGAATGTGACAAGCAGTTCAAGTTTTATCGGTCCACAGAAGTAATTGAAAAGCTGTGGGAACGCGGCACTGAAGTCCATCTTAAAGAAGCAAAGAAATAGAAATAAGAGTGTTCTGTTCATAAAGAGAATTTTTAAGCGTATGTCTGTTAAAAAGTCGTTAGACTCCTTTATAAATTCAACGAATTCAATGAGTTATGTTTTTATATTTTATTGTTGCTTTTTGTCCAATATCTTAAGTTACAAGCAACTGTACTTTATAGAAATATGTTTTGTGTGTTTCAGTTAACTAATGAGTAGAGTTGAGCAATTGTCCGGCGGAGCAGATACGTATTGTGACGCGGGCCCCAAATAATGAAATATAAATAAAACAGATCAATCGTATTATTGTAATTAAGTATGTATTTATAAATTTATAAAACATAAGTCATTAATAGAGTTGTGCAAATTTTCCTTGGGGACAGAATCGGACAAAGTGGGTCAACAAACTAGCCACCTTGCGATGCATTCGCATTTTATATCACTACATATTTAGATAAAGTAAAAACTTTTGCATTTTATAAAAAAAAAACAGACACTGTTGTTACTGGCTTGCAACTCTACGGTTCATCTGCTTTATTGGAGTACATGAGTTGGAGCGCACGTTCTGAATACGTACCTGCCGCGCCGGAAAATTTGCCCAACTCTCTAATAAGGATAAAATATGTTTGTACTTTTAAGATCCTGGATATATTGCCTTAATGTAAAAAAAAACACACAACATTTAGAGCAAACAGGAACATTGGCAGAATTTTATAAAAATATATGGTTGGGCTACAATTATGTATGCCGAGAACCAAAGGGGTGTCCTTAGCAACCCCCACGTTATAATTCGATAAATCAAATAATTTTTATCTAGTATCACACACTATATGGGAACATGAAAACGTTTACCTACTCAATGACCCTGATTGGCTCTATGTTGTCTTGCACTAAATTCTCCATTGCTGTTGATGAACGTACAATGACGTCGCAGTACTGGCTAAAAATTAATTTTTCTTTAATAACGTAACAAAAATATCAAAAAAAGTTTCAATGACGGACAAGCACCATTTATGCAGCCCTTTCGATTGGCAAAGTTATTTATATACAGGATGTTACAATACCCACGGAACATACCGTTAAACTTGTAAAACAACGTGTGAATGTGTCGCTCGAGGTCTCGGTTTTCGAGTGGATACAAAATCGTATTAATTGTAATTTTTAACTGTTATCGTGTTGTTTGATTTGGTTTATCTAGTTCTACTGAAAATGAAACAGTTTGTAGTGTATTTTGACAATTTGTTGTTCTTTGGAGTTTGCTCTTCGCTGCTTTGCTGTTGTTCGGCTTGTTCTACAGTATTGGTGTTCTAATATTCGTCGTTAAAATGTCAAACTACAATATTAATACGCGCTCTCAAACAGCCAAAATGTCGAAAAACCTTAAAGCTTTCACATATATTACTAATAGAATTACAGACAAAAATATTATTAATTATTTTATTATTTATTTATTATTTTGTTTCTATTGTGTCTGACAACAATGAGAGCAACGATGATGAGCATGATCTTTTATCAGATTTAAGGAATAAATTAGCTACAGCTCAACATACCATTTTGCAATTGACCGAAAATATTGACATAAAGCAGAATGAAGTTGAGTTCTATAAATCTAAATGTGAATCCCAAAATGTAGTCATTGATAATTTACATAAGACTATAGGGATCCAACATTGAACCTCAAACACACTAACGTCATTCAAACGTACGTGCAGAGTGAACCAATTACGTTTGTGAATGTTGATATGCAAAACCGATAACTTTGGGGTCGTCGATAAAGTATTAGTTAATCCAGATTTAGCTTCTGAGGATAGACGGGATTGATTACTACCAAATACGCATAAGTCTTACACAAAAAATAACCAGCCTCTAGAGATTACACAGCAGGAAAGACAACTGCAAAGTGAAAATTCTTTTCAACAGTGTGCTTCACTGGCCAAAATACCCACTGATGAATCAACTGATCCGCTACCGAATTTCATTAGTCAAATGAATCTCAAACGTAAGATCGTTATAATTGGTGACAGCCATGCGGGTGATATTGCTAAATTATGGCGTTCTCAGCTTAATACTAATGACTTTATAATATCCTTGGTGTGTGTAAACCTAACGCCACATTGGACAGTGTTTTGTATGGATAGGATTCTCTGTTATCCTCTTTAACTCTTACGGATTTTCTTGTTATAATGGATGGTGTCAACAATGCGATCTCCGGCCAACGTGTGTGTGACGAATCATATAGAAAAAATATCTCCTATGCTTTGCAGACTGATGTTATTTTGCCGTATATACCCTACTGGAAACGTCGACCTATCTTAAATAACTTTATTCATGATCTTAACATTAAGTTTTATGAAAACCTGGCTGATGTTGTTTTAACCAAAGATATGTTTGTCGGTTCCGGTCTTCATTTGAATCTTAAGGGTAAATGTAAATTCATTTTGTTTTTTTTTCCGACATTATTGGAAATTTAGTTCGGAGTAGCTCGTGTGCTTACACTTTCAGTTCTGATGCCCATAACTCTATAAATTTTAATAATCTGATTCAAATAGATGTGAGTGATGCTGCTCCGGATGATCGGTGGGGTGTGCGCTTTGGGGGGAGCGTGGTGCACATACCTGGTTTAAACCTAATTTCATCCAGAATTTTGATAGCATAGCTATCTTGTTGTTGAACATTCAAGGGCTGACAGGTTTTGAAGGCTCCACAGCTTGAGTTGGACATTGGGGGCACAATTGTAAATTTTATGTGCCTAACGGAAATTTGGCTGCGTGCTGAATCTATTGCTGCTGTACATTTTGCTAATTATGAACTATTATCGAGTTTTTGTAGACCCGTTCGCTGTCATGGCGGAGTTGGCATTTGGGCTTTTTCCACACTGTGTCGGCCCTGTCACGGCCCCTCAATTTGGCTGTTTTTTGCCGTCGCCTGGAAAATTTCGCCAACAAAATACTTTTTTTTTAATTATCTTTTATTTACTGATGAAGGCAATTTTTCACAAGAAATGGCTATGTAAGCCACAGCAAATCCCCACTTCATGAGACAATTAGATCACCAACATCGATGGCTTGTAAATGTTTGGGCAGGAACAATGGGATCTCACTTGATTGGATCATATTTTTTTTGAAGGGAATGTTGACGGGGAAGCCTATTTCAAGCTTTTGGAAATTCAATCACCGATTTTATTGAAGATGTTCCACTCAATGTAAGACAGAGGATGTGGTTTCAACACGACGGTGCCCAGCCGTAGTAGCAGAGTAGTTAGGAGATATTTAGAAAGAAATTTTATGGATAGGTGGATAGGCAAAGAAGGTTCAGTAAGGTGGCTACCACGGTCTCCAGAACTAACAAAATTAGATTTCTCTCTATAGCGATATGTGAAAAATTTAGTTTACCAAGAACCACCAACAACAAAAGCAAACATGATGATGAGCAACATGTTAACTAATGTTAATGAATCATTTTTAAAGCGATTGAAAGTTTGTGTTAAAGAAGAAGGGAGCTATATCGAACATTTAATGTAATTTTGTTTATATTATATGTTATTTAATTTTATTAACTTACTATATTGCTTTTGAGAGGTAAAAGTCTTGAAAAGTTGTTTGCTATTTTGGGACATATTTTTGTCTACTTTTTATGAATAATCTCATTTGTGTGACAATTTCTAAAAATGTTGAATTATCTCAGAAAGTATAAGTTTTAGATATATCATATTCCTAACACAAATGAAAGATCATAAAAAAGTGCACATGATGAAATAAAAAAATATAGGGTGTTCAATTTAAAATAACAAAATAAAAGCCGTTTAAATATAACATAAATTGATTACTTCTGGAGATCATCCCGCATTATTTTACCAAATAACATTCCATTATAAGAAAGATCTAAGCTTTCCTAAGCTACTCCGCAAATTTTTTAGAGTTTAATTGTTAAAGATCCTGCCGGAAAAAATAGTTAAGTAAACACGCGCATTTTGAAAATTTTATATAGAAAGTCAAATAACTTGGCATTCGAAATTTGAAACAAACATATGTATTTACGACATTCACTACAACAAATCAGCATGGCTAAAAAATGAGTATGATTTCATTTGAAAAAAAAATTAAGTTAATACGGTCCTGGAAAAGTGATACACCCCGTGAACGTGAAAATATTTTTAGAACGTGCACTTCTTTTCGTCATGTATGATTCCACACTGAAAAATTTTTTATGAGAGATGTTAATATCGACCGATATCGGACTCATCCTGTATAGACCCATAACCTGTTCTAGTAGTATCTAGAAACAACAGCATGAGCGCAGGTAAGAAGTTGGGTCAAAGAGAAACACAAAGAACACTGGAATAATACAACCAAGCAAATTTGTGGCAGACCTTTATTAAGGCACCATAGAAAAAGAAGGTTGAAGAACTACTGCAGCTCAGTAGGAATCATCTTCATATCAAGACACCTTCAGAAAATTGGGATCAACAGTGGAGATACCAGCTGCAGACTGTGTAATGAGACGTGAGAGAACGCTTATCACATTTTGTGTGAATGCGAAGCTCAAGAAGTGACGTAAATTTTGGCAAGCCAAAAATGAACCAAGAGCATTACTGCGATCAACCAGTCAGAGATCTGTAGAGACTAGTGCAGCGTACTAGGTAGTGATGTGCTTAACGAGCGATTTTTGCACTCGGTTATATCAAATGAATGATCGATCGTTCATTAGCTTACCGAGAACTCGGAACTCGGCAGAGCGAAAATTCCAAAAATTATTAGATGCTGTATGCGTCTGTATAATACCTATGTACTTGAGCGAGTGAACGATTATAACGACTAAGAAGCGTTGTACATAAACTATTTCCTCGATAAATAATGGTTTTGTGAAGCATGTGGGCGAAAAAATATAAAGCCGATCTACCGGCAAAATTTTTACAATTCTATTCATCGCTCGCTCAAGTATTACATATGTATTGTATAGATGCACATTTCGGAATCTTTGCCTTGCGGATTTCCGAGTTCTCTGGTTTTTAGTCCGTCTCTACCTAAATCAGATCAATTCTCCGAATCTGTCTTTGTAGTTGGATTGGTTCAGAATCTTCATTGCTCCTGTTATTCCTAAACACGCAAGCTCTTGCAACATCTTGCTAAGTTCAGTTATAGCAATTTACTGCTGCACATTTGTTCACCATACCAGACATATATGTCCAGTACATCATGTTCGCTCTTAGCCCCATATATTTCATGGTTTCTTCTATCCAACAAAAATGTTTTCTTCTGTTTTAATCATCTGAAACTGTCGATTCCAAGCAAGCTTGCAGTCTAGCATGACACTCCCAGAGTAAGGTTTTTGCATAATCAGTGTCCTTGGTGAATGCTAGGAGATAACGAAAGTCGTTCCATGTGCGCATTTACTAACAACTGATAGCTGACCGATTTACAGTAGACTCACGATTATGTGAACCAATCACATTTCACATATTTCAACATTTCACTTAAAGTAGTATTCATATAATTTCGAGATTACTGTATTACATTTTTTGTTATTAACAATCATAGGAAAATTATTTAGTTAAAGTAGGATCATTTCAATTGTTGTGGAATCCATATAGTACTTAGAATAGGTGGCCTTGTGTAGTACCTTTTAGGTGAAGCACGGGGTTTGGATGATTTGTAATTATTTAGGTTTTCATAAATAAAGTCTAGCATGACACCAAGATATTTTACTTCCTCCAACAGCATTATTTCTTTACTCCAAAGTTTTAAGGGTTCAAGACTATTTAAGTTTCTTTTTCTCGTAAATGCTATTGTAGTTTTGGAGGAACTGATATTTAGATCCACCTTCTCGGCCCATGCTTATACAATTCCTAGGGCGTTCTGTATTTTGCCCCGCACTACGCTGCTGAATTTACCCTGCGTCGGAATGCCAAAATCATCTGCATACCCCAAAGTTTTATGTCCTTCATTGTCCAGCTCTACAAGTAACTCGTCCATGACCAGGTTCCACAGCGGAGGAACAAACCCCATCCTGAGGACATCCTTTCGACCCGCGCCACCAGTGTCTTTCTCATGATTTCTGAATAAACTGATCTCCATTGAAGCACGCAGTCTATCCACCTGCAGCTTGTTTCAACGCTCCTTTTATTCATCGGTGCTTTTAAGGTTGATGCTATGGAAGTCCCTCTTCGTCGAGGAATGTGTATAAAAGCACTTGTTTGCAGAGCTTTTTTCAGGAATCTTTAGCATAAATGAAATCAGACTTTTTGGTCTCAATGATATTACGACAGATGGGGTTATCAAATTTTAATTTGATAGATTTACCTGTATGAGTCGTGATCATTAAAACGGCGACTACTCCACCACGGCGGGCCTAATTCTTGCAATCAATCACCAATGCGCGAGCAACTAGTGGCGTTGCAAGGCTGGTAATGTTAAATAAGCGTTGTTTTCTTTGTGTATTTACATCCCGTCTTAGAAATATTTTGCACTTCATATTAATAGTATGTGAGGTGATAAAAAATACAATGCTATAAATGAAAGACTCTTTTCTGAATTTGTTGTAATAATATTATTGATTTAAAAGTAATTCTACATTTGGCTTAACATAATTTTGCTATTCAACACATAAAACGTTTGTTTAACCAATACTGACAAATGTGTTTTTGTTTAGGTACCTAACAAAATTACTGCAAACTGAGCAAAATCTGCTTCATTTAACACCTGTTGTTTTCTGATATTTTTTTATTTCATTTTCTTGAATTTCTTCAAAACATTGCAACAACTGCATTCGACCTGCATTGCACCTTATTCGTAAAAAAATAGCTTTCATTTTTTTTTAATTGAGAACAACGTAACTCATGAAGGTCATCACAAAGGAGCATTAAATTAAGTGCCTGTACCTTTATTTTTCGATTTTATTTATTGATAGGTGAATTTATGTCGCATACTTGATTCAAAAATTCGCTTTTTACTGAAAATAGTTCAGGTAGAAACTATGTTTATGTCCTAAATATAGAATTAATTAAATAACCAAAACCACCTATTTTACTCACCTGTAGGAAATTAAGGGATAGAAAGTTTAAAAATTTGCAGATTACAATACAAATACGTTAAAATTGTCATCATGTTGCCACCTACCGTATAATAGATGACATACCAGTTTGTACCTTTATTTTGATGTCCTATATTGATAGGTGAATTTATGTCCCATACCTGATTTCAAAATTTCGCTTTTTACTGAGAATAGTTCAGGTAGAAACTATTATTCAAATATAAGATAAATATAAGATGCCTAAAATGTTTATGTCCTAAATATAAAATTAATTAGATAACCAAAACCACCTATTTTACTCACCTGTAGGAAATTAAGAGATAGAAAGTTTAAAAATTTGCAGATTACAATACAAATACGTAAAAATTGTCATCATGTTGCCACCTACCGTATAATAGATGACATACCAGTTTATGTACGAATCCTAGTATAATAAGTTCTTAATGCTGATGTTTTCTCTTTTAGTCAATAGACGTAAAAATATATTTTTCACTGCTGATCATAGATGGCGATGTAAATTCACATAGAAGTAAATTACAAATAACTGTAAAATAAAATTTTAAACTACTTATATTTGAATAAATACACATTAGTGGTTACTAATATAGAATATATCTCTGCCGAATGCTAACGAAATTAAAAAGTTAAATAAAAATATTCATTGTCACCAAATTTTAACAAAAGAAAGAATTTAAAATAATCATCCGCAGTTGTTCCAACCATGCGGATCTCTTTTTATATTCAAGCATTTCCACTAGTCATTCTAATTGTAAACTCCAAAGAAGCTTCAGATTAAAAGCGAAATATTGGTTTGACAGAAAGGAGTTTCATTAAAAAAATATTTAGTCCCTGTCCTGATATTTCGCCACCTGTAGTTCCTGACGGCCGACATACTGTTTGTGTGTAAAAAGATGATTCTAATTTTAAAAATTAAAAACAAATTCTACTAGCTACATTGAAATAAAAGTGTACTTTTATTATATAAAAACTATTTGAAATGAATAAATGGACGTAAATAAATTATACGTACATATATTACGTAGGTAGAAGTTAATAGAAAATACTTTGTCAAATTATAAAGGCGCAAGAAAGTAATATCAAATAAATATCTTCTTATTAGCAGTTTCGTAACTAAATCGTATTAGCAAAATATAATCCAAACATTGAAAATTAAAATACAAATCTTCTGAGAAATCAGTTTGAAGTAAAATAACAGTAGCTATTCAGTAAAAAAATTAGCATACGCAAGGTTCGCTTTATCAATTCGCCCACTAATTCAAGGACACACAAAAAATATTTTGAAAACATATTTCTATTAACAGCAAAACATATCGATTAGTGGCACGAGAGGTTTTTTTACTATCAATTTTTAAAGAAAAATTATGCTTCTTAAATGCTTTTGTTTGCTCTAAAACTCATAAGGAATATCAAAACTTTTAAATAAATTTTAAAATAAAGCTTAGAATTGATAGTTCTACTATATTTTATATTTGAATTAAATTGTGAATTCTTCACAATTCAATTTATAAACAAATAGTTCAGTAAATACTTTCATACATCAAAACTTAAGCAGTAAATTATAACTGTTAACAAAAACATCATATAAAAATAACATGAATTTGAAAGTTGGTGTTTTACCTAATGACAAATAACCTATTTTGGCGTTGATCTGAAAATGGCCATATAGACTGAAACTGGTAATCAGATATTAAATATTTAATTGTGAACAATCAAAATAAGTTTTTCACTCTATTATTACTTATCACTACTTAACATTCTTTGGGTAATAATACAACTGAAAAAAAATTATTTGAAATATTTCTAAATTATGTACCTATGTTGTTTCAAAATTATTAAAAATGAGTTCATATTTCTGCAACTACAGTCCATGTTTCCATTCAAACTGTTCAGGAAACATTACTTCCATGACATTTAATCTATATCACAAAATATTAGTGTATCTATTTATAATAGTAAATTATAGCAATATAGGAAGGAGACTTCTTTTCGAACCAAAAAGCAAAAATAATGTAACAGAAGTACTAAAAAATATACACATGTTTAGCACTATAGAAGTTTTTTTGTTTAGTAAATTTAAACTTTATTTAATGTTTTGAAATCAAATTCCAGTCATTCGTTTTTTTTTTTTTTAATAAAAGACATTATTTATTTTTGAAAACTTTAACGTATTGAATTTATCAAATATCTCATGCACACGGCTGTAAATATTAATTGGTTCAATTTTAGACTATTTTTCACTGCTTTATTACTTACAAACAAATCATCAAACTTATAAAAATCATATTTATTTTAGAGACCAACGTAATCCGTATAAACCTAAACCAGCTATTTACTATTCGGTCGTATATGTGTAATATCTAGTGCAAAGATAATTTTCGAAGATATTTACAACAGCATGCCTATATACTTAAATCTAGTGTTATGTTTCGCAGTACGTTACAAAACAATATTGCTTTCTGTGCCCGACAACTATTTGGAGTTTGGGCAGTACATCAGAAAATTGCTAAAGAAAGTGGCCGCTTCTTTTATTATTTATTAACAACTATGAACTGCTATGAGTCGTTAATTGCTACAAAATAACTCATTTCTTCATAGCAGCCCATCACTAGTTTACACCAATCATATCGTATCATCACTATCATGCAATTTTTAATTGTTGAACTGTTGATCCGCGATCAAAAGATATCTGCCGTTCTGTGCTTTGCTATAGGCGAGTCGTCAGCAAGATACCTACCTTATTAAAAGATTTAATATTGAATGTCGTAGTGTGGTTATTCACTGTAGGATTCCTTTGAGTCGAGTGAAGCAATTCCAAGAAACCGTAAGTGTTAATTCTTAAAAGAAGTATAAAAAAAGAATGAGAATGACGATACAAGTACTCTCATAGTTTTGGTTTGTCTCCGAGAAAATTCCAGAGTAGGTATCTGTAAAAATAGAGCTCCCGATATAAAACAGGAAATCACCATTTTTATCCGTATTTTTGCAACCAATAAGATGAAAGCGTATAAACCACGTCTCCAGCACACATTGGAATCCGGATATTATACTAAAGCTAGACGTTAGTTTTTTAGAGCGCGATATAATTTTACATCTCGTATAAGTACCTATAATATGCCACTAATGTTTTTATGCTTTATTTTTTACAAATTTGGTATTGCTTAATTAGGTCCATGTCGAAGTAAATATCACTAATTAGTCACATTTAAATTAATTTTGGTTAATTGAATTGGATAATAATCCGATTACTGTTAATTCATCTGTGAAAATAAATAATAAATGCAATTTTTTTTTAAAGTAAGTATGTGTAATTTAGAACATTTAATTTTATTTCCATTAATTCCATTGATAGTAATAGGATTATAACTAATTTATTTAAATTATTAATTTTCAGCATTTCATAAGTGTGGATGATATTTATTATTCTCACACAATATGAAAGTTAAAAATTCAGGACAATAATCTCAAAATCATAGACAGTTGCATCATCCCACTATTAAAGAAAATATTTATATAATCTCTTATTCTTTATTTTAACACAATGAATTAACAGTAATCCGATTGTTATCCAATGTCATCAACCAAAATAAATTAAATACTACTTTTCAATGTAGTGGGTTTTTCTTGTTAGTACCAGTAGCGGCTTGTGGTCGGAAACGTAGGGTGTTCACAAAATCAAAAACATGCAAATTTTTAACTAACTGGCCATACTTTTAACTTGAATTTTTTGTTCATAACTAAACGAATTAAAATTGTCTTTCAAATATTGCACAGTAAAACTGTTCGCATCGCTAGTTCTTACTTATATATTGTTTAGCGTTTACTTACAATACTACTTTGTTTGTTTTGTGTGTATTTCATTATTTTTTACGTACTGTATATTTCATTTCATTACTTTTTTTACGTACTATATATATTCTTTTTTTTTGTCGCCTGCACCAAAGCGCATTAGTGACGGCTTTGCTTTGTCGGCTTTTTGCAGAGGGATTTAACGATGCGACGTAATTTTTAACTGCGGCTGCGCTGTTGCCAATTTATTTTTGTTTTTCTAAAAAATCAATTATTATTTGTGTCTTTGAGGGAAATGTACGTTTTTTGGGAACAATTTACGAGTTTAAGTTTGTGATTTTATGTGCGCGGGTTTAACAAACGTATTGCTGTAGATGAAGTATCTCAAACGAAAATTTAAATCAGTGTTTTAAATAAAATAGTTTTTTTAAACAAACATATTGTCCAATTTCCTTTTTTTTACAAAGTTAAATTTAAGATATTTATAAACAACGCTAAGTATTTAAATTGTTACAACCATGATTATTGTGTTAATTATATCAACTTTTATCATCTACAATTCTTGGAAAATCTTCTTATACCTAAAACTAAAATATAAAGTCAAATTTAATACGGACCTGTATTAATTACTCATCTAAACTGCACGAGTGTGATTAAACATTGAGCATTGGCTTAATATCAGCAACAAATTAATAGATTAATATATTCAAATTTTAATTCCAAGCAAAAGAAAATAACACATGTGAGCCACCCCGATATCTATATCATACTGGCTCTCTCGCTCACAAGTACGAAGCAGAGAGCCAGAAAACAAACAAAAAACCTGGAAACAAATCCGTCCAATACGGAAAAATATAGCAATAGTGAAATAAATAATATAATGTTATATATAGTCACGAAAATTCTGTTAAAACTTAAAGTATAAAGAAATACACCGTTATCCTAAAATATCAAAACAACTTTCAAATGAAAATAACATTCATTTAGAAATATATTCAGATAATTGTTTTTTTTTTAATAAAAAAAACTACAGCAGTATGTTATTTAATAAATTAAAATAATTACCCACCCTTGGTTTCATTATAAAACTGTCACCAACAAACAGTATTAGTTCTTTATGGTAGTTACAACCTGTGAACGGCGAGTCATTCATAAACAAAACATATATAATATTGTTTATTCGTAAAACACGATATCTGAACGTTGATGTCGATCGATTTGTTAACGTGACCCGAAATTGCAACGAAAGCGAGCACAGGAGCACACTCAATTTGTGCACCGTTCATATAGAATCTGCCCTATCCCTCCCCACCTCCGCTACGTCATTTATACGGCTAGGCATTGGATAAAACCAACTTCCACTCCCGCCTACTCGGCGCACGTGCTCCGTCGTCGGTCGCTTGCTCGCGATGTACATACATATGTATAGAAAGGAATGTTACGTCGTTTATTCGTTTAGCTGCGTTATATTTCACGAATATATTAAGATCGAGTAATAGATTTTATTAGTTTGTAATCGACGATTTGTTTAGGGGGTTCACGTGCTCATGTGCTCCTATACAGAAACCGCCACTGGTTAGTACCGTCTTTATATGGAGATTGCTGCATTACCTATTTAAAAATTAATGCAGACATGGTTCCATAATTTATTCTGGATTCGCAAAATACATACATAAAGTTGCATAACATCATTACAAAATCAAAATAAAATGCATGCCTTTTTTCCTAAGTCTAAAATTCATTTTTTTAATATTTATGTAAATAATCAACATGGTTTTTAATTCGATTTTCTGGGAAGTGATTTATTACATCTCTCAGTATCTGTCTTTCAAACATTTGTAACCAATTTGTACAAGGTGAACCAGAAATTTATTTCCAACAAAATTCGAAGATGGAATTTTATAAATAATATATTTGCATGAAATACATTTGTATAAAAAGGCAATCTCGTAAATTACGACATAAATATATCATCAATCAAATAAAGTATATAGTAGTATAAAGCTTTATTTTTTTGCTTCACGCCGGAAATTAGTAGTAATGTCAAGTTTTAGGTTTTCTCGAGAGAGAATCAAATAATTGCATCGAGTAAGGTAAATTTTAGTTTGGACTAATAGTTCCGGAACAGAAATAACTGTCCTTATGCAAGTATGGCCATCTCGCTCCCTTTTTACACAGCGGCATCTAGAAGAAATAAGATGCCATCGTCTGTCGTCTTCCGTCTGCTATCTGCGGGTTGCAGCAGTATACCAAAACCTCTATCCCTGTGTAGCTGAAAACTTCTTTAATCGAACTTCTTACCACCCTCAAATTTTAGCAATGCAGTTCAATGCCTAATTTTGGTATTCCGATCTTACTAACTCCCAATTCCAATAGTTGCTCTCTTAAGCTTATCAAACTGTCCCACACCGAACGGTAGGTGGATTTTTCTGTCGAAGTCATTAAACAGAACAAAGACCGCTCTCTAACTGGTAAGTACAACGTCTTGCTAACCTTTGGGTCTTGATTTATAAGATTCTATACCCCCGGACTTCCTCTTTAATACGGTGGCTCTTCATGATTGACACCGTCAAAGGTTTTGGAAAAGTTCCAGAACACAGTTGCTGTAAATTGTTTGTTATTAACATAGTGAAGACATCATTGAAGACCGAGAATAATATATATAATTTGCTGGCTGTCAGTAACAAGATTGGGACTACTTCCTAAAGTACGGCTTTTCCATTGTTTTTCCTTACTCTTTGGCGAATGCTGAGAGATAGCTAAAGTCGTTCCATGGGCGCAAATATAACAGCAATGATAGCTGACCGATTTATTATATTTTGTTATTATTATTAATAATCACAGGGAAATTATTTAGTTAGAGTAGGAACATTTGTATTGTAATGTAATTGTAATGAAATCCATATTGTGCTTAGAATAGGTAGCTTCGTATGTTATCTTTAGGAGCACATGCTTTAGGTTCAATTATAATTATTTAGCTTTTCATGAATAAATAAAGTAAACTTCACCGCCTGTTGCGTTCCTCTCTAATTCATATTCCTGGAGAGTCTCATTTGGTCTATGCGAACGATTCGTTAACTGCGCATAATAATCTTACTCCATGTAATTATTGCCAAAGTCTATCTCCAAATATTTGAACAGTTGTTGATAGTTCTATCGTATCGATAAAGGAATAGTTTAGAGAAAAATTTTGAGTTTCGCTACGCAGAGCCAAAGATAACATGTGCCAGTGTAGCTTGAGAATCGATTTTTTCTTCTAGAATCTTCATACGTCCACTCCATTTTTCTTTTCAAAGCTTTTCATTTGTCAATTGTTCCTCCATATGTTCGGTTTTTTCATTCAAGAGCTTAAAATTTCCCTAGAAGACTTTCTTCCATTACCAAAAATTTCTCGTTGATACCTCTCGAGTTTTCTCCAACTTTTTTTCTACATTTCCGAAATTTTCCATAATTAATTGATTAATATTGATATTATTGCATATTAAAAAGTCAGTTCTGCTAAATTTTTATAATTTATTGATAGCACATTTACCACATATAGCTTGCATAATGCGGAAACAAATTGTGGAATTTGACTGTTTACACTTTAAAATTACCTTGTAAAATTATATTTTGTTGACTACACCTACAACAACTTTTATACAAATACTGACTTTGATTGATATCTGTGTGCGTCTATAACTTTCGCACACGCGTTATTATAATGCTAATTTGATTGCACAATTCAACGCTAATATATTGTTTTCGTGTAGCGTATTTACAAATAAACAATATGGTTATCAATTACGAAAGACAGCTAATTACGAAGGAGAAACATTCGATTTCCCAGCAATAATAAAATAAATACAAATTGTCGTGTTAAAGATATGTCAGTTTTGCTCTCGCAGCTATAGCGAAACATGTGAAAAATAAAGTGAGAACACGCAAGTTCATAAATAATTTTTATTTTATGTATAAATGTTAGATACTAGGCAAAACAAGACATATTTCTCTTAATATTTTAAGAAATGTATAATAATATTTTCCTTAAAGTCGCAGTTAATAAAAGATGCTTTGATATAAACAATTCCGACGAATCAGGAAACCAGTTTAGGACACCTAAGATGTGTTGAAACAATCAAAACATCAAAAAAAGTCTTAACGGATTGCAGAATAAAGGTTTCAATGGTTGCTGCTGAAGTACACATATAAGAATCTAAAGTTATGAAATCCTTATATGGAAATTTAGAAATAAATAAAGTGTTGTTTTTGAAATTATTTAGTCCTGAATGAAAATGCATCAACAACAAATTTGTGAGAAAAAAATTGCGGCATTAACTGAGGATAAATATCGCTTTCCAAACAATTAGCAACAATTAACGAAATTAATGTATTTTTGCTAATTGCTGTAATAAATTTTACGAGGATTCTTTTTCAGTGAAAAATTAGCAGCAGTACATTAATTTCGTTAATGATTTCATACTGTAAAAAGCTTGCATATTCTTGAATTAGCAAAAGTAATCAAATCTGGTGTACTATCAGAACTCACTGATGAACGCTCATCAGAATCTCTGCAATAGCTTTAAAAAGACATCTCCGTCACGAAAGGGAACAAAAACGTAGCTTTCCGCAGAAAAATTGAAATTTGCGGTGTTTTTAGAACAGCATGAATGTTTTTAATCGAATATATCGAAAAAGACTTCTCAATAACAGGGCAGGAAGCGATTAAAGAATTTTAAAACTACCATTTAACAAAAAATTTCTCAAAATTGTGAGCGAATATCATGCGCTTTATGACATAAAGTCTACCCATAAAGTTGATTAAGTTCAAAATAATCCACGTCACCGAAGGATAAGACAGCTAGATTACTGTCAGTAATTCGCCCCAAATGACTATTACCTTTTTCCTGAATTAAAACTAAATTTATTAGAAAATCGTTGAAATAAATATGTGGACGTCAGAGGAACATATTCTAAAAATATTTTTCATTTATTTCCTAAATGTTTTAGTGATGGGTATAACTGTAAGGAATCACCCATAATTTGATAATGTGGAATCACCCATAATTTGATAATGTTTGTATTATGAATAAGCATTCGATTATGCCAACCGGTGAAATGTTTTTCTTCGTTGCTACACACAGAAAAATGCGCATAGTAATATTTACACTTCACTGTTGAACGAAACTTATAGTAAGAATTTTTACTATTGTGCGAAATTTTAAAACGACACAGTTTCGTATACCACAGTTACAAAAAAAAAACAATAAAAATATTACTAAGTATTCTAGCACAGTCTTCTAGAAATATTGTGAAATGTTTTATAATATTTTACAACTAGTAAGTGAGAAAAAGTTATAGAGAATTTTTATACTGAGAAACTTTATAGTACTCGAAAACTAGTTCACGGATCGAATTAATAATTAATTAACTATAATTGCAATATATTTTCGCTAATATTAAGAAGGACGTGGATCTGCCAACATCTACGACATTCCTCAAGATTTACGTATTGTCGTTAATGAAATCAACAAACAAACCCTCAAACTAATAGAATCTTGTTTATATTACAGATATTGCCAAAATTAAGAAAATAATTGGTATAAATAGCAATCATATTATTTTGTTAGTTTTATTTAAATTTATTTAATTTAACAAACCCATTAATTTCACTTAAACAATAAGTACTTTTCAATTAACAGAGTGAATATTATTAAGAAATAAGGATTACGCTAACCACAACTGTAGTTAATTTAATGTAACTATTATGTTTAAATTACCTTTTTTTTTTCAAACCTAGCCCACACTTTTGTAAATAGGTTTTTTGATATAAGCATTATTATTATGGCGAAGTTTTCTACCCATATAGTTACGTTCAATACATGTGTTACAGTCACTGTTGTAAAGATGGCGCTTCTACTACTTCTTTCAAACACGGTTATAAAATGTTGATTTGGTGTATTTACAAAAAAAAAAACACCGTATACTGGCGAAGGAGAATTTTGTTCCTTGATCCAACAGTCCAACTTTACTATACGCAAAATCCTACAGGAAATTCACTATTGCATTTGCGGCAAGTAATGTGCAGTTATGCTCCTTTTATAAGTAGGTTGTGTCAACAAATTGTGCTACAAAACTACGCATTATGTTACAAAAAGTACACTATACAGTAAATAATTATTCACAGCTAGGTATAATAATTATGGCAACAGTGTAGTTAATCTGTATGCAAAATCTTCACGTCAGTTCACTACTCAGTAATAGTAGCAAAAATACTGTGAATATTTTGTGACGATTAGTTGCAACTATCATTATTGGCCTAAACGTACTATTTGCAAAAAGTGACGTGCACTTAATTCTACTGTAATATGTAGATTATGTCAACATAAATTGCATAACAAAAGTGTGCATGTTGTTGCAAAAAATGCGAAAACTTTCGTCAACAATTTTGTGGGAAATTTTGTATAAGTTGTGCTCGTCCCTATATGCTCCAAAACTTGTTGTGCAAATCTTTATAATTGTTTAAAAATTTACAACATTTTTTTCTATGTAAGTAGATAATATAAAAATATCCTCTCCTAATTTGTCAGACTTTTTGTTATGCAAAGAAAAATTAATTAAAATAGAAATGATACTGTTGTAAATATAAAACTGGTACTATACTATAAATAATCTACATGGACCAAAAACTGAACAGAGCAGAAATAAACAGATTTTTCTTAAAGATAATTTCCAAATCAGTAAAATCTTTATCAAAAGAAGCAATTAGATCAATTAGGACCCTCACAACATATCATCGTTTAAAAACATTCCAAAATACATTTTTGTGCTTAATATTTTAACGTAATTTTATTTTTGTAGTGAATTATATATCCAGCATAATATGTATTACGCTGGAGTATTCCGGTTTCAAGACACCAGAATTGATTATGCCATATGGCTTAGAGGAGACCTTGGGTATGTAATTGACATTTACCGTAATCCAAAGCAAATTAATTAAAGGCTGTACGATTCTATAAAAATTGATAGGACTATATGTTAATATGTTTTTTGTTTGTTACTGCTTATTAACTTTACAGAATATATTACTAAACGCCATCATTATGTGTTAATTAATTAACTAAATTTGTAATAATTATATGGTAGAAGGATGATAGGAGGAAAACAGCCAACACAATAAATTTAAATTATTATAGGTTCCTCTTTTTATTTATTTCCTTACTAAACTCATGCTTGCATATATTACTTTCTGCAAAATACATTACAACAGCTGCAATACACCAGGTAGCCATCCCAACTCACCTTGAGTCTTCTGGTATATCCGTGCTCATCTTCCCTGTTACGGCAAATAAAATTGACGATGTAAAGAAATTATGGAAAATTAAAGGGGATATTAAAGTGGTTTTCTTCAGTATAATCAATTTTTTTATAATTATAATTATAATTAAGAGTAAATTGGAATTTTAATGTTGGAGATTTAGTTATTATTAGAAGTTTAACACAAGCAAATAGAAAAAAAATGTTAAATTATCATTGTGTGGAGGACCTTGTTAAGATTTTAGAAAACTCTACATGTAAAATAGATTATGAAAACAAAATAAAAGGAAAGTTGTATAAATTTGAACTTAATTATTACTTACAGGTAGACTTCCACAGTTGTTCTCCATACTATATACTACTTGGCTTTGGGGTTAGAATCGTGCTCTGAATCTTCTTCTAACCAACGTTTCGTCCTCATTCGCACTTTCGGGGATGTTCCTGTTGCTATTGTCTTGAAACTGAAAAATTAAACCAGACTGGAGTCGTGTAGATCGAAAAGATTAGAGAAAGCATTGGGGTTGGGGTGGCCCACGGACCTGTTTTACCGCGACCCTTTCAGATCTATTGTGATTCTCTTTTTCCTAGGAGACGCTCTCTAATTTTGCCCTCTTAATTAAGCCTATCATCCTTGAGAGCGGTTTGTTTGTGTAACTGCTATATGTGGAGTTCTCTACCAGGTTTATGCCTATTTAGTCTACAATGGTCCGTCATCGTATCTACCATCACTGTGGTAATGTTACGGTACTATCTTACTTAATAAGGGTTTAGTAAATTCTGGCCTGCTAAAGCTTATCGAAAAAGCTTTTTAAGCTTCTTAGCACACATTCCAACTCCGACGCTGTAGTCCGTTTTAGAGCCGTCTGCATACTAGTTCGAGTCTGTTCTTACTGAGGAGCCTGTCTTACACCCCTACTTACCTGGTATTATAACCTGATATTTTCTATTTATGTTGAATTTTGAAACCATGGTATTACATAGCATCCTCAAAAGGATGGGTTAATTTAGTAGTTTTTGTGTTAGCGCCGTGTGATTTACTTATCGATGCTCGACTATGCATAAGTCTATGTGCTGTAGACCTTGCAGCTCCTTATGTGTAAACATGTAGCAGTGGCAGATTTAGAATTACCTACATTGTAGTAGTGGGCGTCGATCTCATCAGGGCACACAGTCTTTGTACGCTTAGCATTGCCGCCTCCGCCTGCTACACTTTTAGCCACGTAATTGTTTTGTATGTTATCATAGGTCTAATTACCCTTGAGTGTGACCATAGAGTCATCTTGGAGCTAAGACGTCAATTCCATCCACGCAGCCTTCTGCACCTAGCAAGGGCGATAGTAGTTTTGTTGGTTGTATTCTGGATATGTGGGTTCCATGTAAGTCTTTGAACAAACCATGCCAAGGTATTTCGCCTCTTTGACATGTAGAATCTGATCCTCAAATCAGTGAACTCAAAGTTCATAGAGGAAACACCACGGATCAGACAATTGCATCCTTACTCCAAAATTACTTCCCACAGAGCCTTACAACCCGTATTTAACGTTCCATCATCAAATCCATGAAATCTTTATCATTTTCTTCGCAATTTCACAAATCCTTACTTTTTCGCGATTCCATTATACCTAAGCCATACGATTAACCCAAATTCACCAACCCCCACAAGAATGGGCTAACAGCTAATTTTCATAAACAGTAACAAATTACTTAAAACCAAAAGCTTTGGTGATTTATGAACTGCTCTCAATGGCCTCCTTTAGTTTTTTTTCATCAATACGCATATAACAAAGATTGCCTGATAAGTATATCCATCTATGATGTTATTGCGTGTTAATATGCTTCTCATACTTTTCCAAAAGGCAATTTACCTATTACTAAGAAGGCAAGAATGTTGACCACAGTTAGTAAAAATATAAATTTATTATATTTGATAAATAAACGTTCAACTGAATACAAAGAATACAGATTAAGAAGTTTGGATGTGATGGATGTAAAATTGTACAATTTTTCTTTCCGTAACAATTAAAATAGTCTTCTACACTTTTACACAATTACGAAAAACAAATTTGAAAAATATTTGTTTCTACTCACTGAAGACTATAGAAAACTGTAAAAAAGCAGTTATATCAATAAATAAAAAGTAGGACATGGAGTATTATAGTATATAATGTATAAAATTAGGAAGACTTTTTAGCAGAAGAGATATTTGGGAAAATGGACAAAATATAGAATTGAATCCTCAAGTAGTAATGGTCAATTCTAACTAAAAATAATGATGATACTGACGAAGACATTAATTTAGTAATTTAACAGCTTGACAAAAATTTAAAACGAATTCATTTAGAAAAAATACCACACTTATATAAACAGTATTCGTTATGTTATAATTGATTCACAGTAAATAAAACAGAAACATTTAAATAACCATTTACTTACTAAACATACATAAATTACAATACCCTAGCAGGTTTATTTTAGTTTGGTATTCATAAACATTAAAAATAAAAAAGCGAAGGATATAAATACCTAATCGTTGTTGATTTATGAAAGGTAGGTATAAAGATCTTGAAGTCATTGTACTTAAAATTGTTTCATTATTATTAAATATATCATTACTCATCTTTACACTAATCATATGCATAACTTCCCACTCTCTATTTAACAGAACCGTAAACAAGCATACGTGACGTTAAAAAGTAACGGTAATTATCAATTATTTCTATTATTATATTTATTATTTGAAATGCATCACGTACCGCAAAAAATTATGTATTTTGATAAAAAAAAAACTACTAATATGGATTTATCGATATATACACAAAGACGCAAAGCACAAGCCATATATAATAAATAAAACTAACAACTAAATAGCAAGTGTGTGTCATTTGCATCAGAGTTGACCATTATTCGAATAAATTTCAGTTAAATAACACTGGTTAACAAGATTTTTGTCCCAAACACAAAAATACCTGATGTATACTTTCGCATGTTGACATCAATTATCTTTTCAAAATTTCTCCATCACCATAGTTTTTATGTCAGGATATTCGCTTATCCACATAAAGTAAGCATGCATAGATGTGTAGTATAAGAGAACAGATCTTCGCGTAATTAAGTTGTCGGCTAGAGCTCGGAACTGATCAAGCAGCGTGCAATGGTTAATGTTGAACATGTCTTGACGTGTTAAGATCTGCATTTTCCATTCCTAGATAGGATCTCTTGTTATTTCAGTTGTCGGCTAGAGCTAGGCGGATGAAGTTGTTAACGTTTTAAAGAATGTTGCATTATGGTGCGTTCAAGCTATTGCAGTGAAAACCGCGAGCATTTGATCACCTGCAAAAATGCCAAGGAAATATGTAAACTACCCGAACTCTTTTGCTACATTCGCGGCGAATTGACATTTAAATATCAAAAACGGTCTTTCACGCCTCTCCTTAAAAAGTGCTATGAGCAGTATTTCAAGTGTAAAGTAGGTGATGAAGACAAAAGCTGGGCTTCCATATTTGCTGTGTTCTGTGTGTCAGACTTCTTACAGCATGGGCAAAAGGTAAACGATATATGTCTTTTGCTATTCCTATGATTTGGAGGTAACCATCAGATCATATTACCGACTGCTATTTTTGTCTTACAGATATGAGTGGTATGACCTCTAAATCTAAACATACTGTAAAATATCCTAACAATTCATCTGCACTGAGATCAATACCTCACAGTCCGGAATTACCTATGCCTAAACCTCTACAAAACATGACACTAAGCAAGTTTTGCAGGCGACAATATGGACTTGAAACCAACAGTTCAACCAGATTCGTCTTGTTGTGTGCCGCAAAACGAACTTCACTGACACCAAGAAATAAGAATGTCATTGGTACCCCACTTGTTGATCCTTAGAAAAATGTTTGCTCTCTTTGCACATTAAGCTTTGCTTGGGTTGGTGAAAAACTTTGTCAAAGGTATTGATAAAACTAACAGTGTGTTTGCGTATGTGAGGAGTAAGTTCCCTAAGATCAGTGATGCTAAGGTATTTTAGTGGAACCCCAGATCGGACAGCTACTTCGAGATCAAAAATTTGTTGAGGCGCTAAATGGAATTGAAAAAGCAGCATGGTTGCCTTTTAATAAGGAAATTTGCGACGGCTTCTTGGGAAATCGCTGAAAACTACGTAGAGATTGTTGACAATCTACTAGGTCCATATAAAGCTATGGATTGCAACGTGAGTCTAAAAATACTTGACATTCTTGACTCCCATTTGGATTTTTCCCAAAAAAACCTTGGAGCAGTCAACGACGAGCATGGCGAAAATATTTCACCGGGACATTCTAGTCATGGAGAAGAGATACCAAGGCAAATGGAGCCCTACTATGTTGGCAGGCTATTGCTGGAGGCTGAAAAGAGATGTTTTTGATGCAAAGTACAGCCGAAAGTCATATATCAGCACATTTTCCAAGTAGATATATCACCTTATACGTCATTTTTTCATGGTTTATACATATATTGTAATATATACTTTCACAAACAGATATGAAGTAAGTGTAAAAAGTAATACCAGGTTCACCCACTTTACCTCGTGGGACAAAATCAATTTGAAATTTTGTTCACAAGTGTAATCGTTCGAATAATCTCATTCGCAAATAATAGATACATTATTTGCCAATCGCGGATAAAAAAAAAACATTATCCGTTATTATCTAGGTGGCGAAAAAGGTACTTTATTAGGGATGTGGGAACTGTTAAAGTCTGAGGCGTTATTCTTGAAACCATGCTAATATTTTTGATACAGACACATTCGAATGATCAAAATGCTTTTTCTGTTTCGTGCGTGATTCAACAATTCCGAAATTACTTTCGTATATGAAAAATCCTACGTATTCGATGCGAAACTTTTAAAGAATAGCACCCCTGTTAATTGTCAATTGTAATCAATATCCCCGATGTGGAAAATTCCTGCATCTACTGTTTTGTCATCTCAAGCACTATGATCCTCGGAAGAGAATGAAATAAGCGCATTGCCTCTTGGTGTAGAGAAAAAGATGACATAAATATCATTATTGGGGAATACAATGTAAAAGACTGGACTTTCTTTAATAAGAGAGAAAAAAATATTTACATAGATATATTTGGCTGACAGCAAACGATGCTTCAGTATGATATTTTCGATAATACCTTCTACTTCAATTGCATAGGCATTATACATTCTACAAGGAGAAAACAACATGTATTATGGGATTTTGATACCAGGTTTGTTTGCATTACGCAGAAACTTACAAAAGTTACCAACAAAGTCGTATAAGTACTGCAAGAAGTTAGCCACTACCTATTTAAATACTGTAGTAAATAGATTCGAAGAGTCTTTTGTTGCATTGCACCACGTTCATTGTTGATAGAGTGTATCATTTGGTATGGATGTTTAAATATGCAACCTGGTGTATAATTATATTCTTCCCTTTTGTGTAATCTGAGCTAGTTTTTTTTATTTTTATTATTAAATACTAACATGAACAAAATAGTTATTTCTGGAACAGTGCGTGAAGTGTGGTTTTTGTGGCCGAATGTGTCGTTTAGAGCAAAATCAAAGCGAATAATTTGTGTTAAGGTGCAAAATGCACTTCGTGCACAGTTTTATAAAATGTTTTAGCTAGCATGTTCGAATTAAAAGTTAAAAGAAGCTATCACTAGATGAATGCAATTTATTAACATATATCCTCAATGAATTTCTATAAGCAAATTGGAGGTTATAGTTTTTATTTTTAATGTGTTTTGTATTTATTGTATTTGTCATCATCTTAGGTTTTTCTGATAATTGACGTGTTCTATGTCTTACTCACAATTATGAACTAATATATTATTATTATTAACAATATAGTGGTAGATTTTCGTACATATTTACTTTGATTTGTAATCTTTTGAACATGCATTAGGGTGGTCACTTCTCGTTCAGCTTTGCAATCGATTTAGATTACTTTTATTAACTAATTCTTTAAGTTTAATGCATCCAACAATATTAAATCCTTCAAACTTTCATATAACGGTCATAAGGTTTTTTTTTGTTTTTGTTTATTATTGACAAGGAGACGCGACTTGCCGTGAAGAGTTTGATGCTAACGTAAGCGCACGATAAAATTTATTGTTACTTCACGCTCGCGTTCGAACTTTTACGCACTAGTGTCAGTAATGACGTTCTTTGCAAATTAAAAATGTAATGACAGATCTAAATTGCAAATTTTAACTGTGGAATGTGAGGAATCGCCACTCTTTCTGAGTTTGTTCTAGCTAATAGGAAATCAATCTCGACTCTTGCAATTGATATTTATTCAACAGTTTTAGAGGCTTTTTATAACCAATTAACGCTCATTCAAGGTAGTAAGAGCACACTCAGAAAAATGCATGCATTGATTCAACAAAAAAATTGTAAATTCAACAACAATGTTCGCTTAAATACGGCGAAGAGGCGCTTTTATTCAAACGAACATAAAGATTAATGTCAAGTTATTTTTGTAGATTGAAGAGTAAAATTAGGTTGAATTAAACACCGATTTGTGTTAATACAAATACAATTAACTGCACACTCCATGCATGAAATATGTTGATCCAACAGTTAAATTGATTTTATGTAACACTGTAGATGAGTTGGCAATATAAAATATGGTATTTGATGTAAAACAATAATTGTTTGATATTAGTAATATTTTCCTTAAATCAAGTAAAAATTTATTGTAAAACTAAACAATTATTTTATTCATTCTGATATGAATACAATTATCAATCTAACCTAAAATGGGCTCATACTTAACACTATTTTTTTGTTGCATCAAATGAAAATTTTTGGTAATTACCTCTTTCGACTACCAAAATTTATGAACCAGAATGAGCATGCCCCAGCATGGGGGACAAAATACGGGAGTATAACCCAACTATGGTGCGACGGAAGAGCTTCGTGACAAAACCACCAGCTTAATGTACACATGCCATAAAATTGCCTCCTCTTCGCCAAAATCATATGAACAAATCCCAAAGTCATCGTAATGGGTTGCGTTGTGCGCCATCTTTCGGCCAAGTGATAGCAGCATCTCGAACTTCGATAGATAGTGCGTTAACATCAGCATAGTGAACCCAAAATGAGAAGTACATATGTCGTCATCGTAATGTCGACGTAGAATAGAGGAACTAAAGTCATTAGTGGTGGGGATGATTTTTTTACTATAGAAATTACATTAAATACGTCTGTCAAAGTGACAGACGTAAGCTAGTACCATAAACTTTTTCGAACGATTTCAGTGCTCAAAACGGATATGACGACATTTTGGATTCACCCTACCACTCTCCAGTAGTTGCAAAATCAACCTGTGAAGAAGTAGGATGGCGTTCGCAAATTTCTCAGTTATGTTCTGTACTTTTCGTCATGAACGATTTAGTGTAGGATCGTTTCTAAAACACATTGTAGTATACAATCTGAAAATTCGCTACTAAAAGTAACTTATATAGGGATCACCAACAATTTTGTTAAAAATGGTTTCCACATCAAAGTCCGCTAACAGCGATACGCAATACACTTTAACATAATTTTAATGTTAGACGGAACAAAAAAATGTGTTTTAACACATATTGTATCCAACATAAAATATAATTTAGTCCAAATGTCTTTCCAGTTTCTTTCATAATTTTATGTCGCGGTAACATTAAAATTTTAACTATCTCACAACCAAATTTTTGTTAAATAACAGAGTAAGTATTTGGTTCAACTAAAATAAAACAACAAAAAATGTTTATGCGCCTCCGTCCAGAAACACTCATTTTTCAGTACTACTCAAATGTCACTAAAGGTTGGCCACACTTCCCCATGACAGACGTGTAATAAATTGAAGGGTGCACGGGAATAACGATCAAAGTTCGTATTCATACATTAAGAGATAAATGAATTTTAAAGTTTGCGACTTAAAGGTTCAAAACAAAACTACATTGTAACAACTTTGATTTCTACGGACTACGACCGTTTTTGAAATAGTTTGAACGCGCATTATTATAATACTCAGAATTTTCTACAAAATGGCACCCTTATCTCATTTTCACAAAAAAAGGGACTTTGATCGTTATTCCCGTACACCCTTCAATTGTCATTACGCTACTGTTCAACCATGGAAAAAGATTTATTCTCGGAAACGTCAAAGTACTAAGGTATGTAACATGTGTGCCAACTTGTACTGTCAACTCCCTAGTGTCAAAATTTCTTTTCTATTTTCAATTCAAAATTAAGATTTATTGGCACAAAAAACATTGTGTATCACACGGCCAGAAACCCTTTTGCGAGTATTCGTGCTGGTGTAAACCGTACTAATACTCACAAAACTGTGGTTTCTGACCTAGTGATAAAAATAACTACTTGTTAAACCATTAATGCATGTAAATAATAAATGAAGGGAAAAACGTCCGTATATTCACCAAAAACTTCTAAATAAATTTAAGACTGAATGCTTCGGCGTACAAATGCGATCTTCAGGTCGTAAAACGTCATGTTAAGAAATTTAAAAATTAAAAAGTCGAAAAAGGACATTTTAAAAAACAAACACACACCGCAGAACAAAAGACAAACAAAAACAAAACAACAGATTAAAATTAACTGCGATACTGATCACAGATATAGAATCAAGACTTGCATCAAGACCATTGACTATATATAAGCAGACTGATTCAGCTTATGGGAAAAATGTTGCGCTTAAAAGTGGTCCTTTGGATGGCAAATCCAGATGTCACTAGTGTTTCTACATCCAAAACTGGCGGGGGAAGCGAAATGCTTAGCTCCGAACCGTGTTTACAGATGATGAGTTGAGCAGCACACATGAGTAGAGGGCATTTAGTTCACAGATAGCGCGGTAGCATATAACATAAAATGATTTTTTTTTGGATTTAGCCCGTATTAATGGTACTTTGTTGCCACGTGAAAGGCATGGCAAGCAACAAAAGCCAATATTTAAATTGTGGGAAAAACAAACGCAATAATGAAAAGTTGCGTACGTTTGCATTTCCTATATTGTAAAGTGACCAGATTTTAATGTAGTAAGGTGGGACAAAATCGATCATGAGTATATGGTATTCGTATTTAGTAGTAAAAGTCATAAATAAAAGTAAACAATCACAGATGTGAAAAAAATGTTAAGGGGATTAGTGAGGCGCAAGTGTAGATCGCAAAGCTGCCGGATGTTTACCCAACAAGGAATTTAATTTCGTAAAATTATTTTACTTCAAATTTGCGCTGCATTTTGTATGCTAGTCGAACTATGTAAAATGATATGCCATTTATATTTTTTAGGTTTTCAATTATAGCAAACAAAAAAAATGTTGTTACGATTTAAAATTTTCGTATATACAGGCGTGATTCTTGTAAATAGCTTTTTTTGAAAAATAATTTTTAATTATCTGAGGTTTATAATAAAATTGATATGACACTTTTTTATGCTATAGGGAAGTATATATATATTTTTGCTGACTATTAACCCCATTTTTATGTTTAAATTCGCGATTTAAACATTTGTTTTTTTATTTTATATTTCTGTTTTCTATGTAGAAAATCATTTTTTTCAAAATTTATAAACGCAGTATATATTTTTATCGTTTCTTATTAGTATTAAAAATCTAAAATAGTATTTTTTTGTTTCTTACCTGTACAAAAATGAGTATATGATCAATTATTCTTAGTAACTTCAACATTGAAACAGGAAATTACCAATGGTTTTGTATTAGATTACTAGTTATTTTGAAATCTTTCTGTCTTCTGAGTCGCTCTAGCCAATAGCAGTCAATAAATGGACTGCAGGTCACGAATTTTTGCTTCCTGAGATCAAAGATGCCGACATTGCTTGTCCGTTCTTGTTGAAGTGTTCCTCGACGAGAGTAAATAAAAACTATTTAGTCATATCTAGTATATGCGACGTCGTACACAAAGATCGTCAGTGTTTTATTGGGCAAAGCAGTTTTGCCGTCTTTAGGATATCATTTGAAATTTATAATTTTAGATTCTTCCAAATACGAATATTAGACGTTGAATTATATCACGCATTTGTCATCGTGTAACACAATAATGAAGTAGATTTTTTCTATAATTTGTGGAAGGACACCACCTTATTTTTAATAAATTATAAAATCGTGCAAATACCTTCCAATGCTCCTTTAAATTTGCATAAAAATATTTCATAGAGTCTCAATAAAAGCTACAAGAACTCTTAACATGAACGGCTCATTATTTTAAAAACGACTCTTGGGAAATATTTTTCATCAATGTGATCTTAAATAAATACAATCAACAACGCTAATATTTGTTGATGGCCAAAGATTGTATATATGTATGTGAGTTAAATATCGCCAAAATAAATTTGGTTGTGAAGTACAATTCAAAAATGCAAGAATTACGAAAATCTTACTACAAGGACGAATATCTTCAAATATTCCATTTTTACCTTGATTGATATTGTAAACAGTGATATCACTCAAGTATCCTGCATGAATGACAATTGATCGCGGCTGCTGCTATTTGAAACGCGTACACGACATGAAACACTTTATGTCGGTTCATCGACAACTTGTCATAAAAATAATTTAAATCTACCTTCTAATTGAAGAGTTAAAAGCCATTTGCACTCTTCCGCAAGGCATCTGTTTGCTTACATCTCGTACGCATCCTGTATGTATGTATTGTATGTTCGATTCGCGCTGTGGCGGGAGATCAACATAAAAGTTGGAGGATGAATATCAATGTCTATACCAATAATAGATTGGTAAATCGTTAAACATAGGGCCAACGACGACAAGACCTCTTGTTTGTGGTGTGCGTTAATCGACCCAAATTAATGTGCAAATAAATGAACTGCCGCAGGACCTCCGTTACGTAACAACTATGAAGATTTTGCAGGTAATAAATAATATTAGTCTAGTAGAATTTATTTATTATAATAAACTATTGCCGAAAACAAGTCAAAATACAACATATTTTTGCTTTTTACACATTGAAAAGTAATTTATGGGTCATACGCCTAAATTTAGATACTATATGTTTACGATCTTCTCTAATCCTATCTAATCTATTGAATAAAAAAACTAAACAGGTGATTTATATTTATGTTGAACCAAAATGCGGCAGCATAACTTCTTTTAACACCTACTTTTATTTGCTTACTGTTTTATTTATATATTATTTTATATTGTTGTACCAACCGATTAACCTAATGGCAATAAGTTGGTATTAAATTTTTACATTATTTCAACTATATAATTTCGGTACTGATAATACTTGCTAGAATATCAATTAGGCGTGTCAATTTGGCTAAACAGAAGTATATGTAATTGAATTTCCTTTTCGAAATTCTTCTGAAAAGATGGAAAACGTTAATTAGATTTAGAATCGGAGAGGCTGAAGCCATTTCTTACGCATAATTTGCGGGTTAATGTTGATGTTGCATGAAACATAATTGAAAATAATATGTAAACAATAGTGATGGGTTGCTATACGATGCCTACTAACTACTGGTAGTAGTTTGTACCAACTAATCAACATCAAAAGTAACTACTACTAATTGTAGTAGTAGCAATTTTCTGATGTACAAGACAACCAGATAATCGTTGGGCATCGAAAATAATATTGTCCTGTTGTAAAATGTAAAGATAGGTTAATATCCATGTTATGTTCGGTAGCGTTTGTAAATATCTTGTTTTGAAAATTGCATTAGATGTTAATCATAGATAACCAATACCAAGCTGCTACTTTATATATACGTATCATATCATAAATACAGTACGTAGTACCTATATAATTTATTTATTTGGAGCATTTTGTACTTATCGTTAGTTGCAGTTCGAGTGTATATGCATTAAAATCACCATTTTTATGTAATTATTAAGTTTTTACTATTATTATTAAATAGATTTGAAGAATTTTAAAAGTCATAGTCAAGTCAAGTCAGTTTATTTTTAAAGTATTCATAATTGATACACCTAACCAATAAAAAAATATAAATCAATGTAATGATTGAAAATGATTTGGACATTAATTAATATAAATATTTTAAATTAAAATCTTTTGTCGTTAAAGAATTCAGTTATTTTATTAGTATCTGTTTCTAAACCTGATGATGGTAATCCTTTAACGCACTAAAAAGGTTTAATTTGAAATATTATTTCTCTTCAAGCGTAATTTCTACAATAGTTTTAGTCAATATCCAAACTCAATAATTCTTGCTAACAACTTATATTACCTACATATTTTATTTAGGTTTTCATTTTTTTTATATTAATTACAAACACTTACGCAGATATGACGTTGTAAATGTGGAGTGCATAAAGGGTATCATCGCTGGTGCATTCTTCAACGTTTCTCTGTAAAATAGTATGCATATGGGTAATCTTTATATAAATGGTATATTTAGCGAACAGTCAAGTTATTTTCAAATGTACTATACGGAAGACAAGCAAAGATACCAAGGACATAAACATATATTACACAGTAAATTGCTTTGCTAATGTGATTTTATATTGCAGCTTTATTATTTGTTACAACGAATCTACCATATTCAGAATTCCTGAATTCAATTTCTCTTTAAACGGTGCCAAAATAAATTTGTAAATGTTAGAGATTAATGGTCCAATTTTACTTAAATTTCCATATTATCAAATTCACATCGATATCATAGGTTACTTTAAATAAAGTTTAATTGAAGACATTGTATGCTTACCATATATAGAGAACATGTTAATTTAATAAATAAATGCTATTGCTGATTGACAATTGTACTGTGATTTTAGGCACTAGCAATAAGTTCAGATCAAATCTTCTCATTATTTCCTTCACATCGCGATCTACCGCCTACGGTATTATTCCATACTTATTGTTAGTGTATTTGTTTACATAAACAGATTTCTGCCTTTAACTAGGTTTAGAAGCCTGTGTGGTATTTTTTTTCGACAGATTGCTCCCAGTAATGGTAGTCTCTGGCGTTCCAATGCAGCGCATTAAAGAAACAACGTGTTGAGCTATCTTCTCCTTCTCGTTGTACAGTTTATGTATAGGTTCATCTTTAAAGACGCTTCTGCTATGTAGGTACTGTCTTAGGCAGCCATGTCTTGTTAATAACTAATAGTAACATGTTATCAACGTTTTAAACTGTATTCGGTTTAGAGCCAGCACATCCGTTGCTAAATGCCTGGATAATTGCCTCATTCTCCGTTTGTTCTGTATCTGTCTTGTTCCAGGAAGCCTGGCACGTCTTTTTGATTCACTCAACCACTGCACCACGTATCGCGATCTCGGATATCGCCAGATCTGGTCCAAGTCTAGTAAATTTTATTCCATAGCCCTTTCTTGCTAGGTGTTAGGATATGAAATATCCCATCAATAGATCAACTGGTCCTTGGGTTATTTTTCTAGGGCCGCACATTTCTCTATTATTAGCATTTCTTTTTGATATGTGGTGGTATGTTGCCCTTATGCCATATATTATATATGGTACTGGGTTTCTCTAGATATACACACTCCAGAGCTTATGGTTCTTTTTGACCCATCTGCATATCATTTTTGTTTTAAATCCCTGGTTTTTGATTTGCTCTCACTTCATTTTAGTCTAAGATAACCTTGAAAGGTTTGTCAAAGGAGAGTCATTATATCCCTGCCTATTTCAAAGTTAGGTTTCGGTGATTTTGGATGTTATTCTGACATGCCCAAGAGTATCTTGTGTCCTCCAGTTTCCACATCTCAATCTGTATGCTCCCATTCTTGCCTCCCTCTTAACGTAAATATCTAATGGGGGCAGATTTAGCATGGTTTCCATAGCAGCTGTGGGTGAGCCTTTTGCAACTCCAGTGATGCATAAGCAAGACAACCTCTGTGTTTGCGAGTTTAATGTTCACCAGCCTCTTCGTAGTTTTTGCTTAGCAAATTAGGCAGCCATAGGTTAACATGGCTCTTACCACTGCAATGCATAACTAGTACATTATGCGTGGTTTTAATTTCCATATTTTTCCATGTCATTTGGTTGTCATTAATGCCCGTTTACATTTATTTATCAGCTGTTTAAAATTTTAATTTCAGGTTAGCTTCGAGACAACAACTACTCCTAAGAATTTGGCGTTTTGACTGAATTGTACCGTTATGAAGAGTAGATGGTTTCAGGCCATTCGACTTTCTGCTTTTCATGGAGGGAGCTATTGTAATTTTTGCAGAGTTAACTGTTAGGCTTTTCCTTTATACGCGACCCTGCCGTTGCTTCAGAGGCCTCTGCAGGAGTTCTGAAATGCTCACATTTTCCCCGACTATAAGTACTGCAAGATCGTTTGCATAACCCTGGGTATAGTCACCTACATTGTTTAGGTTTACAGACAGTTACAAATCCTACAGTAAGGGAAACGACACTCCTCCCTGTGAGCAAGCCCTTCGCGCCGACACCTGCTTTGTTCCATCCGCTAACGGCGTTACACCAAGTCTTCCTTCCAGCATGACTTGCATCCACTTACACATTGAGTTTTCCACACCAAAGTTTCTCGAAGGTCTTATCACTGATTCATAGGAGGCGTTGTCAAATGCTCCCTTTATATTCTGAAATTCCACTAGTGCAATTTCTTGGTTATTGATAGATGGCTACATTCGTGATATGAGTTAATGCAGGGCACCAGTAACATGATTTTCCTGACTAGTAAGCCCGTTGATTAGGATGTATCGATCACTGCTGCAAATGATGATAGAATCAAGGTATAAAGACAACCCTTGCCCTATCCCATACCTTGTGTACGTATCCTAGAGCTAAACTGGCTCTAATAGTCTGCATAGTAATGATAGTAGTACTATTACTCTTGCTTTAGGCCAGAGCACTTGTCCAGAAAAGATTTCGGAAGGCCATTTGAACGTCATAATTGCAGATTAACTCCAATTTTAGCTGGTCCAACCCTTGTTGCTCAAATAAATAAAGCCTGTTAACTTTGTCGTAATTTAAAAAAAAAAAACATTTACATTTTTAATTAGAATAAGTTGAAACTTTAACTAAACACATTCAATCAAATCTTCATAGAATGTGGGAAACTGTTTTGGCTTAACTTAAATTTTGGTCATAATAAACAAAAAATCCACGTTGATATTTTGAGAAGAATTTAGATTGAATTTTACCGTAAAGCCCGCTTTACAGTTCGCAATTTTTCGTATTGCCTGCAATAGAATTGCGCGCAATACAATATTAGAACACGTTCTAATCAGTGCAACACCAATAAGATTGCATACAGCTGATCGAAATCCATTGAATGCGCATGCGCTATTTGTGTTGCTCGCAATTCTATTGCTGGCAATACGAAAAATTGCGAACTGTAAAGCGGCCTTAACAAAAACAAGCAACTCGTATCGTCTACAGTTTAGTTATCTCTAAAAGATGCAGAATTTTTTAAACAAAAATGAAGGTCCCAACATTTGGCAACTTTTATATTCTTAGTCCAGCTTCATATATCCATAAAAACTTTAAAAAAAAACAAATGAATGCAAACGCACATATAGGTATAGAACGGTATCACCTGGAATGCGAGATTCCATATACCATAACGGCTCGTGAACATTTGTAAGTAGGGGGACGTAGTTGCCGAACATACTACCACAGAATACCTAACAACCAGAATATCATCTTTGCCTGACGGAAGAGTTCGCGCAATCTCAACGCGCCGCTTGATCCGTCATTGAATCGGGTGAGAACTTGTGAGTCTCTCTCTGCATTAGTTGCACGTAGGTTACTTCAAGTTTATTTTCATCTGTTAATTTAAACAGTGTGATCAAGTGCAAGTCAATGAAGTTTGAATGTTTGTCCAGTAAAAAAATGTAAAAACAAGCTATATGCATCCATTTTAACGTAAATATGTGTCATATTCTCGAAATTCATTTCAGTTAGGTCCTGTCAGCTTATCCTGACTTCTCGCCCGAAACAGTTACGTCAAGGTCACTATTTACTTATTTCTTTTTTTTTAAATTTTTATAATCTTTCTGGTTATTTCATTTCTTTTTTCCTTTTTTTTTCTTATCTATGTCTATGCTATCGTCTGTATAACTACGGATAGCGTATTCCACTGGTCGTACTGGGGCGTACTGACAATGAGTGCGGTTATCGTACTCCACTGGCAGAGTCAAGAGACCAAGTTGTTTATTTTGAAGTTGAACTTTTCTACATATATGTATTCCACTGTAAATTGATTTTATAACACTCGGTCAGTGGTGACGTGAATGAGAGCCAAAAACTGAAAACCTCAGTGCAGCTAGTAGAATACGCTATAAATAGGATATTTTTCCCAGTAGGGAGGAAAGTGGACACTTTCCTTCCTCATTCGAGGAAGGAAAGTTGTACTTTTCCTTCTTAGGCAGGAAAGTTGTACTTTGCCTCCCTAAGGCGGAAAGTAAATCACATTGACGTGATGAAACTGTACATGTTGTATGTGACATTATTGACAGATGACATTAGTACATTCGACCCAGTCTGAATTAATTTATGAGGTAATTGCTAAATTATTAGGTACCTGTCGTTTTAGGAGTGAGTATATTTAAAGAAGAGATCCATAAATATTAATAATCATTTTCTAATTCAGGTTTACAGGTATTGAACTTAACCTACAAAAGCCATAAACACATAAATAAACAAAACGGATACACAATCTTGCAATTGCAACAAAGTTAAATACAAGAGATTAGATTACCGATTTATGTTAACATTGAAAGAGCAGTTGATTGCATTTTGTATAGTGAACCCTTCTTTTAAATTTTGAATCGGTAAATTGAATTCCAATAGGTTTGTTCTATTAAAAACTTATGGTATATCAGCAGGAATAGATGTCGAGGAATTTGTAGAAGTGTAGCGCATGGCTCATGTTATGATTCAGATATCTGTATTATTTTTGCAATTTTTTTTTTGATTTCAAAGGAATTTTTCCTCTTAAATATAACCTTTAGCGATGTTGGAAGATCGCCAACTGCCGTGAAGTTTTAAATCTAAATACCCCACCCCCATGTGAAGCAAGTGCAGTGGCAGAAGTTCTGCGGAAGCAATGGCCCGTATACCTATGAGGGTTTTCTAAGATTAAAAATTCAGCGATTTTCCTAGGCAAACTACTAAAGGTATTATACCCGATAGGGTTGGGAACCAATTTTTTTTTATTCTTTTATTCGAAAGAAAAGTTTCAAATTAGTACTAATTTACAGGTTTTTTGTTTATGAGATTAGTATTTTTAAAGGAAAAGATGTTTGAAAATGTATATTTTTGAGAAATTTTAGTACAACGTCACAACTGTTCGGCCCAATAAAGAATTAGATATTATGTTTTGAGCAAATCAAGAAATAGTTAGCGGTTTGATGATTGCACAATCTGTGTCTCCATCGTCGCTGTCAGTTAATACGTCAATTTCTCAATTGTGACATTGCGTTTGACTGGAATTACGTTTATAGCCCGCGTTGTTTTTATCAAGATATCATCCCTAAAATCTTTTGTATAAAAGTTTTACAGAATTCAATGCTGCATAACCTAAAAATATTTTGACTACTTCCAGAAAAAGGAAAACGCATACTTACTCCCTTAATTTAAATAATAGAACACTCTAGATATTATTCTATTTGTCAACTTTACGAAGAAAAATAACATCACTTTATATAAACTGCTATATATCTACGTATAATTACAACATTTGTTATTTACGCTTTTGTAAAAAATGGCTTTCAGCAAGCTTTCGGTTAAAGCGGCGTAGTTTGTATCTGCATTTGTTTTAGATATTCATATTTTAAATACCATACACATACTTAGTTTGATAGAACAGTGAAACTAAGTGCAATATAATTATATACATGTGTCCACTATAATCCTAACCATTTGCTTAACTTTAGCCCACGGTAACTTGATTTTTTAAATAGCAGCCTATATCTTTGCTTATATTAAATCAACCCTTACGCTAAACCCCTTTAATTTATATTACACATTTAGGATACCTCGTGCAGAATTTTGTAGATAATGATTTTAAATAAATCTAACGAATTTTGCATTAATTTTCATGTTGGCTTAGTATATAAACTTTATATAATTGAATAAAGGCTCGAATTAGTAAATGTGTGTTAGTATCAAATAATAAAATATGAAACCAATGACATATTTTTTGAAAAAAGAATGATATTTAATGATAATTGGCAGAAATAATAATACCTATTTTTAATAGGGCAGGCCATGACAATTATTTCACCAGCATAATAGTTAAACGTCAAATCTGTCAACAAATAATTTTGTAGGAATATTTTGTCCTTCATACATCTCAGTGACTGTTTATTTATTTTCGTGTTTATTTTATTATATAACTTAAATATCTAAATAATACGTATTTGGTCACAAACCATTAAACTAAGACTTAATGTTTGTCTTTCATTTATAATAAAAAACAAGTGAACATTAAATCACAACAAAATACATCCTTAATTAAAAGTATTTACACGTAGTAATCATTTTTAATTATCAAAATTTACAATAAATGTTCGAAAATATATCCTCTTTCTGTTAAGCATATTTCTACCCTCTTTTGCAAATTTTGGGGTAGTGTTTTCAATAATTCTGCAAAATAGATAAAAATCCCTTTCTCATTCTATTCTTCTTGTTTTCTTATGTGAATGGCTCTTTCTTAAATACAAGTTTCTTTAGGTAGCCCCCAAAAGAAAGAAATCACGGAAAAGGTATTACATAAAACAAATATTTTTTTGATAGCTTTGGCTTCTAATTATTATTAACCATTATTAATTAAATATGACGAGCTAATAGTTTAGTTTAGCATAAGCAAAGATATAAGCTGCTATTTAAAAAAAGTCAAAAAAGGTTACCTTGTGGTAAAGTTAAGCAAATGTTCAGGACTATAGTGGACACCTGCATATAATTACATCGACTTTAATTTCACTATTGCATCAAGTATGTATGTGTGATATTTAATTTAATTTAAGCCCTTCAGGCGAAAAATGCGAGTAGTGATTTTTAGCACTCTTTATCACCTATCCGAAACATAGATCTGAAAATAGCCTGTGAATGGCCGAAACATATAATATTTAAATGAAAATATCGTCTATTTATGTACTAATTCTAAATAAATACGTAATTTAAAATATTTCTTTATCTGGAATAGAGAATAATATAATATGTATAGTACATATTCAAAAATTAAACGGTATTTTGTTTATTTCTTGTTTATTGTAACAGAATTTAGATTTAAGTTTAGATTTAGGCAACTTTTCAACTATTTTAGTTGTAATTGAATTGAATCTTGTGATCCTCTTGTCTTGATAATGTTAGGTACATACGTTTCATTTATACGCTGCTTTATATTGTTAGGAGAGTGGAATATATATGTATGTATAATTTTTTATGGAGACTTGTAGGGGCATTGTGTGTTTCTGAATTTAAGTTTATATAATATGATTGCAGGGTAAATAAATAAATAAACTATAATAGAAATCGTCGAAACGTTCGGCAATTTTTGCCTTTTCAACAATTCCCTGCCATGGCGGACCGATCCGAAGCAGTACACGACCCTTCATTTAATATCTTATAGCGAAAGCATCCGATCGTACTGTTCTGAGTCGATGCAGTACGCGTGCTGTAGAGATAACAGTTGAATAACTTAACTAGATATTTGAAAATACTTCATTTCTTCATTCAACTTTCAATCATCTCCCAATAAATCGGCAAATAAGTTGTAAAATCTTACACAGGTGTCTCTTTTGAGATTAATATTACGAAAATTTTGGTTTATGTCTTTTAACTTTTCATACGTTAACGCATGTAAAAAGAAATGCCCAAGAATATACACTAAAGTAAAAATATAAATAATAACTTAATAAGATTAGTATTACTAAAATACCAAAAGTAAAAACAATGATAACTACCACTTTTATATTAATTAGATTCAAAGAAATCGTGGGCTACAATATTTTATTTATTTAATTCTGGTCAGGTAAAGTCAAATAGTAAACTGGTGTTAATTTGACAATGATGGTCGAGCGGTGGGGCATCGGCGTTGGTGAGGTGATTCTGAACCCAGAGTTACAATCCGGGGGTTTACCTGTAAAGGAAAGCCACCTGAGCACTCCGGTCATCTTTAATTATAGCATATAGCAGGTTACACAGTTAGATGTCAGACTACAACTCTAACAAACTCGGTTCTCCCGAGATATAATCTTCGTTGTGTTCGGTTCACCCAAACTTCGCTATGTCCTTGTGATTCGGGAGCTCGTGAGGCGCGAATCCCCCCGCGGTTCACAGAAGGTACATGCGAAACCGCCCGGCGGCTTCCCCGTGCCCTTATTTTTACGACCCCCGGGTCGCCCAGCGCCTGCGGTCAACTGTGCCGTGCGGATCTCCCTCATCACAAAGCGTGCCCCGCTAGGACGACTAGCTTTTCCTAACCAAAGCCCTTAGCTAAAGCATGCTTAACGTTACCCAGGCTACTTCGCAAATCTAATTTGTTACTCTACCTTATACTAAAATAACAGGAATGCCCTGTGATTAGACTCACCTTTAAACGGGTCACAAACCTACACTCACTGTACCACGACTAATTCGTCACTCTACTCTAAAGTATATTATCGGAATTCAAACGTCTCAGCGTTTTGTTTATTTGACTAGTCGGCGTGCCGTAGCCCTTATAGCGTTAAAGAAACGGCTGTTGGCATCGGTATCAAATTTCAGGCCTCGTCCGTCTACTTATCAAAATGCTTTTACAAAATGTATATACAGTTCTCTCCGTAAAAATCGAGAATAGTTTAATACTTTTTCTACATAAATGGTAGACGGTACAAACAAATAACTGCAAAGGGAAAATATTTCTTACACGCAATTGTAACATCCTTGGGGGAGTCGGAAGAACTCGAAGCATTTTTTTTTGAATTATATATTTCAAATTAATGCCTATACTAAATGTCTATGAGAGACATATTGTACTGAATGAGAGTTTACCAGGTAGGTGAACGCGCGCTGGATCGACTCGGATCAGTCGACTCGAAACGACATAATCGCCAGTTTTTGTTATAGATGGAATTAAATGAAGGGCCACGCACTGGTTCCGCATTTTTCGATGCGATCCGATCCGAATCAGTGCGCGGTACTTCATTTAAATTTGCGCATTCTGCTTAAACGACGATTCATATTATCGGCCAGGTATCAATATTAGATCAAATTTTGTAACATGCATGTTGTATTGTTAAATTCACAATCGGCCCGCACGGTCAAGTCACAGGTTAAATCTTCCCGGTATTCTACGAAAGAAATATTTTGATCGAAGCAAAACCACTTGCGCTTTGATCGCATGTATGAACAAGTATTGGTTAAATGAAAGTTATTCTAGAATTTAGTGGTTGAACCTGCATTTGAAGGCAATATTTGAAATGGATCAATAGGTGAAATTGCTTCTTATTCTGCTCTGAGATGTCGACTTCAATTTTGGTCAATATTTTGTTCAGTTGTACAGTATGAAGCATATCCTGTAATGCGAAAATATTGATAAAATTTTCTTCGTGATCCACGAGGCTGTTGTACAAAGTAAAATACTTTTCTTCTGTCGTTCTATTGACAAGGACTGGATGCACCCAAATGTTCTTACGACACCTTTCCTTCTGAGCCTAATATGTTTATTTGTCTTTTCTTCATCCAAACGACTCATAATGGCTAAATTACAACTTGAAAAGTTTTCAAAACAAGTCCTTGTAGAAGTGCTGGTCTACTAGAGAGAGATTAAACTTTTTAACAAGCACTACATACAACTGTACAGAAAATTCTACCAAATTAGCCAACTCCAGTAATAACAAAGATTGCAATGAACGACACTTAACTTTAGATATCTTTTTTAATTCGCAGTCTACGCAATATTTTTTGGTATACTCACAATTGGTGAAAATTTTGCCGTACTACTACTAACGAACTCTATTATGACCAAAGCTATGCAAATAAACTTTCAATAATTAACCTAAAATTGTCGTCAGTTGAATACAAATTCATTAGCGACCAGGCCATCAATTGCAAAGTCTAACATAAGGTTTGTTCCAAGAAAGCCTGAAACCCATCACTGATCGTGCGGGACATGCGCAGTGAGAAATATGTGTTCCAAGAAAGCCAAACTTAAAATCCCCGACTAGTAGTAATGTGTTCCAACATGGTTTGTAATGGTTTGCTGACAGTCAGAACGATTTGCGGAATTTTCTCAAACCGATAAGTACTGTTACCAACGCTTGCGCATGTTAACTTTATAGCCATATAACCGATGCCGAACTGTCACTCAGCGTTACCTATCGGTTATTGTATATATTAATGTGCGTTCCAATTAGTTCTAACACAATACAAGTTTGGGATTTGTTTCAAGCGAAGCATGCGCATTAAAGGAGTATATACCCTTGTCGGCCACTAGTCACCAACTTTTCTTGGAACAAACGTATAGGGTCATTGGTTTTGGAAGCAAATTTTTCATACGACAATCCACTTCCACAAGTATTAGTCAACTAAATTTATGTTGTTCACTTTCTTTGTAGTTTTAATGAAAATTTCTAAATTGTCAAAGTAAAACTAACACAACAATGCAAAAAAAATATATAAAAAACATCAATCACCGAAATTCATGAGCTATTTTTAAAAATAGAAAATTATCGCTAACATCGTTATTACATAAAAAGGTCACACTAAATAGTATAACAAATAATAATTGTGCAGTAAACATTTTAAAGTTAGAAAACACTACAGGATTATGCAAGAAATAAACAGCTACTTTTCTTACTTACTTTCGACCAAATAATGATTTATCTGCTAGGTGCTACTAGTGGCAGTAATAGCAATTAAACTATTTGTATACATGAATAATGTACACATATCAACAGCTAAAAAACATGACACCAATATTTACTATAATATAAAAGAAAGGAACGGTCAAGGATGTGTCGACAAGGTTAGAAGACTTTTTTATTGAAAATAGGAGAAGCAACTATTGTTTTAACTCTGTTGAAATATTTTATAACTAGGTAACACGTGTATGTATAATTGCCCTTAGGACTATTACTTGGCAATACGTTCTTTACAATGTCTTTTTTGATAATGGTAGGGTGGCCTTTTATAATTTGCTTTGTTAAATGAGATATATCAATCAATATGCTACGTCACGTTTGCTAATTGCTGGTTAATCGTGCCTCTGTAGTAACAACAATTTTGGTGACATAATTGTTAGAAAGGAATTCATATTACAGGAATCTAACAAAAAAAAACAAAGCAAAAACGTTTAATTTGAATTAGCAAAAAAAAGCAATATCGTTACTTATTCGATAAATTAAATAGCTTGTATATTACCTCCTAAGCAATAAAAATGTCTTCTATCATTCCTTTAACACCTTTCACACGATCAATGAACATATGTGTACATATGTAAATATTTTATACGGGCATTGTAGGAATATTACGCAAAGTCACAAAAGAATACAAACAGTACAAAAATATCTTCGTTGAATAACTCCTGAATATTAGCTTAATAGTGATTACTAAGAAAACTGATTTAAATTTTAAAATAAGATTTACATTTCCCAAATTAAATATTCATTTGCTGTTTATATGGTAGTTTAGAATGTCATCTATTAATTTAAGGATTTATAAAAACATCAATCTTAATAAGACAGGTGAAGAAACCCACCCAATTTGTGTTTCTGGTTAAATAGTTTAATCAGTTTTTTACTCATCTAACGATTTATTAGTAATCTTGAAGAATGCGGGAAATCTACACCAGGAAAGTTATTTGAAGATTCTGCAAATGAAGATAGGAAGTCCACGGCAAAATGGCGGCAAGTTTGGTTATGCTATAAATGTCAAAATTCCTACTTTATTTTTATAAATTTAAAAATAAGTATGATATAGCATACATATACTTGAAAGTAGATACATTATGTCTTCGTTATAAGTACGTAAAAAATATGGCTGTTTACGATACTCAATCTGCAGAAGCAGGTGTTTGCGTACATATTTAATCTAATGTTGCAGCGAAAAGTTCAGGTGGGCATCCATCAGAGACTTGATATTTCAGAAGGAAAATCGTCGTATTGACGTACACTTCTCGCAGGAAAAATCGGGACATCAGCAATCGAGAATTTTAAAATTTCTTGGGTGTAAATGCATCTTTAAACAGAAATATAAATGTATAGAAAAAAAAGGTTTATACACTGAATAAACACGGAAATATGCATGCAAAAAAAACAAAAAGGCCTCTTGAATAGACGGACGGCTTCATTTAGAAATATAGTATATGTATATAACTTATTTGATGTTATGTAGAGATAATTTTTTTATAAGAAAACATGGTGATGGGATTTTAAAATTATATTACTTGTTAGTGCTGCTTTGATATTAGTCACTTAGTTCGATTTATGCGCTCAAGTATAACTTTAGCAATAGACAATCAATCAGTCTCCTTATTATTATTATTATTATTATTATTGGCCTTGGTATATAACCATCAGCCACATACGCTAGTCCATATCCTTTAAAATCACTCTCCTTAGTTTCGGGAAAGTGTGATTTTCATAGATTTATTGATTACACTATTATTGCAGTATTAACTATTATTGTTGGTTAATATTCTTAAATATTGGCATTACTATCAAGTTTTTACGTATTAAAAAATTGCCAAAAATAATTTTAAGGTTATTTATAAAATTCTTGAAGCAATTAAGTTCGCAAAGAAATTATTTATTTTATTAACCCTGCGTTTATTGTATATTCAAGAAACATATTGCAGCTATGGTCTGTGTAATCGAATGTCATTCTATTTTCTTGAAATATGGCCAACGCTTGGTCTGTTTACAAACTGACTTTATGTAGCACATGTTTATTAAAAATTATTTATAATATCATTACATTTACATACATAAGAAACATCGTAAGACAGCATATTGTTCGTCAATCTCAGTTAGTGCTAAAATATTTGTTTTTGGATTTGATTCATTTAATTTTAATATTTTCTCATTTCTACTGCCTGGAGCTGTGCTACAGATCAAAAGTGTTTCAATAAAATAGAATAAAGATATTGATACACAGCGATAACTAAGATATATTTCTTGGAAATACAATAAACGGAGAGTTAATACAAAAAAATAATTTCTTTGCGAACCTAATTGCTTTAAATCTTAAAACTGTTTTTGGTATTTTTTTTAATAGATAGACGAAAATATTAAAGTAATACAATATTTAAGAATACTAAACAATAACAGTGTAATCAATAAATCTGTAAAAATCACATTGTCCCAAAAGTCAGGAGGCTGATTGACATATTGTCTATTGTTAACGTAAGTAACTAATATCAAAGAAGCACTAACAAGTAATGTAATTTTAAAATCCCATAACCAATGTTTTCTTAAAAAACAATTATCTCTGCATAACATCAAGCAAGTTAAATACATACACTGTATTTCTAAATGAAGCCGTCCATTCAAGAGGCCTTTTTGTTGTTATGAATCTTTTTTTTGCATGAATATTGCCGTATTCGGTATTTCTAAAGGAAACGCCGCCACCGAAACTCCGATTTGTTTATTCTATATATAAACTTTTTTTCTCTATACATTTATGTGATTTATGTCTTTGATAAGTGAATATATTCTCTAAGAGCTGCATTTACACCCAAGAAATTTGAAAATTGACGATTGCTGGTGTCCCGATTTTTCCTGCGAGAAGTGTACATACTTCATTATAGGTATAACGTATAACCAGGGCCAGTGCCACGCAGCCAGTAAAGCCTGCGACGTAGTCAAGCGCCATGAAGACTACTGATTGATAACACACACACAGAAAGTATTTTGAGAAACGATTGCAAGATTCATTATATGACACATGAGTAACGGCATTGAAAATTAGATTATAAATGCTATAATTGATAAAATATATATTCTAGAAAACTAAACAATCAACGTATTTTTCTATTCTATTAGATAGCATTCCAGGTACATTTAAAAGGGATAAATGACATTAATACTACACCCAGAAAACCACTTATGTTAAATTAATCAATTTTTCTCAGTTCAACTATATTTCAAGGGTAAATACAGTCAAAGTAACAGATTTTGTTACATGAACAAAAACACGTTTATTACTAAACTTGTGCGTAGATATCCGCGGTCGTTGTCCATAATATACACAGCTTGTACGCCTTAGTTATGAAAAACTAACTAATTACAATTCATCCTAAACTCTGTGTTCCATCTAAGTTTAGTAGGAGATAGCATCCGCATGGTTCGATTAATCGTCCACTCCACTGCGACCACTAAGGGGTATTGTAGAGCACATGCAACCTTGAAGTTCATCCAACAAGTTCAGATCCTTAAGGTAGCTCAGTATCGTGCTGAATGAAATTGTTTTCAGGTCTTCTAGGAAAGAGTCAGCCTTTCAAAAGTTACATACCTAATTATTGTAGCAGCAGAATAGTGGCAGGAAATATTCTCAACTGTCTCTTCATCGATATGTGTAAATACTTTCTGAATTAACAATGATCTATGAAGATAGAAATAATTACCTTGACACTTCTACGGTCAAGATCAAGCAGTTCCTTGATTCTAGCATGATTAGGTGAGGTACACCAAGCCAGGACAGTTGTTCCAGTATTGGAGCAATTGCTGATCGGCCCAGAGTTTAATTTGCTGTTTAACTACCGTAGGTGTTATGCCACTTGTCCCTGAAATTGTTCAGCAGCATTCTTTTTCTGCTTCTTTTGAGAATGAGTGAGTGAGCTCCAGATCAGTTATCAGTTGCATTTATGTTGCTGAAAGCCCTAAAGGCGGCTTTCAGCACCACCTGAGCGTCACTGAATTTTTTTATTGATTTGTGTGTATAGTTTTTTTATTCAAAACCTCTCTAGAAGACATCTCAATGACATAGATTTCAGCCTCTAAAATCGTTGTGTGTGTTCTAAGCTTGTAATCCTGCTCGGTTTTCCATATGTCCCTAAACCTACAGGTGTCTGCCTGCGTCAGTGTTTTTTGGTTACATTCCAGTCCTCTCTATTTGGAATGGAGGTAGTGAAGTATGCATCGATCACTGGTCGAGTACACATCATATACGGAGGCATTCCGAGTATGTCATCGGAGGAAGCCGATCCATCGGCTTGTTGGCCACACAGACATGAGAATGTGGCGATTCATTCACTATTTACTACAGACGAAATGCTGTTAGTCTGTCCTCCCTTTCAGAACAATGTGCAAGGGTGATAAGTCCAGAAGAGCTTCTAATCCCAATGACAGGGAGAAAGAAATTGCTCCCGCGTGCGTTCCACCTAAAGGTACTATACGATACTATCTATTCTACGTGCTATCTTGATCCCATAACAATATAATGTTCCTGCTCTGACTAAATAATTATATTAAACCAAACGTAGAACTGTTTTTCAATCAATAATATTACATGGTTACAGCAAACTAAAGAGAAAGTCATTCATTTCTCTTTGCAAAGGATATATTAATAATATGAAGTGTAAAAATTATCTCTATAAGACTGGATGTTGAATACACTAAAAATAAATGGCGCTTGTCCGGCATCTCTAGCTTTCAGTTATCCAGCGCATTGAATTGCAAATGGGTGAGATGATTCTATGAAATACGTCTTCATTGGTAGAGTATATATAAGAGTTCTTTCTAGCGCGATTTAACCTAGTTTATATTCTTTGTCCCTATTCTCCTCCCTGCTCAATTCCCATATGCGGTAAAATTTACTGGGTAGCTTTACTTATTAAAGAAGTACTTTCTCTGTCGTAATGTATATTTATTATTATTAAAAAGTGGAATATGCGAGAAATAAATTTATCCTACAATTAGGTATCATGGTACAAAGATAAACCCAGACGATATGTAGGTAATATATACGGCGATCGTCCAGGTTTATCTTTGTATAGTGGCGGCTCGTGACAATATTGTGGAGCCAATATGTAATTAAGTTCTTATCGGGAATACTTGTCTACCTAAATATAAATACTAGCGTATTCCCTCCGGAATTGCATATGTTTAGTGTTTAAACAGCACGTACATGGGCCAGTTGTTTATATTTCCCCACCTAACCAATATAAAGCTATTCAGATGTTTTTGTGATTTTATATCGACGAAAACATAACACAACACAGCGGACATGAGTTATTTTTAAGCGAAGATCATCGAGTAAAATATAATGGATATTCTTCATTTGTTTACGTAAGCAAATGGCTCGTTTTTTTTACTTAAAACACTATTATGATGTATTATTCGAGAATAACTCCCTTATTATATTTATTATTTCATTTTCATAATTTTTACCCTAAGAAAGATATGAATCCTAGTTCATTTTGATTTGAAATACTATAGTTATTATTTTGCGATACTTTATTACTATAATTAATAAATATTAAATATTCTTAAATCCAATTTTTATTGCGCGAAAGTGTCTAAACCGAGGTCCGCATGCGACGGCCCTTTACATATATTTCTATTTTCAATAGCCGATTTTCGACGGTCATCTGACTCACACGCTTGCCTATCGTGATATTGGGAGACCTTTCCGTTGCAGTGCCAAGCACTGACGTATACTTGACGCGTGACTCGATCAACCGGCGCGGCAGGTAGTTGGTCAAGATGCGGCTGGCCCCACTTCAATGTAATTTTCGCATATACTGCGGCCACCCTCTCTTCGGCTAGCTCCGCGCGGCGACCTACAAACGTCTGAAATCGGGGCCAATCTAGACATGGCTTCTCCCTCGCCGCTTGTCTGCATAAATAAATACGAAGCAGGTTTCGTCGCATCAAATCATTGGAATCGCAACGTTCGTTCAGCACTTAAATGTGTGTGTGTACGTGTATTTTTACAGAACATAAAAACTTTTTAATAATTAATTTGTGTATTTGCAATGGTCTCTTTGGCTCTTTAGGAGGAACTGCCTCTGCCTTTGTACCACGGTGCGCTTTCACGACTACACAACTTACGCAATGATGGAATGCACAGTAAGAAGTACGTTAAGACTTGAAGGATAATGAAACACTGAGGTATTACTCAGTCACATGTAATAAAAAGTATCGGCTTATTATTAAACAGCCATCTGCAGAGCAATGTTAAGTTCAGTAGGCAAAAACAATAAAAATTAAAAGGTGTCAAATACCAAACATGTTAAAATGAATTATATTATTGTTTTTTAAATTTTAATTAACTTTTAATTAATCTTAACATGTTTGACCTTTTTTCTTTTAATTTTTGTTGTTTTTGCCTACTGAATTTAACTTCGCTCTGAAAATTGTTACTCTTTCACTAGTCTTTATACATTAACTCAATTTGGACATAACCATACACATTAAGACTTGTAAAAATGTTGTGTTACATAAGTTAGATAATAATAATTATAGCAATAATGATTATTTTATTTACATGTATGCGTCAGATACATGATCTTTTCTTAATTTATCTTTTTTAGCAATCCCTATGCGTCCAACACTGGCCATGCGTATGACTTAATGCAATGTAGCTATGGTTTGCGTACATATATAACCAGCAAAACGGATTTATAGTTTTTGCTAATGTTTACATCAAATATGTTCAATTCAATTTCATCATTTTTTACATTTTATAAACTCATATCTTGATTAAGTAGATCGACTACATAGGGAATTTTTCACCTGCTGCTGGGAAAAAATCCCATGCGCAGTGAAAATTACCCTAGATTAGAGTCATTTTTCCCAGGCAGTAAAATTCTCTGTATTTTATTAATCTTACACCATATTTTCGTGTATTTTTACCCAAAAACCCATTTACCTTGCAAAATTACCCCAGTTATAGGACATTTATCAGTTTTCCCCAATTAACGTGGAATGTACCCTAAAAGTTTTGCCTACATATTTACACTTTGGGTAGGATTTCCTGTTTTTTTTTAACCATAATTCCTTGCATTGCAGAATTCGTGGTGTATCCACATCCCATTTTAGATAAAAATGCATAACCTACGACGTAATGCTATGTAATTACATAACAGGTATATTGTAAGAAGTGGTGTGTAAATTCACAACGACTTCTTACAATACCTATATTTATTAGCTACCACATAAATTAAAGCCGCTAGTAAACTTATTTTTAGACATCAGCTAAGGTACACTTTGTAAGAAAAAAAATATTGTTCAAAGCCAGAAGTTTTGGCATATTTTAACCCTGCATTCAACGCTGTAAGGAGAAATACTATACGTGCCATTTGAAACAACATCACGCGTGCATACAAGCTTCAAAAGCAAATCAGGAAAGCTCCACTAAGTTTGGTGAGACATTCTGTATAGATAGATATTAGGTTGTTATCTGATAGTGAAGTACAATTTTAATATAATAACATAACAATTAAAAAGGGAAAAAAGATACGTGCATTCATATCACTTGACATCTAACATCCAGAAACTTAATTTTTTAATCAATTAAATAATTGAATTATGGTTTTGTTGCAAAATAAAGATAGTACATAATGAAATACTTTATGTATCTTAATTCTGTTAGATTTTTAATATCAGTTTATAATAATATACATACCTAAATAAGTTAGGTATTTATGCAATACCTAAGCATTTTTTTTGAAAATACTTAAAATAAATCCAGTACCATTCGAAGATTTAAATGTAAATTATTGGGGAGATAAGAATATAAATAATAAAACATGATATGGCAATAAATTTAACTAGTAGATAACATAAATAACATTTTATTTGTTTATGCTTAACTAACAGAAAGACCAATAACCCATTCCATATTTATTGTGTAGCATACGGACAATAAATGTATAAATATATCAGCTATAACTTCTCATTTGAGTATTTACGTAATATATGGGGAAAATAGCTTATATTTTGCATAAATCACGTCCTTTTGCAATAAAAAAAAGTCACAAAAAGTGTATGTGGGATTTAAGTTGATACTAAATGTTAATAAATAATCCTTAAAACGCATAAACTTGTTTTGTTAAAATATATGTAATTGAAAACACATCCGGGTTTAATATAAATATCAACAATATAAATTTAACTTTGTCAACTTATTGGTCGCAAATATTGTAGATATACATACCTAGATAGCTTATACATGTGTGTAGACGTACTGGCATCTGGCAATTATCACATAAAAGTGACGTCAACTCAATAACCTGATAAAACAGTAGTACCAAACTAACCAATTATCGAAAGCGTGTCTTGTAGCTTCCATAATTAACATTTATGACGTCTGTAAGTATTAAATATGAACAAATCTTAGCAAGAGTACGATTAAATAAACTTTCTCATCGTTGAAGATTTTTAATAAATATTTAACGTAGTCAAATATAAGTATTTGTCGAACAATGGTATTTAGCGCAATATTTAACCATAGAAACCTTTTATGTTCAATCAAATAAAATTATAAGCATGTTGAAAGAGTAATATTTGAACTACAAAATAATATTACATATTTTCAGCGACAAGTTTTCATAATGTAACAGTCATCCCCCAGTTCTTAGGTTCACTTAAGCTACTTACACACAGCCGACAAGCGCGAATATAATTGTAATGTAACTGTAATGTAATGGAGCACCGACGAATTTCGACAGCAAGCCAATCATCAACCGGCAAAAGTAATAAGTATACTTACATTGTGTCATATTATAACCACATATGTGTACGTATACCGGGTGCTCCAGGCCGTAGTTCCCTGCCCATAACTTTTTTGTTCAAAAATATTTTGTAAGAAAATTCGAAATGTTTATTCAGTATAAGTTCTCCATTATTTAACCTATGCTATAATTGTTATCGGTCGATAACCGATTTTATCGAAAATATGGCTAAGTTTAAATTTTAAATGCAACACCCCGTATTTTTTGCATATTCGGATTCTACGTAATTTTCTAAATTCAAAAACATATGATTCGTTAGTTTTCGTTACCTTGGTTACCAACATTTGAATTTTTAATTTATGTTACAATCTTGTTTTATACGCCTACTAGGATGTAGCATAGTACACTTTGACAATTTTTCATAAGTGATTTTTTTTAATGCAACCTCACTAGCCTTCCGCTTTAATCTGAAAGAGCATTTTTTACTGCTTTCAATAAAACCAAATACTTAGTATTCGAATTAAAAATTATGTCTGTAAGGATTGAAAATACTGGATATATCCAAACTGATAAATGAATAAATAGGTAAATGCAATAAAATAATGTTTTCCATTCAGATTTATTACTACCTAAATAGCTACATGTTTCGACCGAAACTGGCCATCTTCAGTGTCACTATAATTTCATTATAAAAAATAAATTAAAATATTGTCATTGATTAAAAATAAAAAAATATGCTATTAGAGAGAAACTGTATCATTTAATGATACAATATAAAATTACTGGTTTGTATCGATTTCAACTGTTAAAGGAATAGATCACTTTTCTAATAGTTGAAATTCAAATTAAAATTTGGATATTTATCCATTCAAGTAAAAAGCAGTCAACATATGTAAGTTAAATAGGTACTATCATAGAATCTTTTTCTAATTATTTCATAAAATTTTGATCAACTTTCCTTTAGTATCGTCTCATTTATTTTTTACCAGTTAATTTTTATTTGTATTTTGTTTTATTAATTTTCCAGTGATTATTTTGTTATATTATTTTTATAAGTTAAGATGCCGCTTTCTAACTTGCACTTCATTTAGAAAACAATCCATACTAAATAAATTTAGATCAAAATTTTATGAAATATACTCAGTGACATTAGAAGTGTTACAACCAGAAGAATTTGTTCAACATGATTTTTTGGCATCAGAATGACTATTGTTTATAACAAGCTATGAGAAACATGTGAACTTTTTATCTTTGATATTTTTTTGCGAAAAAAAGATCTTGATTTTTTATGAAGAAACCTGTTTATGATGGCTAACTAATACAGAAATCCATATTAACGTCCAAATTGAGATATTAATATTTATAAATATAATAACAAGGCGACTATCTTCTCAATCCAAGTATATATATGTTATTCAGCTTACCGGTTTCGGTCAGAGACCATCATCAGAGCCATCTGTGATTAAAATATACAAACTTAACAATTGTGTATATATTACATACTATTATAACATTTAATAATATTAATAATTATTAATTATATTTGACTATTTTTATTTATTTAAATGAATTATTCAATATGTGAAAATACTTACTTATAATTATAATGAATTTAATTATATATGTATCAAAAACAATTAATTTTTTTTTGTCCTCAAGTTTTGTATATTAAAAGAGTATAAGGATACTTACGTAGCGTACAAACAAACTAAAAATACACAGAAGATAAACACAAACTACTTAAGGAAATTTGAGGAAGGTCAGTACTAAAATATCGTGTGCAATAAAAGATGGAGGACGAGACTGAATGCGCGTATACAATATAAACTTAGATACCGAACGCACTCAAATCACATCCCTACAAACAGTAAAAACCGAGTTATAAATAAGTGAAAACAATTAAGTACAAACAAGGACAAATGTGCGCTAGCATATGATGGAGACAACAAACGATAAAATATTAAAATATTAAAATATTAAAAAAATATATGCAATAACCAGTGGCGGCTCCTGAGTTATGAATGAGGGTGGGCACAAAATAAAAATAGATAAATAAATTAAATTTGAAAGTGTATTTCCTATTCTTTTATTAATATACTATAGAATCAAATTGTTTTGGCTACTGGAAGACAATTACTACCATATGTTTCTACATATGGTAGTAATTTCGTGTTTCTTTACCCTCTCTGCGATATGCTTTACATCAAGTACGGGCAACCTTTGACATGTTGTGGGCCAAACTTTAATGTGCAAATACGTTCGCGGGCCGCGTTTAAAAGTAGTGCATTTTAAAGTAGTGTTTTAAAGTAGTGTTTATAATTTTTAGCGATAGATATCAGACATGAAATAATACGACAATGTTATTATAATGCAATTTATTAAAATAAGAAAATGAAATGAAAAAAATAAGTACAACATTATAATTAAATCGTGATAAATATTTTTTTAATTGGGTTTTTCAAAATGTCTCGCGGGCCGGATCAAATCTTACAGTGGGCCGGATCCGGCCCGCGGGCCGGTTGTTGCCTACATATGCTTTAAATCATTCAACCCTTGTTTATTCCACGGACTAACCTCTTTCTTAAAAATTAAGCAGATAAAGCAAAATAATTTATTTATTAGTGAACATACGCACATCCACTCATATTTTTATTAAATACTCTATTGTAAATTCGAGTTTTGCTTAGGGAAGTGTAGTTTATTTGAAGATCAGGAATAGGCCTTCCTTTCTTCTTAATTAAAAGTTTTTCCTCAAATGATAGCGGATTTTTAAAAAGATTTAGCACACAATTAACTTCCATCATAATAATAAAAGTCACTTCAAACCTTTGAAATCACACATGCGCGGTACGCGCTGAAAACAATGCAGTCACAATGAATGCAAGACTTTAACTAGAGACACGAAATTGCGTGTCCCAAAGAGACAGTATAAGCGCATATGGCGAAGATAAGCGGAGCCGGCCGATTCAAACTCGAAACAGGTACATCGGAAATAGTGCCCCGGAATAGCGGTGGGCGATTCGAATCTTTTTAGTGATTCGAATCCTAATGAATCCTAAAATTAAAGATTGGTATAATGTGATTCGTACTGGAAGATTATAATAGGTGATTAAAATTCTAATCATTCTTTGCCCTTGATTTAAGTTCTTGCAAAAAAAAAAAAAACAGTAAATTAAAATTTTCGTAAAATAAAACAAAATGAAGTAATGATGGGTTATTGTTATTAACAAAAGAAAAAAAATAAAATTTAAAAATTCTAATACAGGTCAAACACAAAATTGTCTTATTGATAAGAATTATTACTTTTCAAGGGGCTTTTGCCTTTTACAAAAACCACAATAGCTAATAATTTACCACTTTTTACATGCGAACATGTTTACAAAATCATACAAAGGGGCCTTGTAGATTCAGGTTTATGAATGCCAATAACACCCAGATAACAATTTAAGGGTTACACAAACTTTATTTAAGGGTGCAAACTCGTGCAAAGTTCTTTCTTTACTATTATTTCGTATCTTTAAAAATAATATGGTATAAATTGCGTGCCATCGATGGCTAACCCACGTATACATACATCAGTATAATATTAAAATATCATACTGATGTATGTAATCTAAATTCTTTAACAAATTCCTATTACTATTTCCTATTCCTATTAAGCTTCTACTGGTGACTGCTAATGACGGATAGTCACTGTGCCAGAGCTTCTTGGCTGCTTCAACCATTCAATTACATTTTAGGAGAATGAACTGGTTTAATACGTACATAATTTTTTGTAGTTACTGAAAAGACAATTATTTTAGTTATTCAAGTTTATTACGAGTTTGAAACATCTTAATTAATAATGAAATAAAAAATTTAAAAACACTAAATAATGATAAAATTTCAGAATATCTCATTGACGTATGACATATCAATCATTAAAACAAAATAATAACAGATTTACATGGAGGTATATTTGGTTGCCTACTCGCCAGTTACCAATGCATTTACAATTTGTTTTATACTTTACACATAGGGATATTGTATGTGTAATAGAAAAAAAGAGCCCGGTATATGTTACAGCCAAAGTAGTTACTCCAACCATTATGAATAATATCTAGCCATTATATAATTATAACATCCGATCAAATTTTTTTTTACAAGTGAAGCTCTTGCGACATTTGGAGTTACGCAAGACATGAGTTTTCTTACATTTACATCTATTAGAGGTGTAATCTCCCGTGCAGTTGCAGTGCTTAAATCACTGGCCACATAAATGGGATTCTTTTCTTGCGCATTACCTAATGGTAACATATTCATCTGGAACTTCGTTGATCAAAATAAATATTTCTTTGCAATTAGCGAGCTGATCTAGCCTATACATTCCTTTTTTCTCGAGTGACATTATAACAGCTATTACGTTCCCAGCATCGTTTTTGGTATTTCCACTACTACGTTGTTACCCATATTACCAGCAGTTTTCACTAATGACGGATAAACGCTCCATAGCTGTGTATGCTATGAGACTTTACTCTAAAGTAGTTCGCAAGGACGTAATACAACATCCGATGCCTTGTTGCTAATACGAAATTACCTTCAGGCTGCACTCCAAAATGTATTTCTAAATTGTGTGTGTGTAAAAAACATTGGCATCAATAAGTGCGAATATTTTAATGCCATATTTATTCAGCTTCCTTGGTATGTACTTGCGAAAACCGCATCTACCACGAAATCCTTCCAATTTCTCATCTATGGTGATATTTTCGCCTACGTATCCGAATTTTAACAGTTCATCACGAACATTGTAAATTGTTCGCGAATAACTGAGGGTTTGTGTATTTGTTTTCTATCGTCACATGTTCTCCGATCGTCCAAACGAAGACATCTCGCAATGCGTTTGAAGCGCTTTTTATTCCTGACTAATCGAAGCTAAAGTTTTATCGCTTTCGAATCCCTAGAGATCCTCTAAACTTTTCCTGTTGAGACCAGCTGAAGTAAGTATACCTATATAAGCGTTCAGCTCGATAATATCTATTACCTTTGTTTCTCTTTCACGTTAGAATGAAGCTTTTATAAATTCAATATTTTCAACAGAATATTGAACAATTAAATGTAAACTATTGTCAGATGTTATGAACTCTAACATTCTAAACAAGTTTTTGCTGTAACTATTGCTCCTAGCAATTTAAGGATAATATTGTAACCACTATGTAACCTTATCTTTTCCGATAAAATAATTTTCGATAAAAACTCATTTTATTTACGCTTTCTAGTTACATATCCCATTATATCTTATGTATGATTCAAGCGACGCGCATTTAAATTTAGTAAAACGCCAAGCCGGCATGGATATATGTACCTAAGTTGTTTAAAGTAATATGCAATAACTGTTTCTGTTGTAATTGGCATGCATTATTATTAGCCTTCAATGTATGTATGAGTATGAACACGCCAAATGCAACAGTCTTCTCGTCTATACAAAAGACACTTTTTTAAGCCGGACTCTTACAACTCAATGATGTCATAGTATCAGCCGTGTGTTTGCATAATCAATTCGTACATAAACTTTTCTATACAACAAGAAACAATGCAAATAGAACGTATCGTTGAGGTTAACAACTGTAAACAAGAATCCTTCTTTCCACTTATCAAGTTAAAGCGTAAAATCTTAATTATAATAATTTTCCGTGTTAAAGTGGAAGGTTAAAAATGTACCATGAATGTATAGGTGCCTTTGCAATTGTGGAATGGTAAACATAAAAAGACGCACCGCGAGTTATTTATAACCCTGGGTATACGTAGTACATGCATAACTTTACCAATATGGTCTTCTATTATCACTTAAATGTAAAATACTAGGTACCTAATTTAATGCTCTAATTGAAATCACTTAAGAATACATTCCATGCCTGTTAATGAGTTGAGAATTTTCGAATATACAGCCACTTTCAAAATAAATCGCTGTTAGAAACGAGCAAAACTGGCTGTGAGGTATGGTGTTACCAGTTACCATTACCAGTTTTATGGCATACAGCAATATGCATAACAAGAATAAGTAACTATACCAATAAACTTTTGCCCACTCAACTCCGTAAGCTCGGCGCGGCGCCGTGGTACTGATATCTGTTGGTAAATAGAGCTATCATTATTAATAGTAACGCTAAACTAATTCAACAAAAGCCTTAGGCATACAAAATACTTCATGGAGTTTTAAAACAAGTTTCCGTGAATGTATTGTCATACAAAGGTAGGTACAAAACGTTTTATTTCAATCTTCTAACATACTGGGTGAACAATACGTTAGGTTTTCATACAAAAAGTTTCGTTACCATACACAACATTTTGTATAGATTAAACAAGATTACTTTTAGGAAGTGATTCCCATACAGTTGTTTTGTGGTGTCCATTAATAGAAACTGTGTTATCTTATTCGACAATGGTTATATTTTACTGGTAAAAAGATGAAACAAAAAACACAATCAATACATTCACTTGCTAAAATATTTCAAAATACAGCAAATTTCATAACTTCACTAGACTACGTTCAAGTAGTTTATGTAATATAATAAACGTCAGTGTCGATCAATTTAGACAGCGCGATATGCTACCACTCCTTGGGCCACTTACCAGAAAACAAATGATGGGGGAATTTATGATTTTTTTTAAATAAACAGGTACTGCATAAGATTATTATTAATTAACCAAGAGAGCCTAAACCTCTAAGACTGGTATAATGCGGATATTCTTTCTTATATTCATGGCTCTTACGATAAAGTATTTAATACAGAAAAGCTCTTTCTTTTAAATTGTCTTTCTAAAAGCATTGTATTTGGGCTTACATTTTCGTTTTTACGTCGGTTATAGAATCAGGAACAAAATTTTAAATAAAAAGAATTTAGGTATTTTTTGGCTTTATTGAATAAATATTTTTATTCATAAAACCCAATATTTGCAATATACCCCGTAAAAATGATGTTCACGTCTTATTTTTCTTTACTACCAAGCGCCGCAGCTACTGTTTTCTCTTGCTGTACGTGAATGCACTGCAATACGGTCCTCTTATAAGATTCACTAGCGCTCTATTAATATCGTGCTTGGTATTAGTAGCTTAACTCTATTATCTAGTATTAGTATCAGTAATAGAGGGAATGCCGTGTTAAAGTTTATTCAACAAGTTCAGACAGATTCTTGTTGAATCAGATCTTTTTTAGAGCTTCTAGAAAAAGGTCAACCTTCTAAACAACAAAGATCTGGCTCACGCGGTGGTAAACACAGCTGGAATTCAGTTGGTTACAGAGTCAGAGTTTGTTTAGGTGCTTTCTAAATCCGCAGCGACCTATAAGAACTGAGACAAATATTCCAAAACTTCTGTGCTCAAGGTCAAGTAGTTTTTCAGATCTGTCAAGATTAGGTTAAATGCACTCCTTCGCATGTATCAAAACCCCCAAGATTTCCCAGGTATCCAGTTTCAGATCCACAAGGACATCCTTGCTTTGTGGGTTTTCCAAATGTATGTTCCATTATCTGCAAATGAAAGATTCACACCTTACTGCGCAATTTTATTGCACGCATTAAAAAAATTACGAAACTGTAAAGCGGCCTTTACTGCCTCGACACATTTTCCACTACTGCGGACCCTTTGTCGATCCGCAGCTTGCTTATTGCGTTACTGCTTGAACTGTGAAATTAAAATTATCTGCTCAAGATAGCCGTTTTTTTTGTTTTCTAAGAATCATTACGGTCGTATTTAACTACGGCTGAGATAAGTTTATACAGGGTTTTCCAAGAAAGTGGCTAGTTAGAAGTTCATTTGGGGTTTGCGACAATTTGGCACTTCCTTTCTAAAATATTTTCACCTTTTTCGCACTTCCGGTTAACCGAAAATAGTCATAAACTTTGTTATTTTAAATGGAACACCCTATATATTATTATATTCTTGAATCCACCATCAAACGCTATGAGGATTACTACTAGGGTTTCCTATATCTATCTTCAACTGTTTCTTAATAAATTACGATTTTTGTTAAAATTTTGACATTTACAGTGTATGTAATTGAGTAATTAACACTTGGTTTACGTGTCAGAGGTCTCCCACTTTAAAATTAACAAGTTCTAATAGCGTTTTACCAAAAAGTAGTAAAAAAATCCATTGGTATTATACAGGGTGCTTAAAAATTAATGACATATCAAAGAATTTCAAAAGTTGCAAAACTGAATTTTTTCAAATAGAAGACCCTATACATTTTTGGATGTAGAATTAAATTCTACACCGATTTGCTGTAACATTTCCTATACCCATCTTTAGTAGTTTTCTTTTAAATCAGGTAGTCGTATTTATTACCGCTTTTAAACCGTCGAATAGTATCTATCTGGTGAGCTATTACTTTTACACCACAAGAATTTATTATTGTTATAATCATTGTTTGTTACATGTCGTGTGCTCAGATGGCTGTATATTATTGTGGAACTAAATTAGATCAGGAGAAATATTGAAGGAGCAAAATTTAAACTACACACAAAAGAATAATTACTCAATTTGAATATAAATGCATCACATTGAATATAACACAACTTCCTATATAAGCAAGAAGATGGTGTATTTATATTGAGAATAAAATTTGTCAGTTTTCCAAACCCGTGAACTTGCTAGACGAAACAATTTTTTAATATTTTCACCACAAAAATAATTACTTTAGATTTGAGTAAATAGATTTTCTCAACTGGAAACTATCATATTTGCGCCTTAATAATTTATGTACATTTGATAGAAGTATATAAAAGTATCATTTGAAGTATTGCCATTATTTGCTTCCAAAATATAAGTATATTGAACTGATAATACTTGCCTGCTTAATCTAAGTATTTCTACTATCCAAGGGTAATAATTACCTACTAATTTTGTGTCTGTAACACCAAAAAACCTCGGTAGGGGAAAAAATAATAAATAAAAAAATATTATGTAATTAAATAAACTTACTGTCATACTTTATAGTTTTACAATGTTTGGGAGAAGGTAGCGTATCGGGGTATTCCAGGAGTGCGCACGGGATATTGATACGTAGAGATATAGATGTTATGCGTATCCGTCGTTGCGATCGGTGTTCTCTGGATACTTCCCACTCAATGCCTGGGCCTGGTAGCCTCGGCGTTGGTTACTAATATAATTTCAATCAGTATAATAATTTGCTGGTATTACCTACTGAAAACTAATAACTAGTAAATACCGACATATGTTTGTTAATGTACACACCTACGATGCAATAAATGGTAGGGTAAAATTCGTTTCAAATGTTTCATAATTATGGTAATTTCAATTCATGTTTTCAGTACAAAACATTTAATAATTTTATATAGTAATTCATTATACTAAACGTATAAGGGGATTTTATTTTGAATCTACAGACTTTCTCACTATGATGCCATAGATTTATTCCTTGCAATAATAACAATGTTCATTTGGAGGAAGTATACCCCAACGCAAATATTTATACTATTTGTTCTAAGAGCATATTGTGTTTTCAGAGAATTTACTCTTATGTTCTAACCAACAAGATTTAGTTCATTTAAATATATATTAAGTTTCGATTTCTGAATAAATAAAAATATTCAAATTGATAATAGATATTTTCGTGTGTAGATACTTCAAATTTATTTTATATTCACTGAGAATGTCAAAGAATTGCAGGAAGAACTTATAGAGAATTCAATGTAATTAAAGGAATTTATTTGTCGCTTATATAAAACAGCATAAAAGATAACGACAACATAACAAGAATTGTTTCACTAAAACTTAATATAACCTTCTGTGCTCATCAGACAAATGTCTTAAGTTTGTGATATATTAAAGTATTTTAAAGATAGGTTTAGGGAACCGTAGTAGTAATTGTCATAGAATTTTATGGGTTTTAGGGTCTTCCATTTAAAATAACAAAGTTTGGCGACTTCCGGTTAGCTGGAAGTGCAAAAAAGGTATAAATATTTTAGAAACAAAGTAATTGCCAAGTTGCTGATGCAAACTGAGGAATTTCCTTAAGCCGGAAAACTTCAAATCAGCAACTTCCGTGGAAAATCGTGTGTAAACCATACTACTAAGAATATATTGGAATAAGGACATTGTTATTTATCGCTGATCAGACAAATACTGAGATGGAAACTACAATCTTATAGAACGTATACTGTCGTCTGTGGACAGATACTTCAATTCTCTAATTCTACATTCTTAGAGTCAATAACCAAGGTTTTGCATCTCCACCCTTATTATTTTCATTACTTCCAATTTCCAATGTTGTTGCTGTTATAACAATACTTTGGAAAAACATGAAAAGTTTCCACTTTTCCAAATAAAAATTAAATAAAGTTACTCGCTGAACTTTATTTTTTTTTAAATTAATTGAGAAAATTATAGGCGTCTTTGCTGGCATACTAGATGCAACGTCCGGAGTAATTTCTACAATAGCGAACCGAAGTGAATAATACCATAAATGAATAAAATATGGAAAATCGTTTGAATAGTGTATATATAGAAGTTCTGGAGAAATTTTCTTCATCGCATTGTTTTTAGCGACAACATCTTCATAGCTGTTGCGTTTTATGTCATACACCACAGGATATTAACTCGCTGGATAATATTACTTGGCCCTTTTCCGTATTATTAAATGTTTGACTTATCTTTTGCAATGAATTTTCGCTTACAAAGTCGATATACATTCTTTCAATGTTTACGAGGTATTATAACATTATATTATAACATAGATATTCACCCGCCGCGCCCAAATCTACGTCGGGCCGATAACGATAACCGTCGGTCAATTGTTGGCTACGCCAAACGGACTTTTGGAAACAAGCGTTGTTTGCATTTTGGTGCCGGTCGATCCTCACGTACGAACATTCCTTGGAATCCCTAGCTTTAATGTGCTGTCCACTCTCTTTAATAAACTACAAAACTATTACGGCGCTGACGCATTATCAAAACTTTGCCTCTATTGTGTTTGTACGTGTAATTTTAAAAAATTTGAAGTAAGTGTTAAGATAGGTTTGGTAATGACAAAGAAATATCTTTGTACAAAACCTTTTATGGAATCTGGAAGCACACCGCAAATGTTTTGTCTTTGTTTAATCGGTGTGCGCATTAAATAATTCATAGAGACACAAACATTTTTTTTACATTTTATCTTTACTTATTACTTACATGTATATTATTTTTTTGATAAATACCCCTCGTCAGCGAACGCCAGCTTTGTCCGAATACCAAAAAAACTGGGACTTCGGACATAGGTTGTAATTGTAATGAAATGTCCGTTTTAGAGAGGTTTCATTGTATATCTGTCCACAGCGCCAAAAAAAAACTTCGATAAACTCGAGAAGGACATATATGGAATACTAACCAAAAATGTAATTAATAGCAAACGAAATAGTATACATAATAATGTATAATAACTGACGCTAACAATGCAAATGATATACTGATGCGTTTAGCACAGCTGAACAACAAACACAAACCGCAGTGCAATTTAATTTAATTAGTAACGTAAAGCTAACTCACGTGAATGTATAAGATGCTATGCGTAAATTTAAGTAAATTGAATATGTTTATGAATAGAAAAACTTACGTTTATGCCAATAACTATTCATTGTTGCAGGGTTCAATGAAAATAACACGGAAAACGTAGTTTGGGCAAATATGGTTATTTTACAAACATATCATCTGATTTTCACGTTAAAGAAAGTTTGAAACTACGCTGAAATGGATATAAGGAAGTGATCCATAGTAATTTTGTACAAAAATTTACATAAACTATTTAACACCATTTATCAACAGATGCACTTGTATCATATGTATATATAGTATTATAGTATTTCTACTAGTGATATATAAAACTGCTTCTTTGCGTTAGCAGCTACAACCTGCTTCTGGTTAGCAGTTTGAAAAAGCTGCTAGCTTTTGTAGCAGGTTTCCCTTAAATAGCTGTATTCGTTAAACAGATAAACTGTTTCTACAACTTTACCCACGGCCCTAAAGCGCCTTTTGTTACCGCTATTCACTCAAAATTTATTTGACTTAGTAATGAGTGGAGTACTTACATTACATTAGTACGTGTGTGAATAGCTTTGTATATATACACCTAGGTATTGTATCTATTTTCGTAATTAATAATGGTTTACTAATATAAATAATTTATTAATAAATTAAAAAGTATAGTTTCTTGAACGGAATTGGCATTTTTTATCAATTATAAAACGGTGATTGTAACAAGTAACAATAATAACTAATAATAGGTTCTGAGGGGTTACGTTTCATAATGATCGAGTTTCTATAGATAGATAATATGTGTTATGTGTTTTTGCATAGATATTTCTTAAGTAAAATCGATATAAAAATCAGGAAAACTAATCAGCGAAACTTACATTGTTGGGGGTTGTTACACAAAATAACTATTATTACTCCAAATAAAACTGCCTCCACCTGGGGCTTGACAGAAACAATATTTCTATTTAGTTGATAGAAAATTGTATTTGTTTTTTATTTTCTTATTTACACAAGCGGATGGAATGTTCGTATATTCGTTATTTCTAGAAGGTTTTCTTAAAAATTAATAAACAAACAAATCAACAACAAAATCAAAAAATTAAAAATCAATTTACGCATTTAAATTATTATTACCTCCATTTTTCACCGGTGTTGTAAAAAAATAATTAATGTAATCATTGAAAAAAGGATTCCCTTCTGCCCCGCGCGCCTCTCAAAGTAATTAAGACAATCTAAATACCCCTGCGACAAAATTTGCAGGCTCAAGAGGGCGCAACTCCGAACGAAACCGACGCACGATGTTCCCTTTACACAACATATTTAGAAACGTTTATAGAAGCAGGTTGTAGCTGCTAACGTAAAGAAGCAGTTCTATACATCACTACATTTTATACACTGCTTTACTGCTATATGTATATACTGCTACGAATACACATGTATGTTTCACAACATTCGCACTTGTCTACTATATCAGCAAACTGCTTCAAAAAGTAGCAGCTTCTTTTAATATTGAATAGCTGCTACAAACTGCTAACGGTTTTTAACTGGTACAAAATAGCAGTTTACTTCGTAGCAATCCATCACTAATTTCTATTACTGTATCCCGCATGTAAGATACTCGATTATTACGAAGCCCACACAACAGAGTACGATGCGGTTAGAACATACATACATTTTACCTATTAATGCAATTAATTTACTACGTGATGCTGTCGAGTGAATAAATTCTTAATTGGATGATTTGTAAATATTTTGTACTATGAACTTTTTTTATACTTAGCGACAATATCGCTTTCTCGTTCATTCAGTAACTGTACATTACTAATGACAATGCATTTTTACAGATTATACTCGTATGTACCGTAATACTAAGAAACAGTAGAGGCGCCAAGAATGGCGACGAAGGCAAACCTTATGAATTTGGATTTACAATTGATGGTGAACAACATAGACACGAGAAGAAAGGTAAAAGTTATTCTCTCAAAAAAAATAAATAGGTTATTTTGAACAAGAATCTTAATACTTCCAAATTGCATTTTTTTTTTGGTATACAGCAAAAAGGAATTCCAGTACGGATAACATGCAATCTAATTATCAATTATTCGTACCGCAATTTTAAGTGGGACATGAAAATTACACAACTCCTCAATTTTTGAGAAGTAAAATTAAAACTTAAAACAAGGATTTCACAAACGAGTTTCTGGAGTATTCGTACCGAAAACCTATTTGTGATATTACGACAATATTGTAATATTCCGCTGCACATTATATTTAGAAATTGTAGTATAAAATCGCTGCTTTAAATTTAAGTTTTCAGAAGTTTTCATGGAGATTTATAATAAATTACGGTACGAATAATCGGTAATTAGACTGCATGTTATCCATACCGGAAGTTGCTTGCTGCACTATACTTACCAAAAATATGTGACGTCAATTTTCGCTAAAGATAAATGTCCAAGCAATTTGCATACCTATATGCTCACATCTTAAATGATGACACTTTCTTATTATTGGTTACATACAGGGTTATCAAAAAGTTGAAGACAGTGTCCTAGCACTAAGACAACCAATATGAATATTTTTTGTATTAAACGTGTTTTCATATAAGTTAAATTGCATACAAATCGACAATGTTCGTTTAGATAGAAGACCAATCCAATTTCTGTCCAACTTTTAAGCATATTTAAATAAATTGATCCCAAATTTTGGAAATAACTGTCACACTGGAAGCACGCTTTTAGATCTATATCTGTTAATTATACAACACTGGACAAAATTTTTTGAGTATCAACCATATTTAGAGATTTTACTTCAATTGAGCTTAAACTAAAACGAAAAAATGGAAATATGTATTGCGTGATATATTTATAACATATTTTTAAATGTACCGTGTAGTAAGTATGTAGTAAGTGTTAAAATATTTTTTTTCAATATCAGTATATATGCATATTTGAAAAAATAAGTACAATCAACTCAAAAAATAATGACGTAAATAAATTAAAAGAATATTTTTATACATATTTTAACCCTCCGTTTGGCACATGCTCCGATAACCTTCGGTTTGGCACATGTGGTCTGGTCAGACCCCTGTGTATTTTCATGTATTCATATATTGAATTATTGGAATTACATCGTATTTATATCTATAAAGGTATATATTTCCGGTTTTTTTCTGGTTCTCAGTAGCTTTTGAACACGTTGAACTTCTGGTCAGGTGATATTATTGGGGGAAAAAATACTTCAAATGCGAAAAGTAGTTTTATTTCAAAGTTTATTACCAATATAATCGATATCTTGTAATGGAATACTATAGAAAGTCTGTTATTCTCTTTTATTTATGCAACTAAAACAAATATAATCAACTTTGGAGTGTTGGCATACTGGGTCAAAACACTTTGCACAAAAGAAACTAATCTTACGGCGCGGCGCCGTCTTATCAGTTCCTTGTGAGCAAAGTTTGCAACTTCTATTCTTCTCGAGTATATTAGCTCGTTTTCCTGTTCTAATACTTGTGTCGGAATCTGAAGTGGAGCAACGAAATGAGATAAAGTGCTGTTGAAGTGCTTGCTATGTTTTCCCGAAAACGCATGGAATGAAAGGCGGTGCAGTCGAAATTAAAACGAAAACGAACTGGAAGCGAAATGAGAACCAGCGGCAAATGCAATTTTAATTGAACTAGGATACTTACGGGCATTGGTCTGCCGAAGAACGATTCAATCGCTGAACGAGGAGAGAATTGCTTGACAATGTGAAGGTTGCTCATTCGATTTTCAATATTGGAAGAACGATTTCGATTAGCGTGGATAGGAAATTGCGTCTCGCATCAGATTTGTCGAGTCCATCGACTTCTTTGCAAATACAAAATGCCGCTAATGCCATCACGTCCAACATATTGCAGAAAACGGCGAAAGTCCATCGCTTGGTTGAACGTTTTGATGTGAAAAGCGTAACCATTTGATCCATGCAATCGACCCTGGCCTTATTCGCATTGTAAATCAAGATCGCTTCTGGTTTCATCGCTTCACCCTCACAACGTAGCTGCAAATGGACACTAAATTCTCATGAAATCCAAAATGAGGCGAAAGAACAGGACAAAAGGGACTTTTTCTCATTTCGTCAAGAACACATCTTTTATTCGATCGAATAGTGCCAACGAATGCAATACGATTCAGCGAGTTCGCTTAGCTCCTTCCAATGTTGTAAAAAAATTGTCGGCAATAGCTGTACGGCCGCTGTTACTGTACCGACTCAAGAGCTGAAGCAATACATTTTGACCTTGTTTGAATTCGCGTGCTTCTCCTTCTTCTCGACCTGTATATAATTTTCCTTGCAACGGATATTTCGTTTTCGAATAGCAAGCTCGCCAAATTTTTATTCCATACTTTGTTGGTTTCGATGAAATGTATTAGGTGAATTTAGTTTTTCCACGATATGGAACAGCTATTCATCAACAGTAATATTTTTATGCGGTTCGTAGCTTTTTGCGAGGTTTTTATTCATAAGATTCCATATATCACCAACTGGTGCGGCTCTGGTGTAAAGAATTTCTTGAATACCTCGATTGGAATCGAATTTCTTTCTTTAAGTCCAGCTCGAAAACGCATAATATTGTGCTGACGTAAACGACCAATAGCATAAGGTTCATTTTTATTCCATTTTGTGCCGGCCTTTCCATAGAAAAATCATCGGTCGTACACTGTTCTTGATTTCCAGCATACATTCCTCTCTCTTCTTCTTCGTCGTCAATATCAGAAATATCATTCGCTTCAATTATCTTCTCCTCTTCAATATCAGACGCATCGTCAGTAGGCACATAATCCATATCATGATCATTGTCATGGTCTGCAAATGAATTAATTTCGTCAGGCTCTTTTTTAGTTTTTTCACGTTCTATATTTTGGCTAAAGCCGCTGCCAATCGTGTATGAAATAAATATCTGCGCTTTGATTTCGTGGTCGAGTATTATACACAAATTCCACTTCATCACTCATTTTGAAGGAAATTCAAGGAAACAAAGAATTAGAACAATTTTGTATGGAATGTGCCTCAGTAGCACTAATGTTATACGTTCAAAGTTTACTAACTGACTCACAAAAAAGCGCATCGAATTGGCAAAGATCAGTACGATAAAACAAGAATGAATACTTTATTATTACAAGTTTGTACGGGCGATTTCTCACGCTTATGCGTGCACAATGCTATGATAGGCTAGAATATAAGAATCAGGCCGAATTGAAAATCACCAAAACAAAGTAAAATGAAGCGACAATGAAATATCCATGTAATTTTCCTCGAATGCTATTTTTGTTCAGAAATTGTAGCTAATTCAACTTTAGGAAAAGTCACGAAACCTCAGGTGACTAGCTTAATAGGAAGTATACTTAGATTACAATTGAAATCAAAAGAAGGTCTGACTGGATCATGTGCCAAACGGAGGGTTAAATGTAGTACTTTTATAACCAGCGACGGGGCAGACTATAGTCCCGAAACACCTTTGCGGAATGCAACAGAGATGCAACACCGCAATGGAGCTTAAGACGTTCCGTATAGCAAAGGAAACTTTTGAAATATAGAATTAAAAATTCGAAATCGTAGCAACCTAATACTCAATCTCTTCGTACGGCAGTCGTAATTATTTTCATCAAAAGATATTGTTACCTGTATTTTCAATGACTTAATAAGCCTACCAAACTTGAAGATTCAAAAATTGTATAAACAATAGATTCCTACTCTGTTAAACTTAATTCTTGAAACGTACCGAACATAAAATTAATTCTACTCGACGCATTGCAGATGCTAACGGGATAATTCAAGGGGAATTTGGTTTCATAACCGCCGACGGTATTTACCACGTAACTACCTACGCCACTGACGAAAACGGATCCTTCCGAATATTGAGCATGCGAAATGTACGCATTAGTGATCGTAAGTATTAATCGCTATACTTTAAACGCTATCATTTTGAAAATCCTTTCTGTTTCTTTAAGCTCTGGATGGTTCTGGAGGAAATCACGGCCAGAAAGTATCTGCGGCAGAACTGCAAAGAGGTGGAGAGAAGGCGCAACAAATAGCAACTACACAATCACCGATTAAGCAGTCGTCTTTAAGCACGGACCTTATACCGCCTAGAAAAGCAAATTTGGTAGTCCAAAGCACGACCGCAAAAGCACCTCTTCTATTTACAACCCAACCTACGATAAAACCGGCTTGTGCTAGCTGTGGTTACGTTACGTTGCCTCCACCAACGCAGAAACCGCAAAATGTTGCGCAGTTCACGCAAAACAACCAACCGTATAGCAACGAAGCTCCCCAAAACATTCCACAATTCCCCGAGACGAATCAGCCATATAACAATCAAATTTCGCAAAATGTCCCACAACTCACTCAAACGAACCAACCGTACAACAACCAAATTTCGCAAAATATCCCACAATTTACCCAAAGCAATCAACCGTATGCTAACCAAGTTCCACAAAATGTTCCTGGACAGGCACCCCAACCTCCACCAACGAATTTGAACGGTGCCTCGCAAGGATTACCAGCACTTGGTCCTCTAGCACCAGAGACTACGCCGCTAGTACCACCACGACAACAAATTCCTATTGATTCTTCGCAACCTTCACCACAAAATCCTACATTCCCGCAACAATCTCATGTACTACCTTCTTCCCAAAACACTCCGTTTGCGCAACCTCCTCCTTCAATTCAACAACAACCGCCACTGCAACCACAACCGCCGCAAAACGTTGATGTCTTTGCGCCCTCAGCGATATCTACACCGTCCTTACCCAATGTACAATTACCAGAACGTAGCAAAGTTGATGATATTAAAGTAGAAAATGGAATGATACTAGTTCCAAATAACCCCCCAATCAAAATCGTAGATAAATACCCTGGTATGGTAGACGGCTTGCCTACAGGAATCGAAGAAAAGGATATACAGGATTTGTTGTATAAATTTAACTACACTATTGGTTTCCATGGACATTACGAGAAAGGCTATAGAGATGGCAGTAAAATTGGCGGCTACTTTGTGAATGGTAGAGATGGTATCAGCAGGGTGGTAACTTATGTCGCTGATGAATACGGATACAGACCTAAATTTAAACTGGTGAATTTAGGATTAGAGTCGCCTGATACTCCAAAAGAAGGAACTGAGAAGAATTTCGGTTTAAAGAGTTTTGAATTTGTGTGGTATCCACTTAAATGAGTTTACAGTATTGCGACTTTATACGAGGAAGAAAATGTTTATTGCATAATGAATCTTAAAAAAAAAATAAAATCATAAAAAAAAATCACGATTGACTGTAGCTTTAATTGAAATTTTGGGCAATCCAAACCAGTTATAAACCCAAAATATTGTTGCTTATAAAAATAATAATAATAAAAAAAAGCGAGGATAACCCTTGAAACCGTATTATTTTTCACAGCTGTTAACCCCCTGTTCTTATTGTAAGGGGCTCTATTAACAGTGCCACAAGAAAATAAATTTCAATAATATTTAATAACGCAGTTAATTGATTTTTAGACAATATAAAAATATAAGTAAAACGTTTTGTGTAGTGAAAAATGAATTATTATTTATTAGACATAAACATTTGATTTAAGTTTAGATAATATATAATATATATATATATACTGCCATTTTATAATGAAGAATTATGTTGTACATAAAAGCAAGCAAATTACATGTGTTTTTGTAAATTATAATTCTACTTTCGAAATAATAAAATTATATTTTATATGTAGTGTATTGATTTACTAAATACGTATTAGTAAATACAATGGAGTACTAGGAATGTAACAAATAAACGACTTCTTTTGGGGTGTACTATCTCCCTTAAAAATGGACATAGAAACCACCCTACGTACTGCTGTGTACTGATTGAATTGATAAAAACAAAATAAATTTTAAAATAAAAAAGAAAAATTAGCTAGCTCAACGAATAAAGTTTTAAAAGGGCGCAAAAGAACAATTAACCCCAGAGTTACCCTCGCGAATTAAAACTTGAATGTAATCACGAAAAGTAAATGGTGAGTGAAGAAATCTGACTTTCTTAATTACCCCAAAAATTGAACAGGTTTAAATAAAAATAAAAGAACAGAATTTTAACTCAACGACGTTAATAAACAATCAAAAATTTATTACAAAAAAAAAAAGAAAAAAACAAGTTAATTACAAATTTGCAGAAAAAAAAACCGTGAACAGAGGGTTCTGGCCTAAATCTTAAAACTGCACGTGATTCTAAATTACAATAGGATAATGCTAATTCCTATATCAAAGCAAAAGATTAATTTGCTCAAGAAGATAATCGTAATTCTTACAATTGCAAACCACGTGGTTTCAAAGTAAAACAAACTAAATTAAATGTGGACAATTACTAGTAATTAACAAAAGAAAAATCTAAATGCAAGCACAAAGCTTCTACTCACCCAAACAGAGGTGATAAATAATTAAAAACGAATCAGCAAAATTTAAAAACGAAAAATTAACTCCTTAAACTAAAATATCTTCCCGAACAAAAATAATAAATGATCTTATATCTACACTGTTGAAAATATTACGGTGTTGGTGTTAATTTTGCGCTAGTCAAATATTTCAGTGTTGATTTTTCCAAACTTTGCCAGACGAGTTGACTACGTGTATTTAATAGAACAGAAATGACTAGAATTTCGTGTGAATTCTTTGTTCAGATATGAGGATTGACTATTTTTCTAGACGTTCAGAAGCGTCAACCAATCAGAATTTTTCCCTCGGATAGAAATATAGAAACCCCACCTATTCTAATACAGTATTGCATTATACGCACCACCTGCATTGCACGTGTATCTGTTTTCGTGTTTGATTCTCCGTATTAACATATCCAAACAAACCACACAATGTGACTGACTTGCAAAGTGTAAACCTCGTGTTATTAAACGTTAATTCCAGTGGGCATAAAAAATTTCAACATCTTAAAGATGTATTGGGAACATCTATTTACGCAATTAGTTTAAACTTGAATCAAATAGCATAAACATTCACTTAATTTTATAATGGTTCTCAAAAAATCATTTTAAAATTGATACGTTTAGTTTTGGTTTCAAACTTGTGAATGAGTGGTTTTCCATATTTATAATTGAGAAAACGTCTTAAAGAGAGAATATTATAGCACTAAGAAATAGGAGTTACATATTAAAAAGACGTTGTGTTTAGAAAATGGTGTTAAAACACCCAATAGATCGCATTCATTTAGTTAAACTGCTAGTAAATTTATCTAGTCTAGATCAAATAAAATGTGACTAGAAGTATTTTATAATTCCACGTGTCAGTTGACAAATAACCCCTTAGCAATAGACAATACTTGACTATCTTTGCTCGTCAAATTTAAACTTCTATAGTTCTCGACAAAATAACACGAAAAGAGTGTGGACCTCTCCTGACTATTAAATTAGTCAAAAAAGTGTTAAAATTTTCAACAGTGTATAATGTGTACACATCAATATAATAAGAATTATTATTAAGCGAATTCCTTGATGGACAAGAATAAAACAAATAACGCGAATCAAATTACGATATAAAAATGTAATACAAAATGGCTGCAAAGAATTTAAAAAATACAAGTACTCATGTTAGCGTCTACCAAGGAACTGCTTGTTAAATCCTACCTTAACTCTTTAACTAAAATTTATACAAAAATAAACATTAATGGTGGCAATTTCACGATACAATGATTCGGCAGTTTTAAACAAATCAATTATGCAACACAAAATACACTCGAAGTAAATGGGATGCCTGCTATCGATGGCAGTACGTAAAGAGCTTGTATTTGTGTAGAAATAGTAATGGTGGATAAAGTAAATAAAATAAATAAATAAATAAATAAAGGTTTATTCCCCAAAAAAGTAAATACGAAAACACTTATAAGATAACGTCAAAAACAAAAAGGAAAATTCAAAAATAGAAACAAAGGCGCTCATAATAGCAGTAATAAAAATCAAGATACAGTTTTATAGAAAAAAAGGAGAAATAAATAAAAATAATGTAAATTCTCTTCCCAAAAAAAGGTCAATTAAGTGTTTTTTTAAGTTAATTTTAAATTGATAACGGGTTAAATTACGCATAGTGGAAGGTAAGGTGTTATATATTTTAATGCCCATGTCCATAATACTTTTTGATGTAAGAGTGAGTCTGTGTTGTGGTAGGTGTATATCTTCATAGCGTATGTTATAGCTGTGTACAGGATTATTCTCAAAAACTTTTGTTTGTTACTATGGACATACAACGATATTTCAAATATATACAGCGATACCACAGTTAATATTTTTAATTTTTTAAACAAAGGTTTGCATGATGTTCGTTGCGATACTTCTGTCATTGTTCTAACGCCATTTTTTTTGAATTATTAAAATTTTATTTACACCGGTGCTAGAGCCCCATATCAACAATCCATACCGTAATCTTAACTCGATATCACCGCTATAGACCTGCCTTAGAATTTTCAGATGTACCATGTTTATTAAATGTCGTAGTTTAAATGCTGAAGATGATATTCGTAAGTTCAAATCATTTATGTGAGTGTGCCATTTTAGGTCATATGAAAAATGCAAACCTAAGGTTTCACTAGAAGTTGTTTGATTTAGTGTTTTATTGCCAATAACAAGATCTAAAGGATCTAAAGAACGTGCTGGATTTGAATTGAAAAGAATATACTTTGTTTTAGATATGTTCAAAGACAATTTGTTAGAAGCAAAAACCATATATTTAAATTATTTAAAGCTAAATTTGTTTCATCTTGTATGTTAACTAGATTGTCATTAACTAATAACTGTAGTATCGTCTGCATATATTTAAAGTCTCCACTCGGCTGTTCTGTTTAAAAAGCTTTATTTAAAGTAGTAAATATATAACAAGGTTTCAACACAAAAAATTTATCGTCTCTAAATCGCGTCCATTCTTCACACTCTCTCTTGCCAACCTCCCCATGTTGCCAACAGCTCGGTCATCCTGTCATACGTTTGCCCTCAAACGTAGTCTCGGTATCGGACTGGCTTCTGCACGTTCCGATGGGGTCGGGTCTCTTTTTCTTCACTGGCGTTTTCGACATTTTCTTCTCGCTCGTCTGGCATCCAACTCTTCTTCGGTGTCCGTGGTGTGAGCTTCAATTTCGCTCTTCTCACTCAGTTGCTCCTGCGCTTGTTCTTCGTTCTCCTTCCTTTCGTCTTCTTCGGTATCGTCCTCATCATCGGTTTCGTCGGCGATTTGGTATAATTTCATTTGAGACACATGGGTCGTCATAACCCTGCTCCCTGGGCTCTCACTTCCAGCTAATCTTTTAACTCGGTATATGTCCGTTGAGATTCGGTCTAATACTACATACGGTCCTTTATATTTCAGTTGTGTCTTTGTCGGTTGCCCTGTGGCGATTGGTGCAGCTTTCACTGATACCACATCTCCGACGTTGTAGGTTATCCCATCAAATCTTCTTTTATCGAAATAAGCTTTGGACTTTCGCTGTGCTTGGTCGGCGATTCTTCTTGCCTTTGTTCTGATATCTTCTTTGGTGTGTTGCGGCGCTTCTCGTCTCGCCATGCGTACCATACTCGAGTCCTCGAACGTTGGCTGATAACCATACAGACATTCAAAAGGTGTAGTTCCTATCGTTTTGTTGATGTGTTTGGATGTGTTAATCTTTCTCTCAACAGCTTTCAGGTCTTTGTCCCATGTTTCCTCCCTGAAGTCCACAGACGTTACAATCACAGGTACTATATTCTTCATTTTACTCTCAGCTATGCCATTCGCTTTGCGGATATCTGGATGCAGTGGGCTGGTGATGAATATTATACCTTGCACATAGGTTTCGAAAAGGATTTCCGGTGAACGCTGTTCCCTGATCGGAAACGATTTCATCTGGGGCGCCGAAGTCATTTATAAAGTCCTCCATCTTTCGCACCGTCTCGGCTGACGTAGTACTCTTCACTGCATATAACTTGAGGTAACGTGAGTAGGCGTCTACAACAACTAGTATGTGCATCTTGTTCCGCTCGCTTTTTGGAAATGGTCCAAGGTGGTCGACGTGTAGCTTGATCATAGGGCGATTTGGCAGTTTCGGCGGATGAAGTTTTCCCGGTTTTCTTCCCCCTGGCACTTTTTCCATTAGGCACTCGAAGCATACTCGTATGTGTTTGCGCACATATCTCCTTAGGTTTCTGAACCAAAAGTTATTTAAGATCTTCGCCACTGTCTTGTCCAATGAAAAATGGCCCATCTGGTCATGATATTTGATTACGGTAGCCTTTCTCATACTATCTGGTAGTACATATAGCCATCTCTCTTCTCCCTTCACTTGTACCTTCTTGAATAATCGGTTGTCCTCTATTCCATAATCTTCTATCCGTATTCTTTCTTCCTTTGTCAGGTTTTCCCTCGGAGTCTTCAGCAGTTGTATTATTTCTTGCAATTTCGGGTCACACTTCTGATCATTAGTATTCGATCTTCTTCATTGATTATCTGATATACACTCAACCTTTTGTCGTATATTTCTTCGGTCATACCCGCTGAAGTTGCAGGTTTGACGGCTGCTCGACTCAAACAATCCACGTGGTTCATCTTGTCTCCCGCTCGGTGTTTTATCTCGAAACTGTACTCCGAAAGTGTGGCGTACCATCTAGCTATTTGTGGTTGTAGAGTTTTCTTTGCATTCAGGTACACTAGGGCTTGGCAATCGCTTACTATGGTAAAATTTATCCCTAGCAGTAAAGGCCTTAACCTCTCCGCACACCAAACAATTGCTAGTAGCTCTAATTTAGACGAATGGTATAAACGTTCGGCGTCGTTGGTCTTTTTGGACACACAGTACACCAAATGCATTCTTTTATCTTCACCTTCCTGTAGAAGCATCCCACCTACTCCCAAGGAACTTGCATCGCAATGGAGTTCTGTCCGTTTCGTTGGGCAATATAGTTGTAGGATTGGCGCCTGTTGTAATAAACCCTTCAGCAACTGGTATGCCTCAGTTTGCGTGTCCGTCCACGAAAAATTCGATTTCGCCTTCGTCAATTCCGTTAATGGGCGTGCTTTCAGCGCATAATTTGGGATGAAGCGTCTAAAAAACCCGTGAGCCCTAGGAACCGTCTTACCTCGTGCTTATTTGTAGGTACTGGGAATTTCTCTATGGCATCTAGCTTGCCTGGATTTGGGGAAAGCCCTTCCTTCGTCAATCGGTATCCCAAAAATTTCACCCGATGATTTCCCAAATTCGCACTTATTCAACTTAAAGGTTAGTTTTGCTTTCCTCATCGTCTCGAAAATTAAACGCAATCTGTCTAACATTTCACTCCAAGTCTTTGCTGGCACTAGTATGTCATCTAAGTAAGATGTTGCAATAGTGTTTCGTAATGGTCCTAACACCATAGTCATTAACTTTGAAAATTCATACGGGCGCTTCACTAACCCGAACATAGTCTTTCAAATTCAGCTATACCGTCTGGAGTATGAAAGCAGTCTTGTGTTTTGATTTTTACTTAAGGTATCTGTAGGTAGCCCGACATGAGATCCAACACTGTGAATAACTTGCATCCTGATAACAGCTCAAAACAATCGTCCAAACGCGGAATAGGGAAGTTCTTTTTCTCGGTTTGACTATTTAGGCGGCGGTAGTCAATCACTAGTCGTTTCTCACCAGAAGACTTTGGCACTAAAATCACTGGCAAAGCATATGCTGAGTTTGTGTCTCTAATTATTCCATGCTCCTGCCACTTACGCACTATGTCTTGTATAATTTTCCGATCTTCTAAGTTCGTACGGTAGGGTTTACATCTCACTGGCACATCATTGTCTTTGATTTCCACTGTCATGAGATCTGTACAACCCAGCTCAGATAAATTAACTGCAAATGTGTCTCTAAACTCATTCACTAAGTCCAACAATGCATTTTTGTCCTTTTCACAAATCGTTTCACCAATATTTACCCTGTCCATTGTTATCATTTCAGTTTTGCACACCTTTGCTTGCTGTAGTTCACCACAATTGTTTTTATTAGCACTCTCATGACTGTTTCCTCTCAATTGTCCTATCACCTCTCCTGATGACACTGGTATCTCTTCTTTAGCATCGCTCCAAATGGTAAGTATCTCTTCACCTTGACTGGTATGTACACGTACATAATTTATCCCCTGTTGTATCATAGTGTTATTCATTACCGTTACATCTGTTTTGGTTGTTGGTACCGAAACAATAGCATCAATGTCAATGTGAATGATATTGATCGTTGTAACCAAAGTACAGCTTCTCATCCTTGCGCATAAAAGCAACACTTGGTAAATCAGTAAAACTTCTCCCCACTAATATGTCAACAAACTGCACATCATTTGGCACAACGTGTGCTTCAACAAGCTCCTCAACATCATGTATTTTCAATAACATTTTGGTAATATAAGAGCTATCAATTGGGTCCCCGTTACCAAAGCCGTAGAGTTTTTGGTTGCCCGGTACACATTTTAGGTGATTTTCTTCTACGTACCTTGATCTTACAGTACAAACTGCACTGCCTGGATCAATAAAACAAGTAGCATGCTCTCCATTTACCTTTATTTCCTTGATGTAATTCTTCTCTGTTGATTCAGTGCTTGCCTTCGTAACAATCATCTGGGTTTCTTTTGGTGCTTCCTTCTTCGTGTCATTATTTGTATTCTCATTAGGTGTTTTATTCCTGCAATATTTGCTCACGTGTCCGTACTTTTTGCAAACAAAGCACAACGGTTTGCCCTCTGCATCTCTGCTTGGTAAATAAGTACTTTCGGTTTCACCTGATGTTTTCTCCTTGACTTCAGAATGTGTCTTCTCTCTCGGCTTATGTTCAAATTTCTTCTCTATATAATATTGACTCCTACCTTGTCTCTGTTCTAGCATTCTTTCTTGATATATTATGTCATGTAAAAGAGCATCGGAATCGGTATGTGCTATAGCGGCTACAATGTTACACAGTACCTCGTTCCTCAGGCCTACTAATATCTGTTCTTTACTGTCTTTAAAATTACAACACACCTCTTGACACAGTTTTAACTTATCGTAGAAATATGTTTGTATTGATTCACCTTTTCTTTGAACGCGCTGTGTCATCCTCTTCCACTTTTCCGGTAAACTTTCTAAGCCAAAGAACGTTTTCTCAAAAGCGAACATGAAACTTCCGAGGTTATGTATGTCACTTGATTTTATTTCGTACCAATTCTTTGCTGCCCCCTTTAAGCGTGATTTAATTATCTCTAGAGTGACATTATCGGACCAAGAATGCAATCTCTTCGTCATTTTAATGTTTTCCATCCACGTTTTTGCAATTATACCGGTGCCTTCTCCGTCAAAGTATTCGATGTTTCCTGACAGATCCGGTACATTGTACACGCTTACAGGTGTTATCGGTGTAGTGCTACTACCCATCTTTGTTAACAGTTTCTCAAATATTTCGTCTCTCTTTCTATTTTCTGCTATCATCATTTCCATCATTTTTGTTACCTCTCCTAACCTCACATTCGAAGGAGTGAATGTGGTTTCACTTGTCTGGCCCCCATCGCTTAACTCGTGCCTCTCTGTTAGTTCACTAGCTGTTTCCACATTCCTTTGGAACAATTCAAATGCGTCGTCCTCTTGGTTCGCCATATCGTCTTTTTTCTTAACGGATGAAAACTGATTTTTTACCGCGCTTTTTGTTTCGTCGACCTTTTCAACTCGTAACTGTTATATCACTGTATCACTTTATTTATTGTCGTTATCCCACTTCTGAACTAAAGTCTCCACTCGGCTGTTCTGTTTAAAAAGCTTTATTTAAAGTAGTAAATATATAACAAGGTTTCAACACAAAAAATTTATCGTCTCTAAATCGCGTCCATTCTTCACACTCTCTCTTGCCAACCTCCCCATGTTGCCCACATATTGCTAGTTTGTATTGTTGTAGGAAAACAGTGATATCATTATTAAAGATTGAAAACAGATTTGGAGATAGGACCGCTCTTTGCGTACCCCTATCGTTATTGGAAGTATATCTGAGGTAAATGTATGTTTTACATTATTATTTACTACAGAAATTTGAACTAATTGTGTTCTTTCTGATAAATATGAAAGGAACCATTGCAATGCTACCCCCATAACACCAACAAAATCTAACTTCTGCGTGACGATATCGTGCTGCACACACTCACACAGTCGAAAGCACGACTTAAGTCACAAAAAATACCCAGTGGAAGTTGCTTGCTTTTTATCTGCGAGATCACGTGTGCATACAAACTTATCAGAGCCGTAAGTGTGGATTTGCCCTCCCTAAAACCATGTTGGCTATCGGAGAAAATACTGTTTTCCAAAAAAGAGTCTAAACGTGTTAACATAGCATATTCGAGGATCTTACTAATGGAGGAGGTGACAGAAATTGGCCTATAGTTTTCTAACTGATCAAATGTGCCTTTTTTGTAAATCGGGAGTAATGATTTTTTTAAAGCAAGACGGGAAAATACCTTCTTCGAAAGAGCTATTAATTAGGTTAGTAACAGGTGTCATAAGCAAATATTTAATATCCTTAAGTATATGTGCAGGTATTTGATCTGATCCTGCTGGGCTTTTTCGATTTAGTTTGTTTCTATTTCTGTGAATGGAAATAGAAACATGCTATGCGGGTTATATTTAATATGATCTTGGATAAAAGGAGTATTTATTATATTTTTGTGATTGGGGTAAATCTACAAAAAAAAACTGTTTAGAGTATTTGCTATCTTATTTGGTGCGGTTATTGTTTCACAATTGTTTGTTATTTTAGATATATCATTCTTTTTTAATTTCTTATTACTTAAGTTGTTAACAATATTCCATGTCGCTCTAGTCTTGTTATCTGACTGCAGTATGAGTGTATTGTAATAAGTTTGCTTGGTAGTTGTAATTAAATTTTTTTTTTTTTTTTGTTTTCTTTATACGTTTGTTTAAGACTGGGGTATTTCGGATAATTTCTGTAGTAACCCAAGATTGCCGACTCTTATTTAGTTTAGTGTATTTCCAAGAAAAAGACATATTATAGTAATATTGCAAAGTGGAGATAAAGAGTTTACATTTGTCCTCTATATCGTTACAACGATAAACCTGTAACCAAGATTAATTTTGCAAGTATTCTAAAAAGGAATTGTATTTTGAAGTGAAAATGATCTTTTATAAGATTTAGTCTTGGCAGAAGCTGCCGTTTTCACCGTTTCATACAACATAATAAGCCGAGTAGGCGCGATTGCTATTTTTTGGCAGCGACAGTTCTTGTCTTGTAGTATGTATCGTAAATCGAACCGCAGCAACCGTAGTTGCGGTGACCTCCGTTTTTGCGTACCGTAAATCACCTGTTCCTGAAAATTTGTAATTCACGGAACTCGGTTACTGAAAATGGTGAGTTGCGGTTGCAACCGCAGTTACCAGAATTAGAAGTTGGTTTGTTGTGGTAAGTATCGTTATTACAGGTATCTACAGATACCTAATCTGTTATGGTTATGTTGTGTTGTTTATTCTGTTCCGTGAATAACCATATTTTCAGGGAACCTGTAACTACCAGATATTAACCGAAACAACGGTAGCGGTTACTTCAAATCATTCGCGGTACATAGCCTTGTTAGCACGAACAGAGTTCACTTAAGAACACATATTGAACTCAAGCATAAATTCTATGCAGCTAGGAAAAATAGTTTCGTATCCAGTCACCGACGGCATATTATTTTACCGCGCATATTTGAAAATGTAATTTTAAATTATTTATTATTGAAAGGAAATAATTTCTTATGTAGGTACATACAAAAACATGTTACATAAGATGCATTTTTTTATTCATCGATATCTAATACATATATAAACAAAAACGCACTATAATCTATATACCCACCGATGAATTAAAAAATACGCCTTACGACATCGTTAACTTGAAAAGAGACAGTTAAAAACAAGAGCTTTCTTGTTTTTAATACTGAAACATATCCAAAATGTTTATACAAAGCTCCAACAAATATTAACAACTACAGAATTATATGCACATTTGCAGTTTTGAGCTGCCATTATTTTTTTTTTTTCAAATCGACATGTTTTAGTTTGGCAATAAATTATCCACTTTTAACACGAATATTCACGTCGATTCATCGAAGTAAATTTAATAACATTGATGTTATATTCTATTACAACAAAGTTTTTCAAGCGTTGCCGACTTATTTCAGTAAATTCCATGGAATTAAATACAGTGTAACCGAGTTGGCACGTTGTCACACAGCCATATTGTAGTCATCTGAACACAATAGAGAAGGAGTATAGCTGTTGTTAGGAACTGCCCACTTAAAATGCTACGAAAACCTTTAAAAAATAAAAGTTATAACAACCCGATTATAACGCTTTCTGCGGTTGGATACATTACCAAGGGTTTGCAACTCAACTGAGCTCTTTATTTTTCAATGCAAAAACGGGCTAGTTCACAGGGCATGAGCACGAGTCTGTCAGACCGTTCCAAAACGTAGCAACTTCCCCTACCTTGGCACATCTTTAGTAAATAACATGGCAATGCCGGGTTACGCTAAAGAGTTTTGAAATATTTTCCTCAAGTCCGTCCTTATTTACAACAATTTGTTTAAAACAGGTATTTGAGAGAGGGAGGGACCATTTCTACCTACAAAGACAAAGCATTAAGATTTTTTCTCGTTATTTGCTTGTTTTAAAAAGCAAAAAAGTCTAATGTGTTCAATGTTTTCCACATTAAGGGTTTACTTTGAGTATATTTCTACATAGCCTAGAAAAGCAAGCAAAGACCATTTTTCAGAGATTTATAATTATGGAACTACACTTTGCATCAAACAAAACTTAAAAACTCAAAAAAGGAATGTCATTAATGTTTGAACTTACAACTATCATAACAAAATAAGTTAAGCTCTTCTTAATAAAGCACTATAATTACTTATACATATGTACTTTACATATATAATAAAGCTAGATATTTGCATTTATTTCGGTGCTGTCCTAAAAACACAAAGCTCACACAAGCACTCTTCTCGCAGTTCATGTTTGCCTTTTCCTGCTTGTTATATGGTTCTAGTAAGTACACAAGTTCAATAGCTCTGGCACGCGAAAGAAGGATGTTGTGTTGCATAACTATCGTAATATTTTTTTGCATTCAATTAAATTACAAAATATCCCATAACCTTGCAACCTGAATTAGTGCTTTAAAGCCTGTTCTATGAAACTCTAATTTTAAATATGCAATTTTTCTAAACACATATTTTATATTTTCAATATTTAGTACTATTTATTTTAATTTCAGCAGCAACTACATTGAAACCTGCTTGAAAATCTTTATTCTTTACCCTGAATTGGTTATTGCAAGGATCCCATAATGCTTACCGAATTTTATTTTTTCAGTTTAATGTATAAAATCATAAAATCTTTTTTCATTTGGTGCAGATTGCTGAACAAAGAAAAACAAAACTTGACTTGTTTTTACGCCGAAGTTCAATTATAAGATAAGATTTATACACATCAAATTATTAATATTCTTACAATTTAATTGTTGTTATGTTTGTCTCAGGTTTTATTTAAGTGAATATTTTATTAAATTTGACTTCTGCAATCTCAAAACTATTATTTTTCTTAAACTATTGAAGACTATTACTTAAAAGATTCTGCAACGCAAATAGTAGGTTTGCATACATTAAAGTACATATTAAGTGTGTTATGAATTTATATTGCTCTTTTATTTTTGTATCTATAGTCGTTTTCGTCTCTCCACCCGCAATAGATTCATTATGTGAGAATTGACCTTTTTTTGGAGTGTCGCATTTCAATGAACTTGTTGAAGGATTGTCTGTACAATGAAATCTCGTTAAAGTATTTTATGCACATTTTGTTATATGTTGCTTCAATTCGCAAAAATCTCATCGAAAATTGCTTGTATACCATTCACCCTTGTAATTAATGTAAATAATGTATTTTATTCATATTCTTGCCTGTTTTTAGAATCCGTTTTAATTTCTGTGACAATTCGGGTATGTAAACAAGCTTACTAAATGATCGCAATTTCGATTTAACGTTAGTGACTATTTAGCCGTACTTTTTTTTTATTAGAATAATTATTAATTTATAAAGCGTTTTTTTAGAAAATCAAAACGCTTTTTATGAAAGCAGCTGTTTGAAAGGTATTATTCGTTATTTTTTTGATAACTTATAATATTAATTTTTTGATGTAAGGACTGGTATGAATTATAATTAACTAAACGTTCAGAGCTTATCGATTTTTTTATAAAGGTCAGTCAATTTAACGCCTTTTTCAGTAACTACTAAAATATCTAAGAAGGGTAAATTATTACCATCCTGAAGTTCTAAATTAATACAAACAAAACATACCTACATATTTCCTTCACAGCACATGTTTCTTCAGTCTTTTATTGATAATAAATAAATCACCGGTCAGTGATCGGTATCTTACCGATATGCTGATGCGACCATTGATTCTGTAGGGTATTAGTACTAGTATTCGTCTTTTGGTAAAAATTATTAGATAGGGATATTATTATTTAGGAAAATAGCTTAAATATTCATACAAAAAGAAATCTATTAAAAAAAATTTAAAGGTAAAAAATAAACGGTCCTCTTCATTTAATACATAATTGTATTTGCACGAAAGCGATCGTTTACAATAAAATTTGTAATTGTGAATATATCCACTCTGCGTCATAATCGAAGATGTTCAAAATTAATTCAACACTTCATCAACTACATGTCATCAAATTCTTGATTATTAATTACTCAAAACATGAAAAATGCTTGCGGACCATTCTTGCCGACCATTCTTGCCGACCATTCTTGCCGACGTATTTTTGGTTGCATAGCCTACATTACTATTTAAACAAAGAAATAGTGACCATACTAGTTATACAATCATCTTAGCAAACAAAAACCTATTTGTAGTAACAATCTTTAACCGCATAACTCAGGTTTTTTACCGATTTATTTTGAAAAGGATTTTTTCACTAAAATAGTTCACCACCTAAATGAGAGCGCAACTAAATTCAAATTCGTTTGGTTGAGTTCATATTTGTATACATATCTCCTAACTTAATTATCCTATAAATTTTCAGTTACATTTGTTAGATTTATTTATTTAACAGTCCCAATTTTGATTAAATTCAATTTTTTCTGACATTGCCAATACATATTTCTTTTATCTTTAACATCACCACTTCTAAATTTTAAAGTAGATATTCCGGTAGTTCTAGCCTTGGTGCAATACTTATACATTCCATTATATTTACGTAATGTAGCCAATTTACAATGTTATGAGATTTATGTCAAATACCTTCTCATAATCTTCATAATATTACATATTTTAGCTTCACTGCTATGTAATCTGTTCGATTTGTTTCTTTTGTTTAGGATTTTTTCAAGACCAAATTAATTATCGTTTCGAAACCTAGTAATTTTCTTCAAGTGTCTTCCGTCTTGAAGAAAAAAATGTAATTGCGTGCAAGACGTTTAACATTATCGTTCGAATTAATTTAATTATATTCCTTTACAAATTTACTTTGTTTATTTTGCTAATTTACGAAGATCCACGCATAGAAGTAAGTAATATAATATACTGACTTCATTTGAATTACAAAAAAAAAATATTATATCAAAGGTAAAATCAGTAACTATTAGTGTAACTGACATTCAAAGAGACCACCTTAGATAAACTAATTTATATAAAAGTCAATCATATTTGCGAATCCAAAAAATATCCGTCATACAAGAGTTCTATACACGCTTCAACCTTCATACATCAACCACATCCATACAAGAACTATTATCGACATTATTTGTGAATTTATGACTAACAAAAATTTAATATTTTTTATATATGTGTCATAAACGACAGTTTCTTTAAATAGTATATACATATTGCTTTATGGAATAAGTTCAATATCATTTTGAAAAGAAGAAGATACATGGGCCCGAAAGGAATCATAAATGCCATACAGACGGCTTGTGACATGTTTTTTCCCCAAAAAGACTATGGGCGGAAGAACTCCGTATATTGGTAAATTGGTGGTCCGACGAAATGGCGCTTGCAAGGGGACAGTGTCTAAAACACAGAAGGACTATGGTAAGAAGTAATAAAGGCACAGATGAAATGAGGAAATGGCAATGTCGTGTTGTATGCCCCCAATGCAGAGGTGCACTGAAAAAAGCGATTCAGATAGCCAAGAAGAGATTGATAGATGAAGTATACCATGGCATATGGGGGAAACGGTACCATATTGTAACCAAGAAAATACCAAGGTGGCCCGTGGTATCAATGACCGACGACAAACAGTTGAAGGTTGCAATGGCGCTTTTCCCCACCCAGCCTAAGAAGAAACGAAATATTGGATGAAGGAAAGAAGAGAAGACATGCCTCTGTTTACCGAGGAAGAGCTGGCCCAGGCGGGAGCTAGAATTAAGGAAAGACGTGCTGCAGGGTCGGATGGAATACCCCCTGAGGTAGTGAAGGCAATAGTACGAAACTGTCCTGAGGCCTGTCTGGCGGTCATGAATGATTTGCTGGTAGAGGGGAGGTTTCCATCTGTTTGGAAGACGGCAAGGCTGGTGTTAATTCCAAAGAAGAAAAAGGCAGAAGAGCAAGAAAACGCCTATCGACCAATATGCATCCTAAATGTAATGGGAAAATTGCTGGAACAACTTCCAACTGTGCGTTTAAAAAACGAGATAGAAGAAACAAGAGGCCTATCAGAATATCAATATGGATTTAAAGCGAGGAAATACAGAATTGGAGTCCTGGAAAAAGTCAAAACGATTGCGGAGGAGGCCTACAGTGAACTATACAGCTCCAAACGGATTTGTGCCCTTGTAACCTTGGATATACCAAACGTCTTTAACTCTGCGCCAGGGAATGGAATCCTGAAAGGGCTTAGAAAGAGAATACTTTCGCCATACCTGTATAATATGGTAGTTAGTTATTTCAACGAGATGATTTTAATGTTGGGCGATTAGAGTATGCTGGAGTTAACGTATAGAGTGCAGCAAGGTTCAGTTGTAGGTCCAATATTGTGGAATATCTGCTACGACGAAGTCCTTAGGATCGATATGCCCTTGGGGCTATCTTGATAGGAGATGTCGACAACCTCGGATTTGTGATCACAATAAGGGATGCATATGGGCTGGAAACGGCGACCAATATTGCTGTTGGCAAAATTATTGAATAGCTAAAAATCAAACAGCTAAAGCTCGCGCAACCAAAAACTGAGATAGTATTCCTGGCAGGTGGTAGAAAGTTAAAGCAAATAACAGTGCGAGTAGGGGAGGCCTAAATGACAAGCCAGGCAAGCTCAAAGTATTTAGGAATCTGTTGGGATAGAAAGATGAGTATGGCCCTACGCGTCCGAAAAACGGCCCAATAGGCAGGGAAAGCCCTTCCAACCTTTTCCGACTAATAGTCGGAAGTCAAATCGTTACTTGTATTGGACAGAATTATCCCGATACAACTAGCTGTGACAACGAGAGAAAAAGCTAGAAGAACGACACGCCCAGACATACTAAATAAATAAATTAAAAGTAAGTAAGTAAGTAAAATAAATAAATTTCCAATATTTATTTTACTTTTGTTTTCTAAAATTTATTTTGGACACCGTAGCCAGAAAAGTGCGCATAAATGCTAGATAGAGCGATTCTCTTCAATTCTGAGTCGACAATTTTAATTCAAAAAATTTTACGGTCCTTCTTTAAACCACACGAGTTGCTCAAAAGAAGTGTAAATTTGGCAACACCCAAAACCGACAAAAAGGTTTTAGTAAAATTTTTATTAGGTAATTTGTATTGACAGCAAATAAAATTAATATTTGAAATGTGAGTATCACATTTTTGGAATAACAATATTCTTATCTCAACACTTTTAACAATTTATATTAATAATAATTATAATAACTCCTAAAAAGTAAATAATATAGAATGTATACCAGGTGGGTAGCACGATTTATATTCGTGCATTTTTTGTGTGGTTGTTTGTTTCATTTATTTATTTCATATCATGAAACAGCTTCTATACAATTTACCCGAAATAAATAAAAACTTACCCGGCTAAGCGTGACGGCTACACGTTATTATAAAGTGATTTCGACAAAATTTGTCCTGAGAACAGCAACAACTTATTTCAATTCTGGAAGACATTTAAGGAAACAAAATGTATTAACCACGAAAAAAAACTTGTTATTAATATTTAATGTTTTAGTTGCAGTTGCTCTTTTTTTCTTTGTCCGATTTCCTCACCAACTATTCGCTTATACTATACTCCAATAAAGATATTACCGGTTTTTCCCATACCGGTAACTTTCAATGTTTCTCCGGCTGTACCTGTTAAAGAAAGCTAAAAAGCGCTGCAGTCTTTTACAGTATTCCGAAATGTATTAAAAATGGCTGTACTAGATTATTTTGTAGTTTAGATTCATTCAATTCAAAATACTAAAAAAAGGTTTGTGGTTTGTGCGAGACCTTTTTTTTATCACGCCAATAATAACAAACATTTCTTCTTTCTTTTCTCCTTAAAGTCATAATAATCAGTTTACTTTGTGCTTTCTTCCAAAGCATTATAAAATATGATTTTATTTCGTACAAAATAATTTGCACATACATTCCCACAGAAAAGTTAACGAGAACAGCCCAAGTAGTGTAATAGTGATGTGCTTAACGAACGATTCTTGCACTCGATTATATCAAATCGACCATTCATTGGCATTACCTTACCGAGAACTCGGAATACCTATATATAATAAGCTAATAAGGAGCGTTGTATATAAACTTTTGGGCGATAAATAATCCGAAAGGTTTTGTGAAATATGTGGCCGAAAAGATATAAAGTCAATCAACCAAAAAATAGTTCTATTCATTGCTCGCCCAAGTATTACATGCGTATTATATAGACGCATATTTCGGAATCTTTGCCTTGCCAGTTTCCGAGTTCTCGGTAAGGTATTAAATGATCGATTATTCCTTTGATAGCGAGTGCAAAAATCGCTCATTAAGCACATCACTACCAAGTAGCACAAAATAATTATAATATATCTATATTTCAGAAATATTTGGCCCTATTTCTTCTCAATAATTTCTGATAGGTCCCTATCTGTTATTAATGGGAAAAAATAATGAAAAAAATAATGTCATCAGTTTCCAGACACAGTTGTAATCTTCGAGAAGTGAATTCAAAACGCACTTTAAAATATCGGAGGTAATTAATTGAATGCCAAAATTAATTTTATGAATTTCGTCCTGTTCGTTAACTGGTGGCGTTGAATATACTTTTCCTTTTAAGAATACCTAAACGAAAAGATCCAGAGAATTAATATTGAGAATCTTGCTGATGGTCATGCTATTAGTGTGTTGTAAATTTACATTTTCGTTCAACCAGTCTCGAGGAATTCTCGAAGTTTCAGATCAATAGCAACAGCAGTAACAACCCTGAAGATGCTCCATACTGTCTTTGGTTGATGCTTTGTCCTCTACTGCATCGCACATGTTGTTATTGTTGACTTAAAAGTTTCAAGTCTGATATTCCGTCCAGGCAAATTTCTTCGAAATGCTAGTAGAAATTTCATTTTCAACCTACTCGTATATTGTATATAATCATGGTCAGCATGTGTTCTTTATAAGGAAAATATTATCAGCTTCACTGTGTGTTGATATGAATTTTCTTATTTTCAATGGAATGGTATCGATCCTGCAAAGGCTGTAGCTATAGAACTGAAATTAAAGAGAATGGGTGCCATCACCGCATATATTATAAAAACAAAAATATAATAGCTTAATCGATGCCACCCCGTTCAAGATGTTTGCATAAAAATGGAAAAACCGAATATTTTTTTTAAGGAGTTGCTTAACTTCTCACGTTCAAAAAATATGTATAAGTATGGTAGAACATGTAAATAAAAAATAAAATGTTTTTGACTGACCTTAGTAGAAGCAATTTGTTATTGTTTATTTTAGGGTTAAAATAATTATTCATCGACCAATTTCAGAATTATTTGTATGTACAAGCAGCCGACATTATTATTCAGCATACGAACGAGTAGCTCGACGCTTTGATGGTGCTAAATATTAATGTCGGTGACTGTACATTTCAGCCCTAGTAGTTCTAAAAGCACCGAAATACAAAAAGGAATACTGTAACGATAAATTAATATTTAATTCCGTACGTCTAGTTAAAAGTTATTATTATTTTTCCCTTGATGGTTTTTTTTGAGTTCAGTTTAAGGTGCCAACTTGACTTTTTGTTATGTAGTAATGTATGTATTTGGGTTTATTATATATCTTTAAGTTATTTCTGTGTGGTAGAACACAAATAAAAAATAGAATCTTTGAGAGAACTCAACAATCGGTTTCAGGATTATTTATATGTTATACATTTTAGCCCTAGTGGTTATGAAAGCACCGAAATATAAAAAAAGAATTTTATAAGAATAAATAGTACATATAATATATTTTCTGTTATTACATATATTTTTTTCTCGGTATATTATCTGCAAACTATTTTTTTATTTAGATTTATTAATTTTTATTAGACATCGTTTTTTTATTGTTTACATTTTTTGTCCTTAACTTACTTAATTTTTTTAGTACTTGCGTACGCGTTACACTTTTACAAACAATTCTCTATTGTTCAATTGAGTTCCTTAAATTGAAATAGTAACAAACGTAAAATTTCTTAAAACTGAAGTATGTATGGAAATTGTAAAAAAAGCTTTCTGAAATACACCTACTTGAAGATTTAACACCTACGTAATTGTGTTTAAAATGTAAAATGAAAAGCTTCACCAAATTGTTGGTTTTGTTTTCATTGCTTTATGAATCACCGGTTTATTTTTGCAAATGTATTTACCACAACAATTAATCATAATTATATTATCATTAAATGTGTACTGTGTATTAATATTTTGGTCGCTGATACATATATATGATTAGTTACCTAACAAAATAAACATTATGAAGACATATCTCGGGTCTGGTGTAATTATGTTGTGATAATAATTTCTTCCTAATCCCCCCTCATAAATCCTATATAATTAAACAGACTCTCTAATAACATGATTACCTATATGAACTAAAACTTTCATTCCTAATGTGTTCTAATGATCTAATTATAGCTACACAAATAACCATTGCAGAAGCAAGAATTTATGCAAATATATCTCCTTTTCAGATATGACATATTGTCATATTATGCTAATAATTGCTTCGTCATCCCCTCCCTGAAAATCTTCCCTATAAATAAAGCGACCAGTGTTCCAAAACTAAATACAGTCGTAAGCCCGACAGGAACCAGTGATCTGCTAGTTATACGATTTTGCCAAAAATGGAAGTGGCAAAGAGTAATTTTTTACTAAAGGAGAAGACAGATTACAGAAAAATGGTTCTAAAGACGAATGTTTTAGAACAGCATTTCAAAAGAACTGAAGGATGCGGGGTCAAATATCACCAGGAAGAGAGTGCAGAAGAAGGAATAATTAAAAATAATGTACAAGTGCGGGAAAGAGCTAGACAGCATTAATAAAAAATCGGACAATAATAACAAGAGTCAAGGAAATTACGTGGTTATACCACCAAATGGCAAAAAATAGTTGACCGCTTACACTTCCAATACAGCGACGAATAAACGAAGGGTTGAAGTTTCTTCATTCGAAAAATAGGTGCTTCAAAGGAAAAGACAGTTTGGAGGAGAGACGAGGTCACTTTTAGACATTTAACCCTGTGTGTTGGTGAAGTGTTATATGCACAGGATGATATAAAATGTAAAGCAATATCTCTTAATACGCGTGTATACACTATTATACTGTACCTATAATATACATTTTTATGTATATTTCAGTTTGTTCTGACCATTGTTAAATTAAAAATGTATCTTTTATTTTGTTTATTTGAAATATTCGTATTCATGTGTTTTGAAACTAATGTGATTTACAATTAGGTATTTAAATTAAAATTACTAGTATGCACCAAATGTTTTCCTTTTCCTTATATATATTATATAATTTAATGTCTATTATACACAAAATTTTATGTTATCAAATTTACATCGATATCATAGGGTACTTTAAATAAAATTTAATTGAAGATAATGTACGCTTACTACAGGAGTATAAAGCATGTTAATAGTCGTGCTATTATTTCAGAACTCTAAATAAATAATTAATTAATCATTTGAAATTGAGCACTGTATTGATTTGCGAGTTATTCTAGTTTCACAATTTTCAAAACGTTCAATATTGTTCAACCATATGAATAGAACTAAGAATAAGAAGACACATTCAATTATTAAAATCAGATACTAAATGAAACTGTCCAGAAGAATAACAAAATAAAGTCGAAATACAGAAGATGCATAACTAATAAATAACAAAAAGAAATATATGTTAACCCTCAACAGACAAGACCAAGTCACCGGTAACCAGTATTGGGCAATAGTTAACTGCGCCAGTAGTTGATTACGTAGTCAATTACTTGAGAAAACAACAGTTTTGCTTAGATTAGTCTACCTATAAATTAACAAGGAAACGCAGATAAAGCGTAACTCACTGATTTAAATGACCCTTGATGGGTTTAAAAACTGCGGTAGTGTGAGAACAACGTTAAGTTTGTTGGCTGTTAGATTCGTTATTTTCATGGGGTGAGGCGGTCTATCGGAAAAACTACCCTTCGCTATTTGCGAAAATTAAGATAAACATTTAACTGCTTTAGTATTGTTAAAAGAGCCAATAGTTTCCCTCACAATTATTTTTACCGGTAACAATCCTTAGCCCCATATCCTTTTTTTCAAATTTGAAAATTTTTATTTACTTAAAAAATACAATACTGTTGTGATTTATATTAAATTGCGAAATATGTCCTTTGTCATATGAAAGGGGCAACTTTTACTGACGAGCCTGGCAATTTAAAATCATTCCTGGGGATGTTGCAGCCCCCACCCTTAATCTTTGAGTAGGGAAGGTGTTTTGTCACCACTCATTCAAAAGCTCTGTTGATTCTGTTTACGGTAACACGTACCAAAGAACCTACTGGACGAATCCTTTGACTACAGAAAAAATGGAGCATAATGCAGATTTATTGGTGAATGAGAAAGTATTTCAGCAAGATAGAGCGCCTTCACTTTACGCTGCCGGAGTACGACAATTTCTGGATCATCACTTTCGCGATCATTGGATTGGTCGAAAGGGACCTGCTAGATCGCCGGATCTGACACCATTTGATTTTTTTCGCTGGGAGCATCTTAAATCTAAGTTTAAGTCTAACCGTTCAATTTCCTTACAAGAGTTGCGCCAAAAAATTGTTGAACAGTGCCAACGAATACCTGCAGCAATGTTGCAAAATGTCACAAGATCATTTGCAGCAAGATTGCACTTTTGTAAAGTAAATCCATACCGTTTAATTCTAATCGTACTTTATTATACAGGTTGCAAGTTATACATTTTTTCCTTATTGATTAAAAAAATGACGTTTTGACACGTGTTACTGTAAAGAGAATTAAGACCTTTTAAATGAGTGGTAACAAGGCCCCTATTCAAATATTAAGGGCGGGGGCAGCTGCGCCCCCAGGAATGATTTTAAAATCGTCAGGCCCGTCATTAAAAGGTTTCCCCATTGACATAACAATTGACAGACTTGGGAATTTTAAATAAATCACCGCAGGTAAAGAGTTATTTGAGATGGTTCATTTTAGTTGATATACTCTGTATATTAAACATGCCACAAAACAACACAATTTATAGAAAAAAAAAGGAACTAGTTAATTATGATTATAGACGGAACAAATTATCTGATATACAATAGTTTACATGCCAATTTATTTATGATTCGGCCCCGGCGGTGCTTTAGTACTTGACCCCCACCATATATCGCCACATACTGTAACGGTATCTATATATATATATATATATATTTGGATACTGTAAAAAACACGCATCTACTGTAAAATCTAAATTCTTCTACCTATATGCATAAAGAATTCTCTTCGAACATTTTTTGGCTCATTTTTATATGAACATCTGTAGATGATTCATCAACGACAGATGATGCGTTTTATTTTTTATTTAAAAAATGATATAGTGAAATTAAGACGAAAAATCAACAATAGATGAATTAATTAACAATTAGTTCATTCTAGGTAGGTACCTTATTTTATTTATTTTTTCATATTTTATATTAAATAAATATTATTTGTTATTTTATTATTCTTTGTTAATTAATCAATTTACTACTATTAAAAAGTTGAAGTTAATACTAACATGAAAAAAAAAATAAAGCAACAAAGAACATAAAATTTTTGAAAAAGGAAACGATGTCATTCGGAAACGTAAAACAATTACAGAAGGAAATAAGAAAACAGAAAACTAAGTATGTCTTAAAATAGTTTTAAATAATAGACCGAAAAAAAACCGATCATGAAGAAATATATACTACAAAATTATAATAATGAAATTAGAAGTTATTTTTCATGTCAGAAAATATGCATATTCATCAATTTTATCAGTTATTTGGTTTTCCTTACATACAATTCTCTATTGAATTGCATTTCCTGAACTAAAATAGTATCTAACGTAGAACTTATTAAGAGTGAAGTATGTAAATACCAAACACAAAAAATTCTGAAATGTACAGCTCCTCCCACAAAAAGGTTAACAATCTAAATCGGGATTTTGATTATATATTCTTAGGTTGAACTATACATGCAACTGTATTTATTGGATGTAATTTTATTCATGGCGCGAAGAGTAGCCCATATACGTTATGTTCACTTGCTTTTGGCGAATTCATATTTTATGACCACTATTCATTTGGTAAATTGGCTATAAAAGTTGTTTTGACGACCTTCATTTATTATTATTAAGTTTCATATAAGGGTATCCATTCAGTTTAAGGCGCAAAAAGTAAAAATCACAAAAGGAAGCATTTATGTTTATCTGATATTCACCTCTTACAACATATGTAGAAACATATTTTTCATTGAATTTTGCATAACTAAAATACGTACAGTTACGGACAAATGTCATACGCGTATTCTTTCATAATAAAATTAATAAAACATTTCAATTAAAATTTTGCTTTAATTTTTTTATTGTCTTAACACTTCCTAAATAGTTAGCTATTCATTCCTTTTTTACAACATAATATTGAAAAATAAATTGCAATTAACTCTTGTCTGCAATTGTATATCTCGATATTTTGAATAGTAAAAAATTTAGAACACTGAATAGTTGAAATGAAAGCAGAAAGCAAGACATCCTTCTAAATCTGATGATGCCGTCGGTAAATTTAATGCATAGGGACAATTTTGTGTTTCAGCACAATAACTATCCCGTGCATAAATCGGAAATCATGCAAGAATCAATACATTCGGCAATCATCAATTAACAAGTATTAATCTGGTCTCCAAATAGTCCACACCTACTCAGGCAGAAATATTTCGGGAGAGATCTATTGGAGCCCTCGAAGGTCCTCAAGTTTCCACTGGGCGAAATACTGGGCTTTATAGAGAACACCAAGCTGCTTGAGTGGAAATAAGAGAATCAATAGGGATGGTACAATGAGCACCAAGCTCAAGTGGCCGGACATCAAGTGCCCACTCTAACTTGAATGAAAATGAGTCCACACCTAAGTGCTAGTGAAAATATTTGGGCTCCATTAAAGCAGAATATGTAAGTATGAAAGGCTTCATTCCAGAAAATGCAGATGAACTATGGAAAAAACTGGACGGAAAGATATTTCTTTAGAATTTTGTGAGAAACTTCTGGTTTAGATTACAGGAAGTAATGGACACATTATTCGATGCTTCAAGATTGAAGAACATGCAAATTTTATATTTAGACGAAACAATAAAAATAAGTTTGTAGTGAGAACATTTTGTTATTACAGTAGCGCATGTGTATCTGTATGATACGGTAGTAGCAAAATAAATCAATACGAACATTCAGAAACAGAAAATCTATTTTACCCAAGAATACATCAAAATATTATTTCAACGCGTGCTTGTTTATGTCTTGATAATAGAAACTAAATTTTAAAAACAAGAAATCCTGTGTCGGATAAATACACAACGAATCATTCATAACATCTGTTTAGTCCATCCTACATGCGTTCGCCACATACATTTTTGGCTAGGTCGTTAACTTTTTTTTGGAAGGACCTGTATACCTACTCGAATACTTTAAGATTTAACTATAGATTACCCACTGTAGAATTGCCGGCGACGCAGTAGCATTTGTGTAAGGTGGGGGTAGATAGTACAAGCGCGCTCATTTGATTTGAAACACCTAAAATTATGCCGCGGAATGTACTTAGCTCTAGGCAATATCTACCCCTCTCTTTCGAACAGCTACCTGCACTCTTTCCTCGAGTGCGCATCTCCGAGGCCATTCTATGTTGGGCGACCTATACCTACCTAATTGCATTCAAAACGTACGAAGGAAAGTTTCACCAGATTATTGGTTATTAATCACGGGTTTATTTCTGCAAATATATTTACCCCAACATGTAGTGACCATTAAATTATCATTAATTGTTGTACATACTATGTATTAAAGTATTTATGGCTGATATATTTATGATTCACTCCACTGGCAAACAAACACCAATTAAGAAGACACTTCTGGGATATAAAATTACACTCTATTATTATAATTATAATTTCTTTTTAATTTACCTAGTAAATCCTCCCTTTTAATAAACAGACTCTGTAATACCATAATTATGTAAATTAAAATTTCACTCCTAAAATCTTAATGATAATTTTATCTGGATTTATGTAATATTAATTACAGACCCATTAAGATATGACAATATTTTTGATAGTACTTACTTTGTCATCCCCGCCCTTAAAATCTTCGTTATAAATAAAGGAACCAGTGTTCCAAAACTAAATATAGTCGTAAGCCCGACAAGAACCAGTGATTTATTAGATATAAAAAACCTTGCGGAAAATGAAAATGAAAAAGACCGATGTGTTACCAAGAGAGAAGACAGACTACAGAAAAATTGCCCTCAAGGTAAGCGTTTTAACACGCATTTCAAAAGAATTGCAGGAGGCGAAGTCAAATATCATCAGTAACAGAGTACAGAAAAATGAATTACTAAAAATAATGCACAAGTGCGGCATGGAGTTGGCCAGCATTAATGAAAAAGCGGAGAGTAATAGCAAGAGCCAGGGGAAGTTCGTGATTATACCACCAAATGAGAAGAAACATTTGACGGTTTACACTTCCAATACGGTGACGAATAAACGGAAGGTAGAAGAAAGGTTCTTAATTAGAAAAACTGCCAAAATAGGTGCTCCAAAGAAAAAGACCGTTTGGAAAAGGGACGGCTACAGCGTCGTTTTCAAATCTCTAACTCCGCATATTCAGGAAATGTTACACGTATAGGATATTATAAAATGTAAAGGGATATCGTTTAATATATTAATATAAATACTGTATATTTAAATGTTGAAAAATATTTTGTACATTTCTCATGACTATTATTAAAAACTAATATGATTTATTTTGTTTGAAACATTTAAAATGACACAATGTAATATACAATTACGTATAAATAAAATTACTAACATGCACCAAGTATTTTCCTTTTCCTTAAAATTATATCAAAATAATCAAATTTTAATTTTTATGCTCTGTTTGTACAGACGCATTAAACCATCGATCCAATTTTACCTTTCTATTGTTTAATATTACAAAAAATGTTATCAATATCATATGCTACCTTAAAAAAATAATTGAAGGTAAGGAATATAAAGCATATATAGTACAGTAATATACTTTTTGCCCTCCGTCCAGAAACACTCAATTTGCAGTACTTCACCTTACCCTACCGTTTTCCTGCCTAGGTAGGCAAAAATGTCACTAAAGGTTGGCCACACTAGATTCCACATGACAGACGTGTAATAAATTGTCATTAAGCTACTGTTCAACCATGCTAAGATGAACTGGTGTCTTTATTGCACTTATTGATGAATAGATATTAAACTAGAAATGAAATTACAGAAAAAGGTTTATTCTGGGAAATGTCAAAATACTAAGGTATGTAACATGTGTGCCAACTTGTACTCAGCTCCCTAGCGCCTTTTTTTTCTATTTTCAATTCAAAATTTTAGATTTGTCGGCAAAAAACATTGTGTATCACACGGCCAGAAACTCTATTGCGAGTATTCGTGCTTGTGTGCCTCAGCTACCGCCTCGTCCCACAAACCGTACTCATACTCGCAAAACTGTAGTTTCTGGCCTAGTAATACAAATAACTATTATTCGCAATCATAATAGTAATATAGCTATTTTTAACCTGCATGATGTTGGAAAATACGTCATTATGGGATGAAAAGTGTTTCTGTTGGCTTGAAAGTGATCACTCCATCTCTTGGGTGAAAAGTGACGTTTCTGTCAATAACCTGTCAAATGTCAGTTCAACTACCTATACTGTGGTTTAAGTATTCAGTTATTAGTAATTTTAATTCAACATTTTTGACAAATATATATTGACAACAAATTGCATATCACATTAGGGTTAGAACTAAGGTAGTCGTAGATACAGTAACTTGTCAATATACACATGTTTGTTTTTTGCGAAAAATGCAGAAACATTTAACGTAATCGCGAATAAAATAGTATACTATCCTCGGTGGAAATACATGCCCTTGTAATCTATTCTTTAAGTAGGTACTAGTTTGACCAATATAATTACTGTTGCAGTTATTACAACAACTATTATAGAATAAATGAGCATTTTTATCGAACGGAGTTTTTGTTTTCAATTTTGAAAAAACATTTGTTAAATTACTATATTTTCTGTGGGCTAATTTGTTGTTATAGGTATAAGAATATGGTTAAGTTTTTCTGACAAAGATGGTACATGGTATTGAGGCACAATTATATTTAACATTTTTTTGAACTTAAAGAATAGATTACAAGGCCATAAATCATCAGCAAACTTAAAAGCGTTAAAAAACCTCAATTAAACCTTTAATTTCAAAAACTCCAAAATCTTACATAAAGAAAAAATTATTACACTCGCTGTTTTTTAGAGATGATATACATTCACATAGATAACATAGCACCCATGACAAAACCGATATTTCTAATTTGTCAAAAATTTATTCCTCCTTACTATAACTTAACACATATAAATAGACCGGTATATCTTTTCAATGTTAGTATTGGTCGTAAACAATTTTTCTTGTTGCTTGCAGTTTTTTACAATTCGAGAGTTCTTCATTTACATTTTAAATTTCGCATTTTGCCTAGCTCCGTTACACAGGCACATTTTCTGTTTTTTAAAGTGTTTTGTTAATGTTATCGTGATGTCTTTTCACTGTGTTTTTTTTTTTATATCAAACTCACCTCTTCTACATTGACCTTAATATACAGCAAGTAAGTCGATTTCAAATAATTTCTTGTTTTAACTTTGTAATTCTACTTTTTTAGTACTTATGATTGCTCAAAAATATCTTTTAATGATAAGACTATATAATTAGTAGAAAATTATTATAATAAATATTTCATAATTATTTCACATTCAACATCTCAATGGACATTTCACACAGTCCTTCGTATTGACATATTAGTGCAGTCTACAAATAGATATAACAACATATGGTGGAACAGTAAATGTGCTTTTCTTTGAACATACATATATATAAAGTTCGCAACATATAAGAACACTTTTTATTATTAAATACCTTCCTTAACTATTAAATTTGCACTTCTTCTTTTCAAGAAACTGCATAGATTATCGCAATTACTCTTGATTTTTTTTTAAATCTGTCATAAAAAATGTCTGCTTACTTCTTGTAAATTGTTACAAAAAGAAAAGAAGGCGATATTTACATTTCCTTGAAAAAAAAGTAAATTTTTTTACGTATAGGAATGACTTTAATAACAGATACTAATAATGAAATGAATAATGCTAAATACTAATGCTTGGATTTCGCAGGTTTATAACAAACGAAATAAAACATCAATTTCAATTATGGCCACAAACAAACTCAAATGTACAAATTTCGTCAGCTATATAATATGATAGTGCGTTGCTATTAAAGCAACTTGTCTTATATTTCTATATTATTTTACATCTCATCAAAGCTCATATAAAGCACTTAAGACGAATCTGGACGTCCAAGTGTACGACAGAGATAAATATATCGGAAAAGTATTCCGCGCTTTTTGGGAAAACGGTACGACCGATTTTGAAATTTTAAACTGTATTTATCTTAAAATAATGTTTGAAATTGCGCCAACGTTTTAATTTTTTTATTTTCTATGTATTTAAATTTTTAAATGTTGTAATTTTGTTATTAAAAACAATTTCTAAAATCGGGTCAACAGCGCATTTGAAGACCAATTTCTTAATGACAAAACTTTTTTAATTTTTGAATTTGGACTAATAATAACGCCCGAAACAGAAATATTCATTTTTCTTTTTTCCATCAAATGCCGACAGACCGCCGGCTTCTATCATAACCTAACGCACTGACCGATGTTTGTTTTGAGGACGTATCTACGTACAGATGGTCTGCTATGGCATCACGTAAGGCATAAATATAAGGATATTCTATTCTGCTTTCAGTACTGTCTTTTTGTGTATTTTACACAACCCAACCTACTTTCTACCTATGTTTTAAATAAGTGAGAAATTCTTAAAATGTGTAAATATTAATAATAGATAATGTATCTACTTTTTAGTAACGAGTTATAATTATAAATACTAAACCGCTTCAATAATTTCCTTGGTGCCAATGGTATTACGAAACAGAACATCAATAAAATGCAAATAAAAAAATGCACACAGCCATTTTTTTTTTCGACTGGGTAAAATGTACCTATAAATTACAATTTTTTTTGTATCTGCTTAGATTACATACCTTGTATTATAGTCATTTATATTGACCGCCCTAGAATTATTTTTGGATTTTGGCACACTGAAATACGCAATGACAAAGTAATAAAATGTCTAAGTAAGTAGGTATGGAACTTACATTTTGTACAATAGAATATTATGTCTTAGAAGAAGCCTTTTTTCTTTTCGCGCTGATACGAAGCTGCTTTCGCCTTTTGACGAGTAACTTTTATCCATTTTTAGATAATGCGGTTTGCTACTTGTAAGAAAGTAAATATTCTTCATACAATAACTGCAGTGCTAAGTCAGTTCCAGATAAAAAACTTTAGAGGTACTTGACTATAGGTGTGCGATGTTTGTGTCTATGTTGAGTGAGGTTTGTATGTTGTAAGTTACCCTATAGGAAGTTGTATTGTAAAATCCTAGATACAGGTATAGAATAACACTCAATGAAATGTAGCGAATACTCTAGACAATCTTAGCAATTGATTTTGGCCACATGTAATATAGAAGGCAAACAATTCATACCATTCAAAGAGACAAGACGTATCTTTCTTTTCGATCTGACTATCGCTTGAGGTTTATTCCTGCAATCACGTGTTCTACAAATACTCTTCACATTTGTGCATACCTCGAAATAATTTAGTTTTCGGAAAACAGCACTTACTCAATTTACAAAATAAGTCACTGATTCTACTGATTCATAGTACGGATTATATTATCAGTGCTATAATTATGTATTTCTGAATTAATAGTATTCTTTGTAGCGTAGTAAATCAAATAAAATTACTGATAGTATCTTATTAATTTGCATTTTAATTTTGATTTTCCTAAAAGAACCATATGAAATAGTGTTACCCTATACACTCAAGTTCGTATGACAGACTAACTAATGTTTAGAAAAGATCTGATTACTCGAACCAGTATCATTTCTGTAGCGCACTCAATTCGACGAGTGTGCAACCGTCCTAGTTATGGTTGTCCCGGCGGGCGAGATCGAAGAGAAAACGCATTTTCCTCTTTCGGACGCTATTTGCTATCAGAAAGAAATGAAAAAAAATGTTTTAGTATTAGTAAGGACCGCTGAACCGTCGCCCTTGACCACTTTTTTATTTTTCCTTTTTGGAAGGCAAATAGATCCAAACAAAAAATTTAAAAAAAGAAAATTTTAAAAAATAAAACGTTGGCTCAATTTTAAATACTGTTTTCAAAACAATCTCTTTATCAAATTTAAAATATTTTGATTGGTATGTCTGAAAACAGTGGAAAAAGATCCGCGCCATCTACTGGAAGAGAATCTCATTAAAAGGCCGTCCAGATTCGCCTTAACGCAGGCTCAAACGCCTAAAAGTGAGCCTGTGGCGATCTCTCTTCCAAATTTTCTTCCTAACGGTCCTGATTTTGGTTTCCTTCGCCTTATTTTTCTTCGTTGTCATATGGAAGTGGTAGACTGTTTCTTACTGTTTGGTTGTACAATTACGTTCTTCTCTGAACATTTGCCGTTTTTGTTCGATTTTTTATTAATGCTGGCTACCTCTTTTTCAATTCTATACAATTTTCTCAGTAATTCATTTTTCTCTGTTTCGTCAGTGATGGTGTTTGAATTCGCCTCCTTTAATTCTTGTGAAATTGGTCGTAAAACATTTTTTTTAGAACATTTTTTCTGTAGTCTTCTTTCTGTTGATGTAAATCATTCTTCATCTGCATTTTCTACAGGATTTATTTGTAACTAGTCTGAAATCACTAATGCTCGTCCGAACTAAGGCTGTTAGTTTTGAAACTCTAATTGCTTTATTTATAGGGAGGATTTTAAGGGTGTGGATGAGAGAGTAATTACTGTTTAACTTAAAGAATGCTATAATGTTACCATAATAAATTAAAGCATGTCTTATAGAGACGGTAATTAACGGGAATTGCATAAATTGTTGTTTATGAAGAGTTTATTTGCTTAGGTGTAAGTAGATTATAACATATTGGCTGTGAATTTGTTAATAGATATTAATATGTTATTAATAAGTGATTTACAGTTAGAGACATAAAGGAATTCTGTTAATAACGACTTTAATTTGCTGTTTTGACTTTGGTTTTAAACATGCTATTAGTTTTGTATACTAAGTTATATGCCTGCTACCTATTAATATTGTATTTTGTATATTAATAAACATGTTTTTAATATGGAATTAAATATTTCTTCGATTTTAAAGTTTGAAAGGAAAACGGACAAGAACTATGTAATTGTTAAGATTTAAATAATTTGATATTGCCTAATAGCATCTACTAACATTTTTACTTCTAGTATGTTACTGTTCTATTTATACCTAAGCAAATAATAATTGAACAATTCATGAACACAGATTTATTGGTGCTTTATCTGGGAAAAAGAGAGATTACACTAAGAAAAACGTTTTACAACGAATTTGAGAGGAATTGAAAGAAATGAATTTAAACGTCATTAATGATTTAGCAGAGAAGATTGGCGTAGTGACAAAATTATGTAGTATTAATAAAAAATGGTACAATAATTACAAAAGTCCAGAGAATCACGTAGATGTACCATCAAACGACAAAAATAGGTTGGTATTTTACATCTCCAATAAGGCAAAGAACAGAAAGGAGACGAAGAAAAGACGTTTCTTTCGAAAAACTACCAAAATAGGGGCCGCGCAAGAAGAAGATTTAGAAGAATCGTTACCAGCTCACTTTTAGGCATTTACGCGTGCATTAAGTGCCTTGTGGGAGCTTTAAAGAGGTGTTGCACATTTTGGATTAATATAAAAATATTCATTATGTTCCTAAGGAATGGAGTATGTATGGTAAAGTGAAGAAACTATATGTCCGTTCCATTCAATATTTTGTTATATAGTACAACTAGTTTCGTGTATTCAGTTGTCAGTGTGTCTAACAGTTAGAGACACATTTAAATACACAACATATACAAAATGATCATTAAAATCTTTCGGTATTTTACATATTGACTTGTTTTGTTTTGTACCATCTTTACGATGCTTATAGTACTTTAAAATGTCATTTATAAAATAAACTGCAAAGATTGCAACAACTCTTACATTGGACAGACGTTACAATATCTAGAAGAAAGACTAAAGGATCATAAAGATTCAAAAAACCTCACACCTTTAAAAAAACATACACAATCTAAATCTCATAATTTTGACTTTGAAAACACAGAAATTTTGGATAGAGGGAAACATAAAAGAACAAAAAAAATACTAGAGTCAATACATATCAAAAACAACAAAAATGCATGTAATGTTAAAACGGACATTAAATTTACCAAGTTTATATTATAGCATTATTGAAAATTATCAAGAATAACCATTACATTACACCTATATATAGCCAAATAAATGGAATATATAAACACAAATAACCGCACTACAAACAAAAAAAAACAAAAATATCGCAAAACATACACAAACATAGGACATTAAAGCATTTCAATCTTTACTAAAATAACACTTTGAACGATATACACAACATGCAACACCTAGACGATAAAATTCAAAATTTCAAAACTTAAAGTAAAAAAGATGTAAATTTAAAAATTTGACTTTATGTTACTATTATGCACATACAATTAGAATTTACCAAGTAAGTTTTTTTCTCCCAGGGTATACTGTGGTCGTTTTTTTCTGTTGTTTGTTTGTTTTAGTTTGTGATTTGTTAGTTTGTCCATTTATCAGTACTGTATATGTTCTTTACATATTTTTTACTTGTAAAATCGCCTGTTGCAGCATGGAGACGAATTGAAAAAGATGTAATTAAGCATCGAAACGTTTTTGTACAAATAATATGAAATAATAAATAAATGCCACTTCCCAAGAAGTTATTTATGATATGTTAATTATTCGCTTACCTGCCAAACAACTACCAATTAAGATCACCTCTAGGATATGGTGTAACATAATTATGATAATAATTTCTTTCTAATTCTTATCTCCTCTGTTTAATTAAACAGACTCGGTAATTATGCCAATTAACATTTTCATTTTCTAATTTGTTTGTAATTTGTATACTCTTAAGCAAATAAATTCTTCACAAGCATGGATTCATGCTATTAGGCTCAACTAATTACACTCCATTTAATATATCACAATATTATTATAATAAATTAATAGCTTTGTCATGCTTGCCCTTAAAATCTACACTACAAATGAAGGAACTAGTGTTCCAAAAGTAAATATAGTCGTAAGCCTGAAAGGCACCACTGATTTGCTAGTTATAAAAAAGCTTACCCAAAATGAAAGTGAAAAAGCGCGGTCTTTTAGCAAGACAGAAGAAAATTGACTCTGAAGATGAGCGTTCTAAAGCGCATTTCAAAAGAATTGAAGGAGGAGAAGTTAAACATCACCAGTAAGGCAGTAAGAGAGTTCCGAAGAATGAATTAGTAAAAATAATGCCCAAATGAAGGAGTCAGCATAATAAAATATGGAAAGATCACAGCAAGAGTACAGGGAAGCACGTAGTTATATCACCAAATGACAAGAAACAGCTGCCTGTTTGTACTTCCAATACGGCGACGAATCAACGGACGGTAGAGGAAAAGTTCTTTATTCGAAAAACTATTAAAATTGGTGCTCCAAAGAAAAGGACAGTTTGGAAAAGGGACGGCTACATAGTCGTGTAGAATAATATAAAATGTGAAGCACTATTGTTTAAGACTGAGGTACTGTATATTTTTAGACATTTTTATATACATTTCGATTTTTTGTGACAACTATTACATAAATTAATGTGTTTTTTTCTGTTTAATTGAAATATGTTTATATATGCATTTTGAAATTACTGTGACATACAATTAGATGTGAATAAATATACTTGTATAAACCAAGTGTTTTTCTTATATGATGCAATATCGCTTAATACTCTCGTACTATTATACTGTATATTTTTGACATTTTTATGTACATTTCGGTTTGTTATGAGTATTATTAAAGTATTATTAAAGACTAATATGTCTTATTTTATGTTTTGAAATTAATGTGATATACAATTAGGTATAAATAAAATTACTATTAGCACCAACTGTTTTTCTTTTCCTTAAAAAGTATATAATTTGATCTACATTACGCACAAAATTTTATGTTATCAAATTCACACCGATATCATAAGCTACTTTGAAAAAAATAATTATTGAAGATATTGTACACTTATTATAGGAATATAACGCATATGCCGTACGATAATATAATTTATTCAATAAATAAATTAACATAGTTGTGCTATTACTCCAGGAAGCTAAGTAAAAGTGTTATTTGAAATTTAATACTGCCTTGAATTAGGAATTATTCTAATTTCACAATTTGCAAATGTTCAATATTGTTCAACTATATGAAAAGAACCATCACCTCAAGAATGAGTAAACACGCTATTAAACTGCTAAAATCACATTATAAGTTATATTATATTATATAAGTTCAGGAGAATAATGTAATGGAAACTTTTGAACTACAGAAGAAGTAATCTTTCATCAAATGTGAGTGAACTTAGGAAGTTCACTCACATTTGATGATTTTTGTTACATAGTCAACTACTTGAGATAAGTTAAATAATTATAACTAGAGTTTACAACAACAGCCTCTATAGTTTAAGAAGGTAGCTCAACTACAATGATTTTCTGATTCTATTAAATGCAGTTATAACTGTGTCCAGTAAACATTAAATTCGATCAGAAATACAATAAATGAAATTAACCAATTCATTTCATCCCACCGCATACATATATTTTCATATACGTTATTACATAAAATCACTGAAATTAGGCTATTCAATCATCCCTAGTCTCTTAGGAGGACAAGCAAGACAAGAGTGTTGGAGGAATGATAAAGATATGTATATTTTGTTTATAGTATATTTATTAGTTATTTGCTCATGTAAAAAAGTGATTGTTTCAACCACGTAAACAAGAAAGATGAGAGAAATGTTAAAGATATCACCAGGAATAATTATTATCCTTCCAGCAGGCACGCTGGGGTTAAGCGTGTATTTTTAATGGATCTAAAACTGAGAAGAAAATGCGCGTCTGCTCGAAAGTTATAATATAAAACTGCAAAACATTTCAATATTTATTAATCAGAGACTATATCTTTGGACAAAGCTTTATGCAAGGCTTGATTCTGACTGTGTATTTTTTATGAGTGTTTTTAGAATAGAATCGGCAACAAGATCCAAAATTCAAGTTTAAGACCAAATGCAAATTTTTGCAAACATACTATCTAAAAAGAAATAAAAATCGCAAATATTCTTTAAATAAACTACATATTTGCATCTCGCTATTTTAAAAAGCTTGACTGAACTAAAATCTTTGAATTTGATTTATACTTAAATAATTTTGAAAACTATCCGAGCTGAAAAAAATATAATTTAAATTATAGAAATTTATACATTGTTATAAAATAATCTTAGCTATTAAATCTAGGCTATTGAAAGATCTCTATCCCTGTAATCAACTTTTATACTTTATTATAAAGCTGCTCATCAAATGGTATTTTTATAGTGGTTAAAATTTAGTCCTTTACTGAAATAACACTTCTACGTAGATTAGATGAGAAAAGCAAGGGACTGCATCCGACACAAATAAATAAAGTTTACAAATATTTTCATTAAAAAACTACTTTTAAAATTATACTAGTGTTTGTTCTTCTTGAATCTTAACAGTTCATGCTTTTGTCCCACAATGAATCGGGCGCTTGAAAGATATTTAAGCAAGTTTTGAAATCAGAAATCACAGAACAGTAAACAATACAAAAGAGTTTAAAGTTTAATATATAATAATAATAATAATAATATTGTCATAATTATTAATTAATATTAATATATGTTTTTAATAGTAATAAAGTTTTAATGTTTACTCGCATCATGATTTATTGTTCATTGAGATATCATGTATTAGATATGTTTTTATTGAGTTTCATGGACATTGGCATTGACAAATTTCTAGCACATTTTTTTAATTAACCGCTATGTCAGCGGTCAGGTACCAAATATCAAAATAAATATTGGAATTGCTAGACATTCTAAACCTATTCCTTAGGAAAAAAATATTTTAACAGTCAAAAAGTTTGCCTGTGTTGCAACATTTATGAAAATGACTGCATATTTAAGCACAGCAGTAATGAGCTGTTGAATAAATAAAAAATCGTAATTAACATTTCGTAGTACTGAAGTCTTGCGTACAGCAAGAAATTTGTAATAGATATTACGCAAACCTCAGTATATATTAGACATTTTTCTAGAAATAGTTCAATTTTTATTTTATTTTTCCAAATTTATAATCTCCTACAGAAAAGACAATACATATAATACCTTTCCCAACTTTGAATTTGTAGAGCTTTTAAAACTTCTTCCTCCTTTTAAATACCATCTAGATGCATAATTTGCAGCAGCAGAACTTAAATTATGGAGATCTATATATTGTTATACCGAAAGATCTCTATCCCTATAATAAAAAGATTACCTATTACATCACAGTGTCAGAAGTTAAATACTAAAAATACAATATTCGTAATTTTAGTGTTACTTGTTCTACTATGAAAGAAGTTTGCATCATTTAGATTACTTGAATTTTCATCTCCTTACTTGTCACTTACTTTCAAGGTCTTCTATTAAATGATTTAGACCAATTTTGTAATAAGCTGTTGATAGCGTGATGTACTTTTGCCATGAATACCTTTCTTCACAATTAATGACAGCCACTAACTTCAACAAGCCAGTAAACACTGAATTTGGGAAGGATAGTGTAGAGTGCCGAGTAAGTTCCTGCAGGCACACCCAAAAAGTAAATACACCTAAAAATGTAAAAGCCTCGGAGATTGACTTTTTTGTTTTGTCCATTTACTTTCATTAATTTATTTATTGAATAAACTACATATTTGCATCTTTATATTTTAAAAAACTTGTCTGAAGTGAAATTTTTAAATTTCATTTATTCTTAAATATTTCTTAAAACTATCCGAGCTAAAAAAATATTCTTTAAATTATGGAAATCAATACATTGTTATGAATACTTTATTTTTATACTTTATTATAAAAATAATACTTATTTATTATATTATACTTTATTATACAGTTGCTCATCAAATGGTTTTGTTAGTGGTTAAAATTCATCCCTTTACTGAAATAACATTTCTACGCACAGCTTTCCTAGAACGTTCTATAACCTGAGTATTTTTTTTTTAGATATACAAACATTCGTTTAATAATTTTTATGCACTATATATCCTGCGGTCTTTTCCAATCCGAGGTGCCATATGCACCTATATATATCTAACTATTCATTTTTTTGCAACTGAAAAAGGAAAATAATAAAAATTTCTCTAAAACTTAACTTGCCTCAAAGATGGAGACTTGATGGAAAGTTTCACTAAATTACAGGTGTTGTTTTTCTTACTTTGATAATAATCTGTTTAGCTCTTGTAAATGTAATTCATTTGATACTGCTTAATATCTATTAACATTTTCACTCCTAATATGCTAATGATCTATTTATACTTAAGCAAATAATAATTAGCCTCTTCATAAACAGGGATATATGCAATTACGTTCGGTTAATTACACGCCCTTTATGATATAACTTTTATTATGATAACCATAATTGCTATCTCATCCACGCCCTTAAAACCTTTCCTATAAATAAAGCAGCTAGCTTTCTAAAACTAACAGTCTCAACTCCAGCGGAAAGCAGTAGTTTACGACTAGTTGCAATAAATCTTGAAGGAAATGGTGGCGAAGAAGTGTGGTGTCTTATCTAGGAATAAGACAGACTACAGGAAAATTGCTCTGGAAAATAATGTTTTAAAACGAATTTCAAAGGAATTGAAGGAAACAAATTCCGGCACCATTAACGACAACGTAGAGGAGAAAGCGGTACTGGCGAGATTGTGTAAGTGCGAAAAAGAGTTAGCCAGTATTAACAAAAAATTGGCCAATAATTACAACAGTCCAGGGAATGACAAGATTGGAGTTGCAAACGACAAAAACCAGTTAGTCATATGCATCTCCAATAAAGCAAAGAACAGAAAAAAGGCGAAGAAAAGACGTTTCTTTGGAAAAACCACCAAAATAGGGGCCGCAAAGAAGAAGATTTGGAAGAGCTATCGCCACAGGCTCACTTTTAGGCGTTTGAGCATCTTTAAGGTATTTTTTCTTATTTTAAGGTATTACAATTTTTTTATATTTTGGACTAATATTACAATACAAAGCAAGTTGCTTTAGTGTAACAGCAGTAGTGGTAGTAGTAGTGTAGTTGTAGTATTTTATTGAACTGTGGTTCATGACGATATATTATATGATGTATATAATTAGAGAGATTTATGCGTTTGCGTTTCTGACTATTATTAAGATCAATACGTTTTAGTTTGTTATAAACCTATATGGACATAATACAAATGCTTCAATTTATATTTATAACACAAACATTTAAGAATATGTATTTGTTAAAATGTAATGTATTTGTCAAAATTAGATATTCTAGTTTATACTACAAGTACAAAATTTTAAAATTTTTACTTAACGTTTCGGAATTGATTGGAATACCACAGCATTGCAAAAGGTTTTTAATATCTTCTTGTTTGGTATTTATTCTTTTTTACTTTTAAGCTATCAAACTCCTAAATAAATCTCTAAACGAACTAGACTGTTTTTCTACTACTTTTCTATTTCCCTTTCGCTTTTTTACATTCTTATTTAAGTTATTCATTATTAAATTATTTTATAGATGACTTGGATTATTAACATCGTTTTTATTTTTTATTATATTTTTAATTTTTAATATGCCATACTAAGAAAAAAAAAACGATTATAAAGAAATAGACTGAATTATAACAGTCGAAGAAGAAATTATTTCTTATATACTATTGTGATTTTCCCGGCTAAAAAAAAAAAAAATAATTAACTTTCTAATTAAATCTGCCTTTTCTTTACACATGAGCTTTCATTAATAAAACAGTGCAATCATTAATGTATAATTTATTAACAAGTTTATATCAGAAACATATAAATAGTATGAGAACTTACTCAAGGTGAGTATAGTTATTTGGAATGTTCAAAACAAATATTATCAATTATCCAGTAGAATTTTAGATTTTTTAATTCAAAAAGTAACTTTTAAAATATCCCGCGTTATCATAAGAGAATAGAAAACCACCAACCACGTCTACCAAATTAAAAACACAAAATTTCAATCAAGTTATACGTTCATTTATACAAAAATTTAAACAATGTTTTGACCAGATACCTCGTTTTCGGGTATACATAGACGCCAGACTAGCTTCGAATGGGATTTCCTTGCAGTGACAATCCAGATTAGCTCGTATATTCACATAAAAGGCTCAGATCAGGAGAATAACATCGGTACCACAAAAATTCAGGGAAACAGACCTCCTTCGTTACATTCAGAATGTATGATTAGACAATGTAAAATCCCATGTCAAACATGTACCCAGGTATAGTAAACACCAAATTTGTGAATTTATCCCCTTCGATACCAGAAACCAACAGCAAATATGGTTTAATTCATTATACTTGAAGAGAAATGACACAGCTTTTTCTCAGACTTTTTATCAACAACCCCACGTAACCAAGGATTTTCATTCATTTTCTTTCAACGAATTACATTGAGTTACTACCCAATTCAAGTAAAATGAAAACCTAGGATACCAGGCTATCGTACAGTTGTCAGACGATAAATTATATTCAACTTCCATGACTACTAATACGATTTAATCCAAATTATACTGGACTTACAAACATAAAATAATAATTACATCTAATATGGTTGATAGCTTTCCTGTTATGAAACACAGCAATACATATATACAATCTTAGTCCTCTTCTACTATTATTTCTTATGTCCGAAAATATGCATTTTTATCAGTTTTAGCATTTAATTTACTCTGTTAGAGTGGCTTATACTTTTTCATAACAATTCTCTATTCACGTGCCTTTTCTAAATTGAAGTAGTACCTAACGTAGAATTTATTAACCCTCCGTAGACACACATGGGTCTGTGGTGTCCGGCTGTTTTTAGAAATTCGTGCATTTCTCGCGTTTCGTTTTACTTTCCATTGAGAGAAGAATAATAAAAATTTAATTAACGCAATAACGCAATGCATGATCTTTTTCTTTAGATCTCAAACTGCTTTCCTGAATGTTTTCATATTTTTTAAACAAAGTCTAAGTATGGTGAAAAACGGCCGGACAGCACAGACCCATGTGTGCCTAGGTAGGTGCGCAAATTGTAGTGTGTCCACGGAGGCTGATTGAGTTATTTGGCGAAAATTGGAGCGTGTGTATGTAAATCACAACCAAAAATTCTGCAATATGCCTACTCGAACACTTTAAAATTTCACTACCCACCTATTTGTGTCTAAAATGTATAATGAAAAGCTTCACCAAATTATAGGTTTTATTTTTCTTGTTTTATGAAAAACGGTTTATTTTTCCAAATATACTTACCACAATATTTAATAACTTTTAACAACTTTTATAATATATTTATTATTGGCTTACCTGACGAACAAAACCAAGCACCAGCCAAAAGAAGCACTTCTAGGGTAGCTCAATTATGATAATAATAATTCTTTCTAATCCCCGCACTTAAATCATCATATCATTAAACAGACTTCCTAATAACATAATTACGTAAATTAAAATTTTCCCTTCTAATGTGTTTGTATTTATAGCTAATCAATTAACACTTCACAAGCACGGATTTATGCTATTATGATAATAATAGCTTTCTCATATATTAAAGGGACTGTAATTAGTTGAACCTAATAGCATATATCCCCGCCCTTAAAATCTTCACTATAAATAAAGGGCCCAGTGCTTCCAAACTAAATACAGTCTTAAACCTGACAGCTACCAGTGATTTGCTAATTATAAAAAAATTTGCCCAAAATGAAAGTGAAAAAGCGCGGTCTTTCAGCAAGAAAGAAGATAGACTACAGGGAAATAGCTCTGAAGAAGAACGTGCTAAAGCGCATTTCCAAAAGAATTGAAGGAGGCGAAATCGTACATCACATGTAAGAGAGTTCCGAAGAACGAGTTACTAAAAATAATGCGCAAGTGCGGAGAGGAGTCCGCCAGCATTAGCAAAAAATGGAAAGATAGCAGCAAGAGTCCAGGCAAGTACGTAGTTATACCACCAAATAACGAGAAACGAGTGACCATTCACGTTTCCAATACGGCGACGAATCAACGGAATGTAGAGGAAAGGTTCTTCATTCGAAAAACTACTAAAATTGGCGCTCCAGTGAAAAAGACTGTTTGGAAAAGGGCCGGCTACATAGTCGTGTAGAATAATGTAAAATGTGAAGCAATATTGTTTAAGACTCACGTACTGTATATTTTTAGACATTTTTATACACATTTCGAGTTTTGTGACAATTATTATAGATAAATTAATATGTTTTTTTCTGTTTAATTGAAATATGTTTATTTATGCATTTTGAAATTACTGTGACATACAATTAGATGTAAATAAATATACTTGTATGAACCAAGTATTTTTCTTTCCCCCTAAATTATATAATGTAATTTACATTATGCAGAAAATTATTATCTACCAAATTTTAATTTCTTTGGTCTGTTTGTAATGCTATTGTTTTCTTCGATTTCAATTGTAAATTTTAATTTTGCATGAAAGGAATTAACATTTTCAAGTAAAACTCGTATATTTTTTTCTTCTAACGCGGTTATGCAATCATCTACATATCTTTTGAAAAAAAAAATATTTCGAAATTTATTTTATTTAAATTTTTTTCTTCTATATACTCTAAAACAATTTGTGCAATGATTACCTTTTTAGACCTCAAACTCATCAACAACGATAACAAAATTCTAACTAAATGGTATACTAAACCAACATGGTCTGGACGTTATCTAAATTTTAAGTCTTCACAACCTTTATCTCAAAAAGTTAGTGTTATTATTAGTTTAGCTGACAAAGCAATAAAATTAACAAGTCCAGTTTTTCGAACAGATACTATTAACAATGCAAAAAATATTCTAGAACAAAATAATTATCCAAATTCTCTTATAAACAAAATATTCAAACAAAGAATTTTTCCTTTTTATAATAAATCAACAAAAAATAAAAATAATAGTCAAACAATTACAAAATTTATAAAAATTCCCGGTTAAACATTTATCCGAAAAAATAAATTATATTTTCAAACCATATAATTACAAAATTGCCTATCAAAACACAAGCAAACTACAAAACCAAATCTAAAATTAAAATCAAAAATTGAAAAAAGTAAAACATCACACATAGTTTATAAAATAGATTATCAAAATTGTAATGGTGTGTATATAGGTGAAACCAGCCAATATTTGGAAAATAGAATAAAAGGACACAAATATAATAAAAATCTTACAGCTTTAAAATAACACGAAATAACTCAAAATCATACCTTTGATTTCCACAACGTAACAATTTTAAACAAAGAACAAAATTTAAAAACACGTAATATACTTGAAATAATTCAAATTTATAAACATAAAAATGCAGTCAATGATAAAACCGATATACAATATTTCACAAAATTATATAATTTAATTTTATAACTAAATACAATATTTTTAAAGAACTATTTAATTACAAAATTCAAAAACAAATAATCAAAACATCCTATTTTAAAACGCAATCTTTAAATAAAACATAATAATATATTCAAAATCATAGTAAACAAAAGAATTTGTCATTTATTAAACAAAAACATTTTATTTATAATTTACACTTTTTACATTTATTTATATACTTGAAAAAGCTTTGCAATAAAGCGAAACGTCGTACTCATTCATGTTTTTAATATTGACGACCTAAAAGCCAAGAGAAAAAGAAATTAAATAGTACGTATCATTGTATCACAATATTATCGGACCCTTGAAAGATGTTTAAGCAGATTTTGAAACTAAAAATCACAGAATAATAAACTGTACAAAAAAGCTTAGTGTTTATTATGAAATGATTTATTATTGTTAATTTAAAGTAAGCAGCCCTGCTACGTTAAACATAGCAAACATTTTTCAACAAACTGAATATTTGACACATAACAAAATTTGATGTAATGTAATGTTGGAAAGACTGAAATTACTTAATGAAAAAATGTCAAGGACTAGAAATAAAAAGCATTGTTCAATACCAACTCATAGAACGGCTTTGTATGAGAAAAATCCAAGGTATATTTGCATTAAAGTATTTAATAAATTGCCGTCAGACTTGAGGTCATTGGGAATGCCTCAATTTAAAGGAGCTGCGAAAGATTATTTTATCCAGAATTGTTTTTATAGCATCTCTGAGTATCTCGGTTAGGGCTGTGTGGTTGGTGGGCTTGGGATCTTTATTATCACTTAAACTGGAATGGTAACGCAGAATTAATTAAGAGATCCTTGCAACTCGAAAACAAAAATAATAAAAATTGTTTTAAAACTTTAAACCTTAACTAGCTTCAAAGATGGAGAAATTAATGGGAACTTGCATTAAATTACTGCTACTCTTTTCCTTACTTTATGAATTACCTGTTTATCTCATATAACTGTAAACCATTTACTAATAGTATATTAATATCTATTAACATTTCCACATGAGATATATGAATACCTAAGCAAATAATCTATTGGAAAACAAGGATTTATGCAATTATCCGCTGTTAATTATAATCCTTTGAAGACATGATTTAATTTTATTATGATAATAATAATTGCGGTCTCATCCGCGCCCTTAAAGTCCTCCATATAAATAAAGCAGTTAGCGCACCAAAACTAGCAGTCCGACAGGGATCAGTGATTTGAGACTAGTTACAAATAAGTCTTTTAGAAAATGAAGGTGAATAAGAATGGTGCTTTACGTCGACAGACGACAGACTACAGGAAAAATGTTCTAAAGAAAAATGTTTTACGACGAATTTCACAAGAATTAAAAGAGGCGAACTCAAGCACCATCAATGAGGAGAAGAATGAATTACTGAGAAAATTGGACAGATGCGAAAAAGAGCTAGCCAGCATTAATAAAAAATCGAACAGGAATTGTAAATGTTCAGAAAAGAGCGTAGTTATACAACCAGACTATAAGAAACAGTCTACTACCTACATATCCAATATGGCAACGAAGAGACATATGGCGAAAGAAACCAAAATCAGGACCGCGAGGAAGAAAATTTGGAAGAGAGATCACCACAGGCGCACTTTTAGGCGCTTAACCCTGCGTTAAGTATAATGAGCTTTAATGAGGTGTAAAATAATATAGAAATTCAAGACAAGTTGCTTTAATAGCAACGCAGTATAGTATTATATAGTTGACGAAATTTGCACATTTGAGTTTGTGACTATTATTCAAATTGTTACATATGTTTTATTTTGTTATAGACCTGTGAAATCCTAATATTTGTATTTACATGGCAATTGGGTAAAGATATATAAAAGTGTGGGTATATTACTAATATTCACTAAATGTATTTGTGATGAAGTTCATGGAGACGAGGTGGTTGTTGATGAAGTATTTCTTAAGAAGATTGTTTCATTGTTATATTGTTTTTGCTAGTTGTATTTCGTCTAAACTTTTCATCATGTTTATATACATTTTTGTGACGTGTGTAAACACTGTTGTGTATCAACACTAATAAATGTATCTACCTATCTTAGCTAATAAAATATAGAAGTTAATTAGAAAGTTTGTGTTATCAGTTGTAAGTATCCCTTAGATACAATTGTTTTTTTTTTTTGTAATGTGTGACCGTCCAAGAGGGGTGCATGCTACTTCCGCGCCTGTCATTTCCGTGCCCATGAAGAATTTTCCCATTTTCACGCCCATATTATTACAGACATTTATGTTTGAGATGAGTTTTCTCGTGGACGGTTACATATGAAGAATTGCTAAATTTACTGAAAAGCCATAATAAAGACATAAACTCTAAGTGATATCGCAACATTTTTCAGTTTTATATATATTATTCCCTACACTGTAACTCCTACAATATATCAGAAAATATAACAAAATTGGAGATGCAAATGACAAAAACCATTTAGTCATTTCTATCTCCAATAAAGCAAAAAACAGAGAAAAGGCGACGAAAAGACGTTTCTTTCGAAAAACTACCAAAATAGGGGCCGCAAAGAAGATTTGGAAGAGCGATCGCCACAGGCTAACTCTTAGGCGTTTGAACTTATTTTAGGTATTTTTTTTTCCATTTTAAGGTATTACACATTTTTTTGTTATTTTGGACTACTGTTACAATACAAAGCAAGTTGCTTTAGTGTAATAGCAGTAATGATAGTAGTAGTGTAATTTCATGACGATATGTTATATAATGTATATAATTGACGAAATTTGTACGTTTGGATTTGTTTGTGATTATTACTAAGATTTACATTTTATTTTGTTTGTTATAGAGCTATGAAATTGAACCATTTGTATTTATAACACAAACATTTCAGGACATGTACTATATTTGTTTTCTACAAAATTAGATATTCTTACAAGTACAAAACCTTTAGCTATCAAATTTTATTTTTATATATTTATAATTTATTATTTTGTAGAAATTGCCTCTTACTAAGTACATATATGTATATATGTTGATATTGAAATTAAATCAAAGGCAAATTCGTGTTCCCCTCCTTTGCGACATGTTTCGGTTTATTAAACCTTCATCTAGCAATAAAACGTCAAATGTTCGTTTAACGCATCATTCTTAAATAGGAAACGAACATTTGACGTTTTATTGCCAGATGATGGTTTAATAAACCGAAACATGTCGCAATGAGATAATATAATAAAAAGGATTGGAACACGAATTTGCCTTTGATTTAATTTCAATATCAACATACATTACACCAATCCCCTGGGACACTATAGACTATATGTATATATATTGCAAAATTTATTTTTATTATGCAAAAGACCTTTCTGGAGATTCTTCCTTGAAATTATTAGGTAATTCAGGCATACTCACAAACAACATACCCCTAAACTAAAAACTCTATTGGAGCATCCACATGAAGCTGTCAATCTACAAAGCAAAACATAACAGATATGTATATTTCACATGAAAATGTAAGTACAAGCATATTCTTCTCAGGTATTTGTTTTGAAAGGCACCCAGTATGTACGAATCCGTAATTAATTAACACATCAGTTTCCCATTAGAAGCCATTATATTATTTACGTCGCACGCCGTTTTATAGTTTTAGTTATTTAGTACATTTTATGTCTATTTTAATATTTATTAGGCTTCGAAACCATTTCATTAATGATAGCAAGTACATCAAAGGTACTGATTGTGAGGGTAACTAGTCCATCCAATCATAACAGAAGAATTGAGGGTGTATCTTATAGATATTTTGTTATATTTCATTAACCCATCTTTTCCAAACGGCATTTTTCTTAATGCTCTACACGAAATCCCTGATTACAGCCGTATACAAAAATAAAGACGCCACATATGTTACGAATTACTAGTTGTAACCTTAACACTAATAACTTCGAAGATTTTCTTCTCTTTTATTCTCAGTGCCTTTTTTTAACACTTCATCTCAAAATATCAATACGAGAATAACACATTTGATTTTACGAGTAAATCAAAAACCTTGGTAAAATACCGAAATGGAAACTGCTTTCAGAAACCACTACTACCCTTGACGTGAAAAAAGGACAATAATACATTCATACATAGATTGCACATTTAAATGGAGGGCTAACTGTGTTCTGTTGGAAGTCTTAATTCGATGAAAATTACAATAAATTAAATTAATCAATTCACCTGAAATTTCAAAACTTCAAAATGTTGAATTGAAGACTTGCCTTACGTTTAAATATCAATTTATTTTAGAATATGTCCCTGGTAAGAAACTTCAAATTCCAGATACACTTAGCAGAGATCCATTGAAGAAAACGATAGGTACTGGCTATCTGGATACAAATTTGCGAGTGTATTCTGTTATTTCTACATCAAAAAAAAATGAACAACGACTAAAAACTGCAATTGATAACGATCAAACTCTTCGAAAAATAGTTTTACATACTGAGTGGATGGCCACAACACAAAAATAATACTACAGTTAATGTTAAGCAATTTTGGCACATTAAAGACGAAATTTTCTTGCATAAAAACGTTTTGTTTTTCAAGAAAAGATTGATAATTGAACCTGTTTTAATAAAAGAGCAGGAACGACAATGGAAGCAAGGTGTTGTACTTAGTAAAAATGGACCTAGGGATTACATCGTGAAGAGTGGTGATACTGAATACCGTAGAAATAGACAACACCTTAGACCATTCAGAATACCAGCGGTGCCCGTCGGTAGTTCGAAATTGAGTGACGCTGAAACTGAAATTACCATTGATCCTTCACCTGAAAACAACTCCTAAAGCAGTGCGACAATAACCGAACTGTTAATTTTCCAACTAAGAACTTTACCAGAAGTGGCCGTGAAGTAAAACTCCCAACTCGGTTAAACTTATAGGAATTTCAACTTTAATTTGTAATTAGTTTTTTCTTGTTTTTTTTTTTTTATAAAAGAGACGTGTTATGTATGTACACTTTTATACTGTGAGTCGCCTGGAAACGGCTTGTTATTAAAAATTAGAAAAATATATGTCAGTCGTAAAAGTACTTCAGTGTTTTAATGTAGCTTAAACATTATATTTAAAAAACGTACAATACCTAACGTAGAATTTATTGAGATTGAGTTATGTCGCGAAAATTGGAGTGTAGGTATGTGAATCACAACGAAAAAAATTTGAAATGTGTCCATATGAACACTTTAAAATCTCACTACCTACCTATTTGTGTCCAAAATATATAATGAAAAGCTTCACCAAATTATAGGTTTTGTTTTCCTTGCCTTATGAAAAACCGTTTATTTCTGCAAATATACTTACCACAATATTTAATAACAATTAATTTAGCAATAAATGTTGTAATTGTATGTATTAAAACTTTTATAATATATTCATTATTCGCTTATCTTACGAACAAAACCAATTAAGAAGCACCTCAGCTCAATTATGATAATAAATAATTCCTTAAATCATCATATTATTAAACAGATCCTAATAACATAATTATGTAAATTAAAATTTTCACTTCTAATGTGTTGCTGATGTTTGTATTTATAGCTCATCAATTAACACTTCACAAGCACGGATTTATGCTATTATGATAATAATAGCTTTCTCATATATTGAAGGGACTGTAATTACTTGAGACTAATAGCATAAATCCCCGCCCTTAAAATCTTCACTATAAATAAAAGGCCCAATGCTTCCAAACTAAATACAGTCGTAAACCTGAAAGCTTCTTGTGATTTGCTAATTATAAAAATTTTTGCCTAAAATGAAAAAGCGCTGTCTTTCAGCAAGAAAGAAGACAGACTACAGGAAAATAGCTCTTAAGATGAACGTGCTAAAACGCATTTGCAAAGAATTGAAGGAGGCCAAATCATACATCACAAGTAAGAGAGTTCCTAAGAATGAATTACTAAAAATAATGCGCAAGTGCGGGAAGGAGTCAGCCAGCATTAGTAAAAAATGGAAAGATAACAGCAAGAGTCCAGGGCAAGTACGTAGTTATACCACCAAATGACGAGAAACGGCTGACCATTCACGTCTCCAATACCGCGACAAATCAACGGAATGTAGAGGAAAGGTTCTTCATTCGAAAAACCACTAAAATTGGTGCTCCAATGAAAAAGACAGTTTGGAAAAGGGCCAGCTACATAGTCGTGTAGAATAATGTCAGATGTAAAGCACGATATTGCTTACAATTATTTCATAAATTAATGTTTTTTTTTTTCTGATTGAAATATGTTTATTTATGCATTTTGAAATTAATGTGACATACAATTAGGTGCAAATAAATTTACTTGTGTGAACCAAGTATTTTTCTTTCCCTTTTTTCTTTCCCCCTAAATTATATAATTTAATTTACATTATGAATGAAAATTATTATCTACCAAATTTTAATTTCTTTGCTCTGTTTGTATAAGCTTTCTCGTATTAAATTGCCGAACCAATAGTATTTATCATTATTAAATAAAATTTATCTTTCTATTGCCTAATATTACCTTAAATTTTGCGTTATCAAATTCACATCGATATCATAAACTACTTTTAAAAGAAATTAGTTGAAGATATTGGACAGTTACTACAATAATTCAAAGCATATACAGTACAGTAATATAATTGACTACCTTAATAAAGCTACTGCCTATTAAAAATCGTGCTATTATTTCAGAAATCTAAATAAAATATGCCATTTGAAATTTAACACTGTATTGAGTTAGGAATTATTATTAAAAAGTTGATGAAGAAGATGCATAACTAATAAATAAGAAAAAATTATATCTTTCATGAAATGTGAGTAAATTTAGAAAGTATGTGATTAATAAATAAAACTAATACGCCTACATCGTAAATAGGTGTCCTTACTTTAAAAGGCAGATGTAAATTTCGCGTTAGAAATGTATCTGTCAACCCTCAACAGGCAAGTCCGAGTCACCGGTAACTAATATTGGGCAATAGTTTTAACTGCATCAGTAGTTAATTACATAGTAAACGACCTCGCAGTTTTACTTAGATTAGTTTGCCTGTAAAATAAGTGGAAGATTAACCACTTAAGGCTTAACTACATCTTAGATAGTTGATAGTTGCAACTGGTGAAACTACCTTCAATACTAGGAGTACGCAGATTACAGGTGCAATTTGATAACTAAAATTAGAGTCCGCAACAAGAATTTCTGTAGTTTAAGAGGTAGCTCAACCACAATGATTTTTTTAAATCCATTAAATGGAGGACTAACTGTGTCCCGTTGGAAGCCTTAATTCGATGAAAATTACAATAAATTATTAATCAATTCACTTCACAGACTATGTTATACATTCACTTTATCCCACTGCACACATAATTTTCCATATACATAACGACATAAAATCACTAAAAATATAATATATAATAAAGGCTAGTCAATCAGCCCCACTTTCATAGGCATATGCAGGACAAGAGTGCTGGAGGAAGAATAGAGGCACTTTGCTCACAGTATCTTTACTAATATGTATTTTATATATTTTCTCATGTAAGATTATGTGATTTGAAGAACACAAGGAAGATGTCGCCAGGAATAATTATTATAGTATAAAACTGCAAATACATTTTAATATTTATTAATCAGAAACTGCTTTATGCAATATTCCTATTTATAAGTAAGTATCAATATAAAATGTCGGAACATAGTGGAATTTTTCTGCGTGTTAGAATAGATTTAGTATGTCGAGCAACCCCAAAATTTATTTTGACGCATGTTGCACGCATGTTTAGAAAATAGGCCATGAATCGGCCATAGGAAAAAATGCGGCCAGAACTCAGGTTTACGGTTTTATGTAAATTTTTGTAAACATACCCTCAAAGATAAAAATCGCAGTTATTTAAAATACGTTAAACTATTATCTTTCTATTTTGAAAAGCTAAACTGAAGCAAAATCTTTGAATTTGATTAGTATTTAAACAAGTTCATAGAACTGATCGAGCCAAAACTAAAAAGTAAGATTTCATTATGATAGTTGCTATTGCAAGGGACTGAATCCGATAGAAATAAAGTTTACAATATTTTTATTCTAAACTACTTACAATAATTAATAATTCTTTTTTGTTTTCATTATTGAGTTGGAAACTGTTGGAGCAAACCTTAATAGTATATACCTTTGTACCACAATATTATCGGGTCTTTGAAAGATGTTTAAGCAAATTTTGAAACCAAAAATTACAGAATAATAAACAGTACAAAAAACTTAGTGTTTATTGTGAAATGATTTATTATTGTTATTATGTTTAATTTGTATATGTTCTTAAAGTTTTATTTTTTACTCGCTCATCATGATTTATTGCTTATTTAGGTGAGAATATTTTCATAATTAACTGTGTATGTATCAGTTATGTTTTTATTGAGTTTCATGGACATTGGACATCTTAAGTCGCTCCACGGGCGCGGGCGTAGTAATAACTCATGGCTGGGCCGATGCTCCAGTAATTGGCGAAAGCTGTTGAGGATGCCCAGACATGAATTATTATTATTAATATTATTAATGAATAGAAAATAGGAACTTTGCACAATACTAAATCATGGTTACAATATCGAAAACCCTCTTTCTAAATATTCACCCTATTTGTTACCGTTTTGATATTTTTTTATAAAATGATTTAATATTATTTATAATTTTAAATGAACAACAATTCATTTAAAATTATAAACATTATATTATGGAATTATATTTTAACGATTAAAAGAATAATTTGTTTTTAACTTGTAATTTAAAAAGTTAAGAGAAATAGTACATTACAACATTATATTTTTTTTTGACGTCAGCGCCAAGGAAGTCAATTGAAGGATAACCTTTTTTGTTCGCATATCGTCGCAGTGGAAATAGTAATTTTAAAATATATATTAATCTTATACATTTATATGTTTTTATATTAAGGAAATGTGCATACGTAATCTGTGATAATACTTCAGAAGAATTTAATGTAACAAATAATGGGTGAAAGAGGCCCTGTTACAGGTATAGATTTCTTTTAAAAGTGGTAATGCAGAATTTAAGGTAAACACGGCTGCTACTTTAAACGTAGCAAACAATTTTCAGCAAACTGAATATTTCACACATGACAAAAGCTAGACAATAGTTATATTCTTTTTACCGTCTTATCTTACTAAATGGAAAAGTCTCAAGAGCAAATAATTGTCGGTCTATGGCGTTATTGTGTTATTGTATAAAGTAGAAATAACAACATAGTAATATAAAAGAAAAAATTAAACAAACCGCCTTCTGTTTTTAATAATAATATTAAACGTGGAACGTAAACGGAAAGCAAAATTACAATCTTTTAGAAACTTTTATTTTTCTAAATACTACACTAAAGTAAAATAAAATTCTATTTTCTATTTACATTTTCTCACTTAAAATGCATGTATTAATATACGAATATCTGACTTTAAATTACGATAAAAGTTACCGTATATAGAAAAAGGAGTTTAGCACTAACACGCCAGTTAAAAAACGTATTACGCGAGCATACCAAAAAAAAAAACACATTTTTTCAAATGTTTACATCCATATGGTGTAGGCAAAAAACTTAGGATGGTTTCGAATTTCTAGACAGATATAAATTTTATTTATGAGTTTAAAAGTATGCTACGGCGTAATGAAATGTAATTATGCTGGAACCAATGAAATTATTTATTGAAAAATTGCAAAGACTAAAGTGGTTGGTTTAAGGTGTTGTGTAAGTGTGAATTGTATAAAAAGTAGAATGAAAGTATAGTAATATAAAGAAAAATTAAACAAACAGATATCTGTGGAATGAAAATATATCTATCGGTTTCAAATATTCATGCTTCCTGCAAAATTATTGACGTGATTTCCTAGATACGCAATTTTACTTTCTACTTTATATTATACGTATTTTTTAAAACAAAAATTAACTAGAATACAATTTCACGAAAAAAATAAAGTGAAACGAAAACGTATTAAAGATTCAGATTTTCTCCTTGACTTATTTAATGAAATCAATATTTTTACTATTGAACATTACCACTTACACTAGAATGGTAACGCAGAATTAATTAGGACTTCTGTACCCATGCAACCCGAAAAGAAAAATAATAAAAATTGTCTTAAAACTTTAAACCTTAACTAGCATCAAAGATGAGAAATTAATGAGAAGTTGCATTAAATTACTGGTACTGTTTTCCTTACTTTATGAATTATCTATTTACCTCATATAACTGTAATCATTCACTAATAGCATATTAATATCTACTAACATTTTCACAGGACATATAATCTATTTATATCTAAGCAAATAATCTCTTCATAAACAAGGATTTAGGCAATTACCCGCTGTTAATTATAATTCCTTTAAGACATGATTTAATTTGATAATGATAACAATAATTGCTGTTTCATTCACGCCCTTAAAATCCTCTTTATAAATAAAGCAGTTAGCGCACCAAAACTCACAGTCTTAGCTCCGACAGGGATCAGTGATTTGACACTAGTTACAAGTAAGTCTTTTAGAAAATGAAGGTGAATAAGAATGGTGCTTTACGTCGACAGACGACAGACTACAGGAAAAATGTTCTAAAGAAAAATGTTTTACGACGAATTTCACAAGAACTAAAGGAGGTCAATTCAAGCACCATCAATCAGGAAACAGAGAAGAATGAATTACTGAGAAAATTGGACAGATGCGAAAAAGAGCTAGCCAGCATTAATAAAAAATCGAACAGAAACTGTAAATGTTCAGAAAAGAGCGTAGTTATACAACCAGACTATAAGAAACAGTCTACTACTTACATATCCAATATGGCAACGAAGAGAAATAAGGCAAAGGAAACCAAAATCAGGACCGCGAGGAAGAATATTTGGAAGAGAGATCGCCACAGGCGCACTTTTAGGCGTTTAAGCCTGCGTTAAGTGTGATGAGCTTTAATGAGGTGGAAAATAATATAGAAATACAAGACAAGTTGCTTTAATAGCAACGCATAATCATATTGTATTATATAGTTGACAAAATTTAAGCACATTTAAGTTTGTGATGACTATTATTCAAATTGATATGTTTTATTTTGTTACAGACCTGTGAAATCCTAATATTTGTATTTACATGGCAATTAGGTATAGATATATAAAAATGTGGGTAAATTCATTCACTAAATGTATTTGGGATGAAGTTCATGGAGACGAGGTGGTTGTTGATGAAGTATTTCTTAAAAAGATTGTTTCATTGTTATTATTGTTTACAGTAACAAATTAATGCATTTCTACTTTTAACTGTAATAATTAGGAGTAATTTTTCCCAAGAAAAAATTTTACATACATTTATAGACATTAATACATTAATTTGTTATTTTCTCACTGTGAAAAACTTGCAAACTTTGCATTGTTTTATAATGTTTATTATTTTTATTAATTGTATTTTTTTAAAAGTTTTCATAATGTTTATATGTTTTTGTGACTTGCGTACACACTGTCGTGTATTAACACTAATAAATGTATCTATCTTAGCTGATGAAATGTGTGTGTTATCTGTTGTAAAGCATCCGTTGGATACAATTGTTTCTTTTTTTTGTAATGTGTGACCGTCCAAGAGAACCCCTTAAGGTGTAAAAAAATAGCAACAAAAAACGACACTAGTTTAAGTAGATCTTGACAAAATGGTACTAATAACTTTGAAGGCTTCGTTGTGGAAATCTCATTTTCGTCACTAGATGGATTTTCTCGTGGACGGTTACATATGAAGAATTGCTAAATTGACTGAAAAGCCGTAATAAAAACATATACTCTAAGTGAAATCGGCACATATTTCAGTTTTATATAATTATTTTACAGTTTTCATACATAGTTCATCAAAACTCATACATAGTTCTATAATGTAATGACAATAACGTTTATTAATTTTAGATAAAAAAATTTAAGTTATAATAAACAATTTTCTGAGGAAGACAACAGTAATAAAGTTTGTTGAAACGTAAAATGAAGAGTTTGATTGTTTAAAAAAAATTCAATTCATTATACAAAAATAGCATTAACGGCTACGAACAAATCATCATCAAATAAACCCCTAATTTATATTTTATGACTTCTGAAGCCTTATTCTGTAAGGCCTCAGACGATGCGATTAGTTGATTCCACTAATTGAACGGACGATTGTCAAGGAACATACTGATATGAACCATTTCATACAGAGTTAACCTGTCCACTTCGGCGACTTTAATAGGTCTTCATGTCAATGGCAATCAGCTAGTTGAGAGTAAATCAGGCAACTTATTGTTAGTTGAATCAACTAAACAGGCCTAAGGATCGAGAGTGTGGCTTTTCACACTATTGTGTCGAAATGTCAAATTTTCCATAGTACTTTTCTTCCCTAACTTTGCGACAGTGCACATAGCTGTCGTCATTTTTGCTGCACTTGTTTTCGACACATCCGAAGATTGAAAATCCATGCCACTTTTCGACGTTTGAAACATGGTGTACGATCGGTAATGTGTCAAGTTGTCTTGAGTTACTGGGATATAGAAATATAGTTAATTATTGGCACAAATAATAAATAATAAAATAGATAAATATATATCTTTCGTTAAGTGTTAAGCTTGATTTACAGTATACTTTTTCTCGTCTAGAAAAAAATCTAAACTAGATTCTATATATCAATTTTAGCTAGAATTTCCTGCTTCTATTTAAACAGAGGCTATGCCGAGTAGTTCATCTTCGCATGCCTAAGCAGTGAAGGGCAACATGTATACCAACATTTAAAAAATAGCGGTTACATTTTTGAAGCTAGCGATCACGTAAGTTGTAAACAAACACATTGGTAGTTCGGAAAATGTTCTAATGCCCATGTCTGATCTAGTTTCTAGTATACGATCTTGGACTGAATTTTCTGATTTACATTATCCAAGTCGATCTAGTTTAGAAAGTAGTCATTCATTTCTAGATGAAAAGAGTAAAATGTAAATTAAGCTTTACACGTGTTGCAACATCATTCAGCGTCAATATTGCGATGTGTTGCCCAAGTATGCCCGACAAAACGATATAACGACAAAAAACTACACTACCCACACAACCGTATTCTATGAAATGTTGTATGAAAGTACCCATAAAATTACTGTATAAGGCCCCTGTATTCCGAACTGCGTAAATTGTACAATAGATTTAGCTACAGAAATATTTAATCGTCTGCTCCGTGCAATATGTTTACATACTGCAAATACAATACTTTGAAGACAACTCTAAAACTTTAAATTGCTACTAAGCTACCTACTAATTTCTATTTATGTAAATGAATTAAACACAATTTTAACTAAATAAATAAATATTGTCAAATCAGTATTTATCTCTAACCGCCCATCACTCGTAAGTATGCCTATTTACACACAAAACTCATTTTTACAAACCAATTGTTGTTCATATACGCTGCACACACATAAAAATTGTTTACTATATTTTTACCTGACATATAAATTTAAATATACACTGGATAAGCAAAACTCCCATCATACATAGCAATACGTTTTCCAACTTTTAATTAATAATAATAAACAAAGTTTTCATAATAATCAAAATAAAAGACACCGAAAGAACACCGTTAAAAAATTATTATCTAGCCAGTTTATATAAATATAATTAAAACTCAGGAATTGGTGGGATCTTTTGGCTATTTCTTTATTATTGAAAAATTCTAATTCATCCACGTTTCGACTTTGACAGTCTTTTTAAATACAGATTTGTAAGATTAGAGAAATATGGGAGTATTGACAACTATCAATAAAGGTATATAAAAAAACATCATAATTCCCAAGTCAATGCAATAATAACATTTTAATATTTATGTAATTTCAAAGAAACAACATGTTGTTGCCAGTCAATTAACTAATTATTTTTTATTAGTTTAGTATTATTATTATATTTTTATGTTATCTTTATATTATGTAAAAATGTAAAAATGCTTTATTTGGTCTCTATTTAGTGTTTGTTGTTATCGATATGCATATGTGGTACTGTTTGTATTATTTAATTTCTTTTATTTAAGTTTTGGCTCACATGTTAAGTAACCTCTATTTCTAACATATCAAGTCATTTTTTATATTATATTTCTTATCAAGTTTTGTGACTTTATTGACTGAAAATGTTGGTGTAGGTTAAACACTTTTAGAGGGCTGCGTTCTTAAAACTTTCAAGAAATTTTGTTTATAAAAGAAATGTTAAGATAGTGCTACAATATATACAAAAAATGAGTGAATACCAAAAATTTCTTCTTTTGTTTTATTTATGATAGAGCTTGAATACGACTTATTGTTTGGCGTGTTCTGACGTCTGCTGAATTGTTTATTTCCGACGTTTCCGTTACAACAGAACCTCTTATAACTTTTATGGAAACAGTACAAGGTCATTTATTTCTTGATTTCCACTAACACCAATAATTCCATCTAGTATTTCGGTCTTATCGATTACTGAATCGATTAATGTAAATGATATTTTGTAATAACTAAAATAGTACTTTAATATTACATTACGTTTAATTCAGATTCTATTAAAATTCTTATTTCGACCCATAACTGCGATTATTTATTTCGCCATCATAAAAAATGCCTCAGCTGTGTATTTGAAGGGAAGTAGTGTCTAGTGTCTACTGTCCAGATAATTTACAATACATGATTTTTAGAAATATAAACATTACATACGCAATTTGACAGAGGAAAATGGCTCGCAATAGTTGCCGACATCCAACGTATCCGCTAGACAGGCGTGTTACCTTCTGTTACATATAATGATAAGGGCCCATACACTTCGATTTTTTCCATTGTCTATAACCGGCGCCGACATCCATACCCGTCGCGTCGCACTATGCGGCGGATCGTCTTCAAACTGTGACAAAAATAGTTATCATCAAGATATTAATATGAAATTTGGTCTAGGTAAATTTTGAGGCAAAACAAACACTATCCTAAAATATAAACTGGATTCTTCAACCGGAAATGGTCCCTAACCTATACATATTTATCTAATCATATCATAACATGTGCTACCACCAGTCTTGTAGGCGCAATAAAAACAAAATAAACCAGGGAGGAGTAGAGAGCGCAGGGCCCAGGGTGGTATCCGAATGGCGTAAGAACCTACCTGGGATACTCGACCTCGTCTTACTACCGCAAAACAACCAAATTTAAATTGAAAACGAACAATATTATTTAAAGTTGTCCAACTCTCAATTCGTATGATTAGAATTAATAAAAAGACAGTTATGATATTTACAAAAGGGTAAAGCGCAAGGGGTCCCTTTAAGGACAACCCCAAGGTTTGGTAAACATAGAACTATACACCATCCCACCAAGATCTTGCTGGTTTACAAGTATAGAAATAAGTAATATTTCTGAGTATGGGGTTCGGACGACCCGTTAAGCGCACACAAACAAAACAAAGAATGATTTGAAAGGCAACCCCACGGGGTAATGCCATACAGGTAGGCTGAAGGCCATAAGTTAAGCAAAAGAATCTATTTGCCCTGAGGGGACAAGTAAAGTTAAAAGTACGGTAAATTATACTAAAACAAGAGTCGAAAATGGATGAATTAAATTGAAAGTTAAAGTGTGAGAACAAAGTATATATGAAAATTACTAAATTAAGTGTTGAACTAACATATGTCAAAATAAGGTGAATAAATTCACGGCGCACAGATGTCACAGGGGAAAAAAAATACAAAGTCCCCAAATCGGAACAGTTCCCGCGCGTCTAACTCGAGATGGCGAATAGAATTAGGTACAAGAATCCTACCTCGCGTGGGTGCCTATGAGAGGTACCTCGGGGTCACGCCGGCCTCCAAGCTGTCGCTCCTAGGTGTCCCTCAGCTGGCGGACGGGGCACACACGGTGTAAGACGGCGTTAGACGCTGCTAGGCCGTCAGCGGGATCACGTACGCCGGACTACGGGTGATGGAGCACGTGGTGGCTCGTGTGGACGGTGTTAGCTCAACCCGTACTACGACCCTAATTGAGAAAACGGTCGCAGAAGCCTCAAAATTAGATACGAAAAAAAAAGAAACCGTTAACGTAAAGGACTTACCTATTTGGGTTAAATAGGGCACAAATTACGAAGCGCAAAAAAAAAGCGCGTAGAAGTGACAAAACAAAACCCGCAAAAATTGCGTCGTTACTAGAAAAATAGGCGTCTAAAACGCTAAAATTCGCCACAATAAGAATTCACAAGTTGACTAATTGATCCGCCAGAGCGAAAAAAAACCTTCCAAAAGACAAAATCAACTCGCAGCTAACGCTTCGACGATTGCTTTAAAAGAGCGAGCCGACGGAAAATTCCGAAGGTCCTCGGAAAACATACACCAAAAAAAGGATTACCATGAACGGCACTACATACGACATCTAAGAGGCAATACGGACCGAGTGACCCTGAGATAGGAGTTTCCTATGATGAACATAGAGTCCCCCATAAAGAAGACGGACAGCGGGACGGCGGTAACCCTAGCTATACATTCAAGCGTACTTTGCTAATAAAACTGAACGTAACAAATGATATGTATGTATGTCACTAATACAAAAGACAGTGTATATGCAAAACTCCGAACTAGATAGGAAACCAGACTGAAATACACTAAAACTAATACTTTAGCAGTAATTTTTTGTTCTTCCGACATCAAACTTTCTCGAATGTAATTTTGGAGGGTTTTACTAAGTTCCTCTTTGTTCCTCCTCCCTTTGAAAATAATGTATACTAACTCTCCCCTGGTAAGCATTGTACTTCCAATATTGAAGACAGGTAGGTATAGTTCTGTAGCAAAAAATGAAATAACTCAAAAAATCGAAAAAAAGTGGCTGGTGCGGTTTTTGGTAAGCGAAAGTAGATATTTTAGGCTTTATTTTATGTAAAAAAAGAGATTGCAAACAATCGCGGACTTTTTTTTGTAGGCCAATGTAAAATAAAATTCGGAGAAAAAATTTAACGTATTCGTTTAAATGTTTATTATATTGGGCGCACTCGAATTGCACCACGAATTAATAGGAGATATGCATCTTACCCAGGCGCCTATAATACTCTGTCCGAACTGCACCACCAAGAGCGTCATCACGGACAAGTTTTTATATTATCGAATATTATCCAATAATATCACAAATAATATGTAAATAAATGAATTTAAAGGAAAGCGTCACTAATATACAGACATATGCTTTAAATGTGTAAATAATTTGGGGTTGACCCCCCGCCTGACCAGGACTGTTCAATCCTACCTGTCCGGTCGCACATTTTCGGTGCGCGTTGGGGAGGCACACTCCGCCCGCAGACCAGCATTGACGGGCGTCCCTCAGGGCTCCCTACTGGGCCCGGAGCTCTTCCTAATATATATGCACGACATGCCTAAACATCCGGCTGTCAACTTGGCTGTATATGCGGACGATACTGCAGTCTACTCTACCTGTAAAAATCCAGCCAAAACTGTGGCGGTTCGATTCACTCGACGCCGGACTGTCCCTGACTCCCGCATTTCCATCAGCGGTGAAGTAATCCCCTGGTCCAGTGAGGTTGGATACCTGGGACTCGTGCTCGATAAAGGGTTGACCTTCAAACAACATGTCGACAGTGTCACCAATCGGTTTCGGAGGGCGAAGCTTCGTCTGAGGCCACTTATTGCACGGTTTAGCCACTTAGATCTTGGCTCGAAGCTTCTCCTCTATGTGACATGCCTCAGACCGATCATTACGTACGGAGCACTCGCCCTATGCACAATGGCCAAGACCCACTATTCCAAGCTCGAGATCCTCCAGAACATCACGCTGAGGCAAATAGTGGGCGCACCTTGGATGGTACGGAACCAGCAGATCCGGGACGACTTAAAAATCCCTTCTCTACGGGATTTCTCGCTAGATCTCGCGTCCCGGACTTGGCTACGGACGGGTGCCTCATTCAATCCATTGGTGTCCTGTCTTGTCGAGCCCCAGGATCGTCCCCCTCCTCGAGTCCTGGTCAGGAGGGTTCGAGACATTCTAGACGCATCCGCTGATGGAGTCGGATGAATCGTGGCCGCGCGGGCCCGTAGAGTTCTATCTTATGAATTAACAAGGTCTTTCCGACCGCTTTTACAATTCTTTTTATAAAACTCTATCTGTGGCTTTCGCGTTGGCCACAATAATCTCTGATTAAAATGCCTTAGGGACTTAGGTCCGGCATTAGGAAAGACGAGGAGACCCATGATGATGTGTAAATAATGTTCAATGTTTATCTGTGTATGTAGTTTATTTATTATACAACATATTCCATATATAATACCTATATATAAAAATGAGTTTACATATTACAGAAAGAAAATTTACAGGAAACACCCTTATATAGTCATAATATTTTGATGATTAAGTTATAATTACATTCACATTACTAAGGTATTACACTAAAGCGGATTACAATTGATAGTATTAATTAATTTGCTGACGTGGTGCAGTTCGGGTATTAAATCATTTTGGTTACCTGAAATTTCCGTAGTGCAACGTCGTGTACAGGATTAAGTCATTAACGGTTTTGTGGTGCAATTCGTGTGCACCGATTATATTTACCTGAATGTCACAAATTATTTAGAAATATGATATATTGGCACTAAACACTTGTAAATTTCCGCACGATCACTATACTTCTACTATACTAATATCAGATGTTCGGAACTTATAACCACTGTATCTATCATGAAACTATGAACTAGGTGCCTGGAAATTTATCGTCGGGTCCTCTCAAGTATTCCCTTTAAGAATTTAACAAAGGCGCAAGCAAAAGAAAAAGTGGATTTTTTTAATTTTTGTCACAGTTTAGAGTCGATCGGCCGCATTGTGCCTTTTGCCACGGACGGTCCAAACGGACGGATACCTTTTGCCCGTCGCGTCGATCGTGCCAAACCGTTCGGTCGAAACCAATAGATGGCCGGCCTTATAGGGGCCACAATATAACACAGTAAGGACATGCTCTTCAAAAACTCATTGTTCTTTAGTGGTCCGTTTTGAATGACCTTCAAGCCTAGCTGCCATTTTGTAAAGCTATTGCCGGGAATTTTTAAACGTGTGGAATAATTTATATTTTAAAAGAAGTAAAAAAATAGATTAAAAAATACACAAATTTATGTGTTTTTTATTCTGATGTTGTTGCAAATATTTATGAACAGTTTATAGTAATAAAAAACACGATTCCAGTAAAATAATGTTTGATTAAGGGATACATATATTTGCAAGTGTTTTACGATAATTATGTTCATATTCTTTCCTTTTTGTGAAATAGATCTATAGATTATTTATATTTTTATAGGGTAAAATATGTTGTGGTTCTTTCTTAAATAAATTAATAAAAATGCGACAGCTTCGGTGGGGCTTTCAAATTTCTGACACAAATACACAATAATTTTTAATTAGGGTGCAAGAGGTATGACTATATCGTTCTGTGCGATACAAAGATTGTTCCTTTTCATTCGACTACTTCACTTCTAACATCCAACCCTGCACTGGTTTGTCAATAATAATGTCCGGGGGTGTACAAGTGGATAGAGTTCAAAGGTAGACTATATAATATCGAATTGCCTATAATGTGAATAAATGCGATTAAATTTATACCAGTATAATGCACTTGAAACCAAAATCACGTTATTTTAAAAAGTGAACATAGAAGGAATTAGGTTCGTTATTGCGATAAATAGCAATCTAGCTTAAAATGTGTATCTAACAAATAAATTGATTTAATTTGACCTAGGAATCTCTGCACAACGACAATAGTTCTTCTTTCTTATTCATGTACTTTCTTGATTCTTGTCGTCTCATATATATTAGATTCATTAGGAAATCCCAAGAAACTGCAACCATCCTTAACATCAAAATTTATCTTGCGAGAGTGACTGGCGCTACATCATACCCATTGGTGTCTTCTTTCATGGTTATTTGAGTTATTTCACTTAAACCTAACAATATAAATATAAGAAAGTATGTAAATGTTATGGCCACTGGCTACCGATCTTACCTTTTACACAAGAATATCATGGCTCATTAATTGTTTTTAAAACTGCAGGGGTAATTCGAAACTAATAAAATACGTAAAATAAATAAATAAAACAAGTAAATCATGTAGATTAAACGGATGAGTAAACTAATTTGTGTAGGTAGGAACGCAAACAATAACAAACTGCCATTTTGGGAAGCTGTTGTTTGAAGTGAAGTTAGATTTAGAAATTTGGACTCCTATAACTCATCTATTGTCCTTACTCGGTGTACTCTGTATGGGCTCAACGTGCTTACCCGTCGTGCGTTCAACAACAGCATCGGTCATCGGTTTTGAACGGCGGTTAAACACGACGGGCAAACCCGATAAAAAAGATCGAAATGTTTGGGGACCTATAGATATACAGTAGTTTAGAGAGTTAGCCATGTTTTGGAAAGAAAATTTCTATGACTGCGATTTCTATTTCTTTCTATTTCTATGACCGAATTTCTATGACAGTAGCAACTAGGGCTGCGAAGCGAAACCGGTTTCGTTTATGGCGATTAAACGTTTTGGAAACAAAAAAAAAACCGTAACAGGTTTTGAAATGGATTTTAAAAACTAGTTTTGGTTGAAATCCCCGCTTTGCAAAAATTACTAAAGATAGTTTGAAGTGTTTGTAAAAACATATAATTTGCTCAATTGAAAATTATTTATTTTATGGCAATATCGACAATACTCCAATATCTTTCCTGATATAAATTAAGTTAATTATTAGTTAACAGTGTTATTAAACCTATTTTTATATTTATTTAAATCCAATAGTTGTAGTTCATAGTATAGAAAACTATGCTGCCACACGAAACATATATTTTAACAATAATCCAGTCTTATGTTTCAACTAAATAAAGAGGTGTTTTTCATTACACACACTATCAACATTATCATATAAATAAAATAAATAAATAATACCTGCATAGTTAGGAAATTTGCCCCTTAAAATAATCAAAAGATACTGGCAGTTTCCTGATTACCTCCGTACTTACCTACATTTCACCGTAGCTATTATTTTGGATAAATCAAAGACCTTCCTCTCTAAAAAGTAACTCGAAACAACCTAATTTTTTTCCATTTTTTCCTTGATCTACAATTGATTAAGAGTCGATTTAGTGAAAAAAAATAATTAGTTCCGTTTTTAACTATATATATTCGGACCACTTTGCGTTGGCGTGATGCATATGTTTTTGCTAAACAGGTGCTAAGACTAATGCAAATTTCTTACTTCAGAAGTTATCACTATCTTATCAAAATATGAAATCTCATAAATCGCGTATCCTAAGTTTCTACTATGCAATACTATCTGTTTCTATATATGCCTATATTCCCTTAATATAAAATTAATATTAAATGGAGAAGTAGAATGTGTAGAATTTTGTAAATGCGTTGGTGCTGGATTTGTCACTTCTACGTTGATGTATTGGAATAACAAAACACACAAAACCCTTTTTTTGTAATTTCATATATTTACATAGTAAGATATTTACAAATGTATTGTCGCTTGAAATGTCAGAACAGAACTGCTTATTTGGTTTTGAACTAGTAGTCGCTTGTTACACTGACCATTTTCCCTTGGTGAGTTACAAAAGTGATTGCGTGTGGTGTACAAAGGAACTCTAGTGGTCGCAAATTACAAATGAAGAGTCTGACAGAATAAGGAAAAAATCGAAAATGGGAAAGATGTCTTCACTATTAACTTCTTAGAACTGAAGGAACTTAAATCTAAATATGAGGACGTAACAAAACTAAATTACGGAGTCGGGTTAGGACAAAACAAATGTATATACTTCTGTTCTAAACAGAATCCAAACGGCCAATTCGCCTTGTTTATTTATTAATTCTTTTCATACGACGTTTCGACACATTCTGCTTCTTAATTTAAAATTTAGATAACGATAATATACTAAATCAACTTTGGTATGATTTAGCATATATATCAGTTATTGTAAGTTTCGGATTGGTGGTAGTATGGATATACTATTAATACAAAAAAAAAAAACAGAAATAGTTCTCTCCAATCATTTAATTAATATAATTGTCTATATATATGTCAGTGTTTTTGGATCTCGAACTCATTAAAAATAATAACAAAATTCTAAATAAATGGTATACTAAATCCAACTTGGTCTGAACGTTATCTAAATTTTAAATCTGGACAACCTTTGTCACAAAAAGTTAGTATCATTATTAGTTTAGCTGACAGAGCAATAACATTAACAAATACAGTTTTTTGATCTGATGCTATTAATAAACGAAAAGATATGTTAAAACAAAATAATTATCGGAATTTCCTTATCAATAAAATATTCAAACAAAGAATTTTTCTTTTTTATAATAAATCAACAAAGAATACGAATAATCATCAAACAAATACAAAATAAATAAAAATGTCTTATGTAAGACATTTATCCGACAAAATAAATCTAATTTTCAAACGATACCTTTTTGAAAACTGCTTACCAAAGTAACAGCAAACCACAAAACCAAATCTATACAACATGAAAATCAATTATAGCAAAAGATAAAACCACAATAACACATAGTGTATAAAATAGACTATCAAAAGTGTAATGGTATATATATTAGTAAAACCATGCAATATTTAAAAAATAGAGTGAAAAGACATAATATAGCAAAAAATTACAGCTTTAAAAAACATAAAAAAAAATTATTTTATTTTTTTAATTTAAAAATATAGGAATTATAATCAAATAACGAGATTTAAAAACACGTAATATACTCAAAATAATTCAAACTATAAACATAAAAACGCAGTTAATGATAAAACGGACGTGGAATACTTCACAAAACTATATAACTTAATTTTATAACTAAATAAAATAATATTTCATTTATTAAGGATTCATTGAAATCTATTTAATTACAAAAAAGATATATTAAGAATTTATTAAAACGAAAAGTAAGGATTTTACCACTTATTAAACAAAAAAAAATTATAAATAGCTTTAATGTCACGTTTTACAATTTATATTTTTACTTTTATATTATAACCAAAAAAAGCTTATATACTTCTATATTTTTCTAAAGACCTAAAAACCTAGAAGAAACAATCATAAAAGAATATATGAACACTGATCAAGAAAAAAAGATCTAAAATTTGTGCATTATATACGTCAAGTTCGACCGCAAATACCTATATACAGTTGTCCCAAAAAGTTTTATACAAATGGAGAAAAAGTTTATCTTACATTTTACAAAAAAAATATTCTTGATAAAAAGCTCTGCGTGACTTGTAGATCCATAATTAAGTACAAAATTTTTAAAACATTGGCTGGAATACAGGGAAAATTAAAATCATGATTTGGAGTGAGAGTAAAATACGTTCAAACTGTAGTGAAGAGCAAAATGTTCATTGAAATTGTTATTAAGTAGCAAAAAATTATGCCCACTTGTAGATTTGTGATTTCCCCAGATAAAAATTACAAGATATTAATTAGATTATTTACTGAACAAATAAATAAGACATGATAAATAAACAATGAATAATGAGCAACTAATAAATTTTATTGGGAACATGTAAAATTACGTAACTACGTACTACGGAACTTCAACGTACATATACACCGCCCCTTTCTAAACAAGTGATTGTTCGTTGATTAAATTCGTGTATGACATTTCTAATCACATCTGGAGTTATAGCTTCACATGTTTGTCTAATGAGTCTTTCAAGATGATCAACATCTTGAAGTGGCCTCTGAAGGTATACCTTTCTTTTAAGTAGACCCACAAAAAAAAAAGTCTAGGAGGGTAATGTCCGGCGATCTTGGAGGCCAAGGAAACTCTATGTACCTCCCGTGTCATAAATATGTTATCATCCAATCCTCCATGGATACGAGCACAAAATTCGAACCTTCGTTCAACATCTCTTTCTTCTATAATATGGGTAAATTGTGGTTTGTATGGTTTAAATTTATTTGACTTTAAAATTCGTGCAACTGTATTTTTACTTACATTTAATAAATTGGACCTTTTTCGAAGTGAATATTTGGGATTTGCCACGACCGATAGCATCACATCAGTTTCAATATCTTCATTTCGAATCCGTGCCTAATGTTTCCTTCTAAATTTATTTTTAACACTTCCAGAACTCTTGAATTTATTTGAATTTATTACATATCTGACAGTTATGAAATTTAAATTTTATAATTTTCTCCAACAATAAGAAGAATTTCAATTTTATCGTCAATACTTAGTTTTACTGGCATTTCTCTAATTATTGCAAACACACTAATGTAACATTGACATTTGTTGACAGTTATTAGATATTCCAATACACTCTATCAAGAACGTGTGTAAAAAACACAATCAGTTTGTTTCATACTGCGCATTAATCTAACAATTGCTGACATGTTTATTGAAATATCTTTTAATTTTAGTCTACAAGTGGGCATAATTTTTTGCTACTTAATAACCATTTGCTCTCCACTACAGTTTGAAGGTATTTTACTCTCACTCCAAATCATGATCTTGATTTTCCCTGTATTCCAGCCAATGTTTTAAAAATTTTGTACTTAATTTATGGATCTACAAGTCACGCAGAGCTTTTTATCAAGAATATTTTTTTTGTGAAATGTAAGATAAACTTGTTCTCCATTTGTATTAAACTTTTTGGGACACACTGTATATATATATTTATATATTATACCGTCCTTCTTTGTATATCTTTCTATTTGATTTTCTTGCTTTACAATTGTGATTTAGTGCCACTAAATTTTAAGAATGATTTTTATAAAAAGAACTCATTCCGTTAGAGCACTACTAGCAAAAACCGTGTGTTGAACAGCTGATAGCAAGGTTTGACAAAACATTAAAATAAATAGGAGTACAAATACACGATTTTAAAAAGTTTGAAAATAGGAAAAATAATCTAAAGTGCACATGTGCAATATATAGATACATACATAAATAAGGATGTTTATACCTAAATTTAAATATTAGACTGTTTTGTTTTTGACCAGTCTCTGTTGTTTACGCTTTCAGATAGCATTCTCTTTATTACTTAAATAATGACTAATGATTATTATTCCCTTATTACATACCTAATTAGTTAGGGTATTAATACCTTATTTATTTACTTAAGTTATAGACCTCATAACTTTGGGTAGGTATATAAAAGTATTCGTGCGCTGCCTTATTGTTACTTACTTTTGACGTTCTTGTAGGCCCAAGTCGATCAAAACAATGAGTTCGTTCAGAGTGTTAGACGAGAAATTCACCAGACCTAGCAGTTTATCCAGGGAAATGAGGAAAATAACATCGAAATTATTATCCGAGCTGCTGCCAGCAGTACGCGATGACTACTCATCCGATATAGTGATAAAAATCGAGGGAAGAGAACATAGCAGTAAAAGAAAAACCTGCGCCTGGGACAAAATGGTTGATAGACTTACGGAAAATAGTGTATGTGAAATTTTCAAGAAACTACGTTTAGATAGTAACGATCCGAACGAGCAGCAAGTAAAACGTGTAGTTCACAGTGATTCTTGTAATTCAACAAGTGGTGGTTGTTGTACGGCGCAACAAAATTTTGCTGGCGCTACTAAAAGTTTGGAAGTCAAGGCTGCGAATTTGAAATTTTCCAAGATACCGGTAAGGATACCATTAGAAAAGAAAGAGCAAAATGTAGCGAGGAAATCAAAAATACCAGTGCGTGTCCTTCCAAATACGAGCAGGAGTGCGAATTTGCAAGCCAGAAAAAGGGAATTTCTGATTATCAACAGCCGAACCAGCACTCCTAAAAGTTGTTTGAAAACGGAATCTCAAATTCAGTATATTCACGACATAATGAACACTTTCCCGAAACCCACACGTCGAGTGAGTTTTAGCGAATTCGTTCAGGATATCGATATGCAGGTTTCTGTTTCGGAAAAAGAAAGGAGGGAGAATTCATCATCCAAGAAAACGACGACGAAGAAGAGGTTGCCGCAGTGAAAAATTACGAAATATAACTAACGCTAGAGCATTGTAGGATATTTTTATTGTTAAAACAATCTTTTCTATTTAAGATTATTAAATGTATATGTTTTTAAATAAATATAGCATATGTATATTTAGTAAACTACCTTAACGATAATTAATATTGAAAATACTGAGTATTTTCAATAAATAAACATTTTAGTTTATTTCATTATATTACGATAACAAAACAAATAGATTTGTAGGAATATATCTGGTTTATGGAGTAAATAAATTATGTTTGGCAATCATTACTTGTCCTTTTATTGATACACTTTGCACAAATAGCCCACTAAACAAAATTCAGCAACAGAAACGTTTCAGAGCTGAGACAATTATTACTTTGAAACGGTAAGTGCAACGTGCAGAAACGTTTTTGTTAACCGTACAGAACATGCGACATGTCCGCCCTCAGAAGCGTCTCAAAAGAAACGTTGCGTTTGAATACATTCCAGAAACATAACTGTAAATATTCTAAGAACGTTTTCTAAACGCAATCACTTGAATCATTTATATACCACGAATAAAGTGTGGTAAGCCCATTTTTGCCCATTACGAAGTGTAAGTATACCATTTTCTGTAATTGCAGATTAAGAAAATTGTATACACTTCATAATGGGCAAAAATGGGCTTATGACATTTTACCTCTGTGGTACAGAATTGTAAGTAACTATAGGTGTAGGTTATATAAACGAAAATTGAATTGTATTAAAAAGCCTTTATTAGTTTTTTACGCTAACAAATTATTTTCCCAGCAAAATGTGTGTTGAGGTTATGTATATCGAGTAGTTAAAAGAAATTTTATGCGAGTCATAATTGAACTATATACATATATACCCAATATACTTACCGAATTCTCAGCTGCAGGTGTTTCTGCCATTATGTTAATTAGAAAAAGCATAAGTTTGCCACTTAGTCACAATCAGATCTAGCCACAACAGTCAGTATATGCAAACTCTATTCGTGCTACCGGTGCTCGGTGGCCTCAAAATTTGCCGTGTTTGTGTATGCGCAATGCGCAGCTACTTATAACGATGTTACTTTAGGTTACACAAGATACATTTTCTAAATGTTACAAGTAAATATAAAAAAAGCGTTTCATGTAAGTTACAAATATATGTTGCAAATTTTACTCCTGAGATTTTTTTTGTTATGTTTCATTTACGTTTCTGGCTTACTCGGTTGCCAAGAAATATTAAAAAAAGCGTTTCATATAAGTTACAAGGTATATGTTGCAAATTTTACGCCTAAGAATTTTTCTGTTTTGAAATGAAACAAAATAATAACATTTAATTGAAACTTTAGTTTTTAGTAATTGTTAGAGAGTCACAATTGGTTTAACTTCGTCTTTCTTTTCATGTAGGTCTTAATGTTGATCACCACAAGTAAAACAAAAAATGAAACACAAAGCATTGCAATTACGTCAACAACAGGTGTTAATTAACGTAAAGAATAAACCTTGAACTTCTATCGCCTTCCGTTTTGGTAAACAATTTACCGATCTAGTATTAAGTTCTCTTAGCAATATTCCGTAAAAGGAAACAGAATTGATTTCCACCATACATTATCTAATTACATTTTATAAATGGTCGAAATTTGCAATCTTGGAGGCCAAGAATTTTTTGAATAACTTCGAAGAGGAAAAAAAAAATTTTGGGACAAAAGAAAAACATTGGATATGTGGTCTACGTTGTAATTATTTTGTTTTATTTCAAAATAATTGTACAGCAAAAATATTTCCCATTTTGAAATATTTCCTTTTCAAGGTTATATCTTTGAAACTAACTAATTTCAACATACGCGTAATTTTGTCTCACGAATTATACATGGAATGGGATATGATTGCTGTATGATCATAATCAATTTTGTATACAGGTAATCCAAAAAAAAATGATTAAATCTCATTTTTTGCTAAAATTAAGCGAAACTTCATATTTGGATATAGCTTTAAATTTGAATCTAAAAACTGAGATACTTAGCGTAGTTTCATATTTTTGACCTTCCCTTGTATACAAATAAATTTTCGACAAATTTTATGATTGTTATTTTAAGTTCGAGACATGCAGAGATAATTTGTAAGAAAAAATATTTACTAAATTCAAAGACAAAAAAAATCCCATAAGCCGGTCACTGTATATAATTACATTTCGATTTATTTTGTTTTCGGTTTGGTTTTTCCTTATGTTGTTTGTGTTTTCTTGATGTTAATGCAAATTTTGTATTGAATATTAAATAAAAAAGTAAATTTTAATGGTATTTTATTGATATACAAATACTTTTTAAATTTATGATTAACGGAGATATACAAAACATTTCATCAAAATGTAATAAATTTATGATAAAAACATATTTTTTTTCCTCCATTGAATTTTAAATTAATTTTTAACATTCATCTAAATCAAAAACTTAAATGAACATTTTTCTCGGTTTAACTTTTTTTTTAAATTAACTACACGACGCTGATGATTTGAATATTTGAAATTTTACAACTTGATTTTTCTTTAAATTTATGCTACATTTTTTTTACTTGTTTAAAATTAAATGGGGAATAATGTAGGATATGTAAAATTGTATTACGCTGTCATATTGTGTTATTTTAATTACTAATACACAATACAAGATTTTATATAAAATCAAGAAAACAAAGATAATATAACCAAAAGCCAAACGGAAAAGAAAATAAATCGAAAATATAATTATAATTATCTTATTGTTGTTACCTTCCATTTGGCATTGATTTATTCTATTTGTGCAAAGTATATCAACAAAAGCACAAGCAATGATTACCAAACATAATTTATTTACTGCATAAACCAGATATATTCTTACAAATCTATTTGTCTTGTTATCTTAATATAATGAAATAGACTAGAGTAAGTATTTATTGAAAATGCATCTTACAATAATATTAACTATCGTTGTAGTAGTTTACTAACTATACATATGCGAATATATATTTATGTAAAAATACATATACTTAATTATCTTAAAAAGAAAAGATTGCTTAACAAAAAAAAATAGCTTACACTACTCTAATATCAGTTATTTCATAAGTTTTCACGCGGCAAGCTCTTATTCGTCGCCGTTTTCTTGGATGATGAATTGTTCCTCCTTTCTTTTTCCAAAACAGAAACCTGCATATCGATATCCTGAACGAATTCGCTAAAACTCACTCGACGTGTGGATTTCGGGAAAGTGTTCATTATGTCGTGAATATACTGAGATTGAGATTCCGTTTTCAAACAACTTTTAGGAGTGCTGGTTCGGCCATTGATCATCAGAAATTCCCTTTTTTTGGCTTGTAAATTTGCACTTCTTTTCGTGTTTGGAAGGACACGCACTGGTATTTTTGATTTCCTCGCCACATTTTGCTCTTTCTTTTCTAACGGTATCCTTACCGGTATCTTGGAAAATTTCAAATTCTCAGCCTTGACTTCCAAACTTTTAGTAGCGCCAACAAAATTTTGTTGTGTCGTACAACAACCACCACTTGTTGAATTACAAGAATCACTGTGTACTACACGTTTCACTTGTTGCTGGCTTGGGTCGTCACTGTCTAAACGCAATTTCTTGAAAATTTCACATATACTGTTTTCCGTAAGTCTAGCAACCATTTCTTCCCAGGCACAGACTTTTCTTTTACTGTTATATTCTTTTGCCTCGATTTTTATCTTTATATCAGATGAGTAGTCATCGCGTACTACTGGCAGCAGCTCGGATAACAATTTCGATGTTATTTTCTTCATTTCCCTGGATAAACTGCTAGATTTGGTGAATTTTTCGTCTAACACTCTGAAGGAACTCGTTATTTTAATCGACTTGGCTCTACAAGAACGTCAAAGGTAAGTAACCGTGCACGATTACCGTTATATACCTACCCAAAGTTATGACGTTTATATTGTCTATAAGTATTTAAGTAAATAAATAAGGCATTAATGCCTTAACTACTTAAGTATGTAATAAGGGAAAAATAATCACTAGTCATTATTTAAGTAATAAAGAGAATGCTATCTGCAAGCGTAAACACTAAACTGATCAAAAACAAAGCAGTCAAATATTTAAATTCAGGTATAAACATTCTTATTTATGCATATATTGGACATATGCGCGTTGAGTTATTTTTTTCTATACTCTAAGTTTTTAAAATCGGGTATTTACACTGCTCTTTATTTTAATGTTTTACCAAACCTTGCTATCAGCTCTTGAACATTTAGTACGGCTTTTGCTAGCAGTGCTCTAACGGAATGAGTTCTTTTTATAGAAAGCCTTCTTAAAATCTAGTGGCACTTACAGTATACAATTACAAAGCAAGAAAATCAAATAGAAAGATATATCAAAAAAAGTGTGTAGATATTGAAATTAAATCAAAGGCAAATTCGTGTTCCAATCCTTTTTATTATATTATCTTATTGCGACATGTTTCGGTTTATTAAACCATCTTCGGGCAATAAAACGTCAAATGTTCGTTTCCTTATTGCCCGAAGATGGTTTAATAAACCGAAACATGTCGCAATAAGATAATATAATAAAAAGGATTGGAACACGAATTTGCCTTTGATTTAATTTCAATATCAACATATATTACACCAATCCTCTGGTACACTATAGACTAAAAAAAAGTACATCAGTATATATATCAGTTCCTCCTACAGCGAGAAAAAAATGAAATATTAATCTATGTGTGTGTAAGATTCCTTAACAAACTTATACTTAAAACTTATCTCCTAAAAAGGGTTTCCGTAAGTGCTGTTTCAGTTATTTTTTTCTTTAATTCTTTTAGTCTACATTTTAACTGTATGAAATTTACCCTATATTTTTTTTTGTATGTAGTTTCAACATGTGGGTGGTGTATCAAATTTCACGAGATCCTATGGGTTTGTTCCTTTCGTAATTTGTGGGCCACACCTCACGTCGATAGCAGCTCAGCTGCTTATAGCATTTAAATCTAAAGTTTGAAGTCCACAAGCCATATTTGCCATCCGTTATCTTTCATTTCTTGATATATTGAGTATTCTTAATTTAAATCATTTATGTACTACCTATTATATACTATTTAAGATCTGTTTGCTTTGTGTAAGTAGTGGTGGGCGAATCGAAAACAGAAATCATGGTCATAACTCTAAACAAATGCTTTAAGAAAAAAGTATCCCAATGATGCGACCCTAAGCGAGTGAGAGAGTAGATATCGGATCTTTCCCGAACCGATATTTTCTCTCGTGTTTGCCCAAACTTGAATAGTAAATACAGCAAGAAGAATGAACACTTTAACAATTTTGATTTGTAATTCTATTTATAGTTAACTAAAACTCAATAATAATTTTTTTTCGGATACTGGCCCTGATTGATTTATTATTATTATTATGTTTTATTTCTATTACATTATATATTTTATTTTATATCTAATATTTGGATGGTATGTTTCTGGTTTTTCATAGGTTTTAAAGATGAAAATAATGTTGATCAATATTAATTATTATTTGTTATAATAATTTTTATTCCTTGTTGTAATAACATATTGTAAATTTTGTTTAATACATAGAAAACTATTAGAATAAAGACTACACGCGATGGCGATTTTTTTAAAGTATTGTGTGTAATCTTCATTTTATTGAAAAAAATTATCAAAACTACATACAAAAAATAATTACTCAATTTGAATATAAATGCATCACATTGAATATAACATAACTTCCTATATTAACAAGAAGATGATGTATTTATATTGAGAACAAATTTGTTCACTCTTCCAAACCCATGAATTTGTCAGGCGAAACTATTTTTTAGTTCAAATGTAATATAATTTATCCAGTTATTGTGCAAGCAAAGTGAAAAAATAAAATGAAATAAAACATTATTATTGCCACCGTATTTAGTGTAGGAAAATATAGCAGAAACCTAAAAATAAATACAACGCTATATTTACAAAAGTAAGTTGATCATAGTTTTGCAGAGACGGAACGTTGTATTCCATATTCTATACTTTAAGAGATAGAAATAGTGTCTTTATCAAAGCCACTTGTATATGCGAAACAAGTCATTTGCGGGCCAAAGTTAATTAAGAATTTTTGTTCAAAATTATGCCAGGAATTATTGACTGTAGAATACTCTGTATTATTATTATTATTATTATACTAGTGCACATACCACATGTCTACCTACATAGCAGAAATTAAAAAAAAAAAAACTGATACGCTGGCGATTTTGTGTGTAGGTTTCGCTTCTTTGAGTTAGTTTTGCGTATCTGATATATACGTAATAGTGGTATGTACCTACACTAAATACGTGACCTTAATTTCATTTCATATAATGACATTTATTAAAAGTTACGCAATTATTTAATGAATTTACACATAAATACAATAAATCGAGTGATTTTCAAGGACGGCATAAAATCACATTTTATCTGGAAAATAACTTTTAGTCGGTTCAGGTTAAATCGAATGAGACAGCGATGCTTGACATCCAAACGTGTTCTTACGTGTCCGTCGTTACCAATCAAAAGCATGGCTTCCTCGGTATGTCCCCAGTTATTACCATTGGAAATATCCTTATTTTCTGCCAGACAACGTGCTATATAATCTATTAAGAGACAGAGTCACTTATTGTCCGTTACTCCTAACGCCCCTGAGTTTTTAAATCCTAAATTGCTTTCAGTGCTTTCTTTTCTCTCGTGGCTTTCTTTAGTTTTACCTGAACATCATTTATCAAATACTATCGATAATTATGCTTTCTATGACTACCTATCCAATGAGTTGAAGCTATTGCACGGCTCAATATAAAAGTTAAATAATGTAATTCTCTAATGTTTTTTGAGAGACAATTTACAGTTGGACTAGATCAGTATTACTAACTACCGATAGTTGTCTAAAGTTCTATCGACGGTTGACTATCCGTATATTTTGCTGTACCGCCAAACACTACCTATTGTTTATTTGTATTTTTCTATTTTGTATCCCCCTTCCCACCTTTTCCTTTTGACCTATTTCAAACTTTAGTCTATGAAATAAAGTTTATTATTATTATTATCCCCCAAAACAAAGAAACTATTAGGAGTGCTTTATTATTTGTCGTATGTATCTACTTCTCCTGATCAAGATGTAACAGCATATGCGTTTTATGGAAACTGTTATAAGGCTTTGTATATTGTCCCTTCCTTCTTTCCAGCAGTCACTTTTTTATTTCACAATTTTCTAGTCTTTTCTATACATTCTAACTACTTTTTTCTAAGACTCGCTTTATTGAATATTCAATTTATGTTATGTTAACAACCATAATGTACAATAAATACACTTTGTAGCAAAAATGCAAAAAATTTAGATAGGCAGTCCAACTCTACAAAATATGAATTACTCGGTTTATGCAACCGCTAGTTAGGAAAGAATACAATAAACTTTCGCTATTAGCAGTAAAGAAAATTGTAATAATAAAGCATATAATAGAAATTGATGAAAAATCAACTTTTTAATATTTTAAAAACAGTAAGATAAATTTAATAATTTAATTTTTAAAATTTAAACGTCAATACTAAGTTCAAAACAAGAATTTCAAGTAGAAAAATACTTAAGCATTATACTATATATACAGGTTAGGCAAATGTTGGGGAACACCTGATTTCTGGCTAAATTATAGGTTCTAATAAAAAATAATTTCAAGAAAAGTTTTGTAGTATTTCTATTCTATGTGATAGTTGATGGAAATCGTGACTAGCAATGGAAGTCAATAAGTAAATAGCTTTATAAGTTCTTCCATAGAAATTAACAAAAGCAAAAGAAGAAAAATAATTTAATTTGTTATAATATAGTTTTAGCATTAGGTTTCGAATACCTAATTGATACTTGTTGGTACAAAGAAACATTGAAAAACATTCATTGTTTAAATATAGCAGTCTTCTCACATTTGATTTTTAATAAATTATTTATGTGTTTAACAGGTAAATCTTCGGAATATATTTTCGGAGTGTATTCGAGCACTTTTCCATAAATTCCTCTAGATAAATATCTAGTGATTTATATTTCTCTGTGCATTGCTGAAGCACTATAATACAAAACGAAAAATTTAATATATCTGATATAGAACCCACGAGCATACTACTTCCTAATTTTATCTATCGGAAAGAAAATTGCAGTTTTATAATTATTAGGGTATATGCCAAAGCATAATAATGTTTTTCAGTCTTTGATTCCTAAACCTAATATGCTATGATGAAACAACATTCTAATGTCTTTATTAATATTAATATATACCATACGGAAATACACATGAACTAACTGTCTAATAAACAGTCTACAAAACTGAAAAGAAACAATAAATAATGTAAATAAATATATATAATTATTTTGAAAAGAATATTTATAAGTTTTTATAGCCAGCATTTGAATAAGAGAAATCGGTTCTTTTAGTAGATATGCGGATTGTTCTTTTATTAATTAAATAGTGAAGTACACATATTTGTTCACATGTCATTAAACGTTTCGACTATTTAAATAGTCTTCATCAGTAAGGAGAATCTTTTTTTGGAAAGTTATAAGCATCCTGTAATTACGGACACTATAGATATGAGCAATTAGCATACAAAGCAAGCTTTGCTTGGTATTTCTGTTTTTATATTTATTTATTTATATTTAAATAGTCGAAACGTTTAATTAACATATGAACAAATATACGTACTTTACTATTCAATTTATTAATAAAAGGAGAAGCCGCATATCCACTACAAGAACCGATTTTTCTGATATAATTATTGCTTATGAAGAAAATATTAATTTTTTCACGGAAATTTCTATTGATCGTGTAACCGACTCAAAATGTAATAATTAGTGTTGTGACAACGTCAAGCTCAAATTAATGTGAGTAAATGTCGTGTACTTACCTATGGTATGCCTACCAAAGATAGTACTTTAACCTGTAACCTTTAATATAAAGGTTTTCGCCCGCTAAGAAGAAGCCATAGAATCTTTAGATTCCATCATACCTTTATTCAAGTATCTATTTTTAAGGATACATCTTTCTTAAAGTTGCGTATTTTTTTTTATTTCACGTATCTTTTAGGTAAACTAGAATTGTGATTTAAATTTAGAATTTGAACTTTATCAGTCTCCATCGTAAATTTCTGATATTTCTTTCTTGTAAAACCGACCGAGCTTATTCTAGCAAATATGTACCACAAGATGAACTACTACAACGACAGAATATGTAAATTTCTTAATAAATTACTTAAGAAATAATATAGATTTCCCCTTCATACTTCAACGATTGGAATCGTTGATGTCAGTGCATACGAATGGTGCCAAGTGTGTGTATATATGTGCGATCTTTCAAAAACAGGTAATCTGTACCTATCTAAGTAGCTGTCATAGACTCAATACCTGTACTATTAACTGGCACTACATATAGAAGCTACACAAAGCGTCAACTAGCAAATCACTTTTTGGTTAAATGAAATTGGTGTTTTAACCTGACAAAATTATTGCGAACCAAAAAAAGTAAGGTAAAGTCAGGTAAGTGTGTAGTAAAAATTGCATAGTGCGAAGAAAATATAACACTGTTCACATAATAAGACATTTTGATAAATTTTACACATAGAAGTACGTAATATATGCCCAGTTGTAAACCTTCAACAGATACGCCTTTTATAATTATCAACGGTTTACTAGAAAAAAAGAAATTTTAAACACTGTCAATACTACACACTTACCCAGCAAAATGGGGCAAGTGTGTAATCGTTCCGCATTTTATATATTAACAGCATTATCCTTTAGTTCGGCCAAGAGTGTAATACTAAACTGATGCCTGTTTAATAAGGTATGATATATTCACAAGATATTCAAGTTATTACACGTTAGGAAATGTGAACTTTTATTTGTAAAACTAGTATGAAGTTTAGTACATTAGTATTATAACAAGAGGATGTCCGTATTTCAATTTTAAAAATAAATATAGCCAAACTACACACTTACCTGACTTTACCTTATACATGTTTGTAATATTTACTTCCTATATTTCAATTAAGTAATTATAATTGCAAAGCAGTTCAACAAACCAACTTAATAAATTTTAGCATGACGTTAAACGTACAAACAGTTAAGACAATAGACTCCAAATAAAAATTACAGCACTAACGAGGCGTTGTCAATATTCCCACAACATATTCCTTCTTTGGCACCTTCCACAATAAACATGCTTCGTGGGTGCACATATATCTGGATAGTAGTACCACTTTATGACACCTTATTATTTTTTTCACAAGTTGTTTTGAACTTCAAAACCCACTTCATTTATCACAGAGGCAGAGAACCGATAAAAAGCAATTAACACATATACATGTATGTACAATGTACTTATGAAAAGATTTTCAAACTCTGTTTTAAGAACTACTGTTTAATATTGTGTGATTAGACAAATACCAAATTTATACCTGGTCCGATACAACTATTTGTTCCTAAACAACATTAATATATGTATATATACATAGATATCTACAAATATTTTAATTGTGTTTGCTTATCTCCATAAACATCATTAGTTATTAAGATTACCTATCAATTTAGCATTATTCTAAAATCATTACTTTATTTACAGTGAAAGTATGACTACAGTTTTTGAACAAAAATTACAGAAACCACAACCAAATCTTTCAACTCACAGGAGTTTCTGGCTGTTTTTAAACTGTTTATCAACAACATTGATAAAAATCTAAATTGAAAAGCTATCATAATATTTTCAAAACTCAATTTCGTTGTCAATTATATTTTTCAGCAATTGTTTTTAATTAAATTTAAATCTACATATTAAGTTGTTTTATGTAATAAATAGCTAAACCATGATCTTTCAAATCAGCTAACGAATTTTCATTTTAAGCTACAGCTGCGTTTCCTAGAGGTCCGGCGGAAGTTAAAGCAAATAGCTTTTGTTCAAGTTTTGTTGTCCACAAGATAGAAATATAAAAAAAAATAAGCTAAGCTTGTAGAGGAAGATATTGGTCTGTGGAGGCGGAGGTGGGACATAAGACCACCTCGGTTAATATGACCAGAGGATGCCCCCACGGGGGAATTACATCCCCACTCTTACGCGGGCTGAAATGATATTGTCATCAAACGTTACAAGGAGAAGGTGTCAATCGGTGGGACTTAATGTTAACCCCAGCACTAACACTAGCTTAGTAGCATTCACTAGGAAAAAAAATCAAGTCTTAAAACAATAAAAATGGATGGGCAAAATATAGATTGGAGAACGGAGGTTAAATACCTAGGCCTTACCGTAGACAATAAACTTCTATTTAACAAACACGAACTTGAAGTAACTGACAAGACCAAAAAAGCACTGGTGGTGTGCAGAAACTTTGCAGGGAAAAATTCAAAATCATCACTTATGCATCAATAGCTTGGAGCAAAAAAATTAATCTGGCCACCGCAAGAATTAACTTCTCGAAAGTGCAAAGATTAGCATGCGTATGCATAACTGGGGCTATGAGAGCCTGCCCAACAACAGCCATCGAGGTAGTATTGGATCTTACCCCTCACATATTGTGGTAGAGCGCGTAACACACACAGAACCACACTCAGAAAGATCGAGGAAGGAATGATTAGGAATAGGCCTCAATCTCCCGATGGTGAACAAATCTAGGACATGCCCCGGAATGATATGTCCGAAGTCGTTTACTATGTAATTAACTGCTGATGCAGTTAAAGCTATTGCCTAATACTAGTTACCGGTGACTGGGGCTTGCCTGTTCAGGGTTGACAGATACATTTCTAACGCGAAATTTACATCTGCCTTTTAAAGTAAGGACACCTATTTACGATGGACTATATGTAGGCGTATTAGTTTTATTTATTAATCACATACTTCCTAACTTCACTCACATTTCATGACAGATATATTTTTTTTCTTATTTATTAGTTATGCATCTTCTTCATCAACTTTCTATATAATAATTCCTAACTCAATGCGGTGTTAAATTTCAAATGCCATCTTTTATTTAGATTTCTAAAGTAATAGCACGACTTTTAATAGGCAGTAGATTTATTAGGGTAATCAATTATATTACTGTACTGTATATGCTTTGTATTAATGTAGTAAGTGTCCGATATCTTCAACTAATTTTTCTTAAAGTAGTTTATGATATCGATGTGAATTTGATAACATAAAATTTAAGGTAATATTAGGCAATAGAAAGATAATTTTATTTAATAATGATAAGTGCTCTAAAATTGGTTCGGCAGTTTAAAACGAGAAAGCTTATACAAACAGAGCAAAGAAATTAAAACTTGGTAGATAATAATTTTCTGCATAATGTAAATTACATTATATAATTTAGGGGGAAAGAAAAATACTTGGTTCATACAAATATATTTATTCACATCTAATCCTATGTCACAGTAATTTCAAAATGCATAAATAAACATATTTCAATTAAACAGAAAAAACATATCAATTTATGTATAATAATTGTCACAAAACTCGAAATATGTATAAAAATGTCTAAAAATATACCGTACGTGAGTCTTAAACAATATTGCTTCACATTTTACATTATTCTACACGACTATGTAGCCGGCCCTTTTCCAAACTGTCTTTTTCATTGGAGCACCAATTTTAGTGGTTTTTCGAATGAAGAACCTTTCCTCTACATTCCGTTGATTTGTCGCGGTATTGGAAACGTGAATGGTCACTCGTTTCTCGTCATTTGGTGGTATAACTACGTACTTGCCTGGACTCTTGCTGTTATCTTTCCATTTTTTGCTAATGCTGGCGGACTCCTTTCCGCACTTGCGCATTATTTTTAGTAATTCGTTCTTCGGAACTCTCTTATTTGTGATGTACGATTTCGCCTCCTTCAATTCTTTGGAAATGCGCTTTAGCACGTTCATCTTCAGAGCTATTTTCCTGTAGTCTGTCTTCTTTCTTGCTGAAAGACCGCGCGTTTTCATTTTGGGCAAGATTATAACTAGCAAAATCACTGGTAGCTGTCAGGTTTACGACTGTATTTAGTTTGGAAGCACTGGGCTCTTTATTTATGCTGAAGATTTTAAAGGCGGGGATATATGCTATTAGGCTCAACTGATTACAGTCCCTTTAATATACGAGAAAGCTATTATTATCATAATAGCATAAATCCGTGCTTGTGAAGTGTTAATTGATTACTTATAAATACAAACATCAGTAACACAGTAAAAATATTAATTTACATAATTATGTTATTAGGAAGTCTCTAAGTTTCATAATATGATGATTTAAGAGTGCGGATTAAAACGAAATTATTATTGTCATAATTGAGCTACCCTAGAAGTGCTTCTTAATTGGTTTTGTTCGTCAGGTGAGCCATAAAAATATATCCTAAAAGTATTAATAAATACAAGTACAACATTAACGATAAAATAATTGTTATTAAATATTGTGGTAAGTATATTTGGACAAATAAACCGTTTTTCATAAAGCAAGGAAAACAAAACCTATAATTTGCTAAAGCTTTTAAAGTGTTCGAGTAGGCTAATTTCAGATTTTTTTTCGTTGTGATTTACATACATACGCTCCAATTTTCGCCACATAACGCAATCACAACAAAATTCAGCCTTATGAAAGAATTCGCCACAAAGCTTAGTAACAAGAGCGAGTGGGATCATAACATCATCTTGAAGTTCTATAGAAATGCCATCAAATGGTACACTGATGGCTTCAACACGGCAGAGGGGAACTGGAATAAGAATATATGGGCATAGAACTAAGTACTTCGAAAGCTTAGGGAAATATCCAAGTATCTTCCAGGCGGAAATACGCGCTATTGAAAAATGCGTCCACTTCAATATTGACAGAAATTATCGAAAGCAGGAGATTATCATCATATTGATAGTCAAGCAGCCATCAAGGCGCTGAGCTCGCATGTAATCAGTTCCAAAATGGTCTGGGAATACATAAGGAAATTAAACGAGCCAGACAAAAGGAATAAAATAACCCTCCTGTGGGTTCCGCGTCACACAAGCGTGGAAGTAACCGAGATAGCGGATAATCTCGCAAAAAAGGAGCTGAATTACCTCTTGTAGGGCCTAAACCCTTTTGCGGGATAAGTAGCAGTACAATACTGAAGAAAATGAAAAGAGAAATGGAGCAGAGAAAAGCTAATTATTGGGAGAAATTCTTCTGGGAACCTATAACCAGAAGAGGTTTACAGAATGCTTCAACCTGAGTAAGAATAATGTTCGCATATTAACGGAAACACTTTCAGGCCATTGTAAACTGAAAGGATATCTGAGTAAGCTTGGATTCGCAAAGGAATCTGAATGTAGATTTTGTCGTGAGCAGGATGAAACACCCATCCACCTCCTCTCAAACTGCGTAGCACTGTGCAACTCAAGGGCGTTGCACCTGGGAATATGTGAAATCGAAGAGGGAAACTTACCTAACTTGGGGTCTTCTTGTATCCTACACTTTCTGAAAGGAATAGGATTGGAAGGCCAGCTGTAAAACAGCAGAAAAAGGGGACACAATAGGTCATTTAGGTCCCAGTGTAACATCACCCTGCCAACAAACATACACACAATGAAGCTCCTAATATATCATAATTTATAATGCAATCAAGTGGTGTCCTTTCCATTCTGTTTCATTATTATTTATAACTCTCTACAAGTTGAAAGCAATTGCAATCAATAAAATATTAAACTGTAAAAAAAAAAAAAAATAAGCTACAGAGAAAGGTGTCATATAGATGTAAAATTACTGGTGTGTATCAATTTCAGCAGAGGAATGAATGGGAAGTTAGTAGTGTGTATATAAAATGTAAAAATCACAAAATAAAAAATTAAACAAGATCCCTAGGTAAACAATAAATATAAACAAGAGAATAAAAATTTATACAAAGCCTTCTCATACAATTACACTTCAAATAAATTTTAAAAAAATATTTAAACAACAAAACCAGCTTTTAAATCAAAACATACATTACAGAGCATACTATACAACAATACATACCAAGACGATGTATTAGAGAAAAGTGGTAACATGTAAAATTTCTTACACCACATGTATTGGTGAAACTGGAAGAACACAACATCAAACTTTTACGCACTGCAGAAAAGGTCTTTAACTTAAGTTGAAGAACTTGTTTACCTAATGATGATTAACTCACATAAAGTCACCATGGATTCTTTTTATATAAAAAAATATCATTAATTTCAATTATAAGTACAAGAATAATTGAATGAGAATTTAAGATGGAAATTTCATTATTAAGGGGAAGATATTTACTAAATTGTCATTCTGAAACTACAATATTTACCTATAAAGGATAACAATAATTATAGGACAACAATAAGCCACTATATATCCGTTAATTAATAGTTAGGGCACATTAAAAATGTGTGTAACACTCGGTTGATGTTAGCATGCGTATATTTCACCTTACCAAGGATCTTCAGTGCTACTGGTCAACCTAATGTATTATACGGAGAAATTAAAAAAAAAATATCTTCACGTTAATAATGAGATTTCCATCTAAAATTCTCATTCAATTATTCATCCACTTATAAAGTATACATACGAATTTCCCCGAAATTCCCCATTAGGATAACCAGTAGCACTGAAGGCCCTTGGTAAGGTGAAATATATACTATATGCTAACATCAACCGAGTGTTACACATATTTTTAATGTGACCTAATTTTAACTATGCTTATAAATAATACAGGCCTATGCGCATGATATCGTATATATACAGTATAGTATTAACAGTGATCAACGCCATTTGTAGTTGGTACAGAAGGAAAAACGTGAGCATTTACAATAATACCATTCATCAGAAGGAAGAGGGTGGAGCACTTGGTACCATTTAGGGTGAGCATGCTCACCCTAATGTCAATGTACATCCGGGCTAGCTTTAAATATGTTCACACAAACAAATATATAGTTAGCTGACTGCCAAAACTAGATAAGTTACATTTTAATACTTTTAAGATGAGAGACTTTAGGCACTCGTCTATTTTGGCTGACTACCTGATTTAATTTTTCTCTTACTGCAGTTGATTTTTGGACCGTTTTCCGTTCATAATCAGCTTTTCCAGCTTTGCCAGGATATAATTTATTCAAATTTAAGTAAATAAATGCATTTAACTAAAAAACTAAAAAATTATACTTATCTTGTTTTGGTAGTAAGCCGTGTTCTCTATAAAGCCTAGTATGTTCCTCAATGACAACTTGAGAACCTTCGAGGGCTTCAATATATCCTTCCGAAATGGTTCTGCTTAAGTACTTTCAATTCCTCACATGTGTAAATTACATGTAAACTCATTTCCTCCTGTAATTCGCATTTTCCACCACGGTTCGCTTACTTGACCTGTATTGTATACATGCTTTTTCAGTTACCAGCCCAGTAATGGTGTTAGCTTCTCTCTTGCTGCATCTGAATCTCCCTTTTAGCAGAGTCCTTGGTAATCTCACATACGGGTTTCTGGACCTGTGAAATGTCTTTTAGCACCCTCCTTGGCTAATTCGTCGTATATCCTCATGTACCTGCACTCAAATCAGAGACACCTGTAGTCTTGTGCCAGTGTATTGAGGGATTGTTTGCACTCGCTAACTAGTTTTGACTTAGTTACAGGGTTCGAAACCGCCTTGACAGCAGCCTGTCTATCAGTCATTATACTTATGTTCCTCCTCATGTAGCCCCTCTTTGCAAGCATTTCTGCACAGGCTGCAAGGGCAAATATCTCAGCGTCGTATGCTTCCCCAGACTTATGGATATCCTTTGATTAGGCTCAGTCCACAAATACCGGAGGAAGGAAAGAAGAAGTCCGAAGGAACAAAGATGCAACGAAAAAACACTAACGCAGGCAGACCCGCTGGAGAGTGTGGACTGTTCGGGAACCGAGAAGGGTGCAGGCGCAGGAACATTTTGTCGCATCCAAAAATCAGAAGATATTACAACCTTGGAATACGATAGCTTTTAAACAAAGAGAAGCAATATCATTTTCATCCAATGTGTGTTATAAAGGACACCTACACTCTTTCACAATTAAAAACGCTAGGAATTGTTCATTCAACCATATCGGCCATTAAACCATGGCATACCTTACCATAAACGCTTTATCACAAAAAAAAAAACACGCTCAAAGTATAGAAGCTATATCTCTTATTACGAATCTCGTTTAAAAAGGATTTATTAGAATCTATGCTATATTCTCTTTTGACAATTAAACCGCCCATCTGATCCAATTGTATCCTTAGTATTTGGTGTAATATATATTTATATACGCGATCATAAATCATTTCCGTCCACGCTTTCGCGAAACATTGGCGAGTTGAATGAACACGAACCAATAATTTCCAATCGACCTTATAAATCCCACGGAGAAGTCCCACTCGTAAAGTATGTATAATTGCGAGATCCGATTTCCTAATACGAAACCAAAATACTCACTGTTTAGTAAGATATGATTCATTCTGGTAAAAATTGCGAACATTTGATTTCGTTAAATCCTTCGTATTTTTTGCAAATTTATAATTTTAGACATCATTCTACGGAACTTGGTTTAGTCACAGCTACTTAAATATTCATCGGTAGAATCCATACAGAATCGTTAATATAATTTTAGAAATCGGTGATCCAATATATTTACATAAATTTGTAGAAATTAAAACAATAACAAACTGGATGACATGCATTTAAATTATTTACTGGCTCCTTAGTTAGCTGTATTTAAGCATCAGATTAAAATATGATTTGCTCCTCAATACAATTTACATCATTACAAACCGATTGTTTATCAGTTTCAGCACCAAAATGATAACGAAAGAAAGTTTAGAGAATTATGTAAACAACATACATAGTTAGAACTGTTCTTCGAAACCGAGTACCCGGATATACGAAATTACTAGCAACGGTTCCACCGGATGTTACGTAATATTCGATTTCTCGAAGATCAAATACACGATTCAGTTTTCAAAACAGCGTAGACGGTACTTAGGTTTATGTGCGCAGAGCTTACAAATTTTTGGTAATCAAGATTGTTACATTGATTACTCCATTCTCACAAGTAGTTGAGATATATTTCTAATCATATAATCTTCCATTAAACTAAAACAGCCGGCGAAACGTCAATTATTTATAAACTTTATTACGTTATTTTTAATATTAATAAAGAAGAAATAAAACAACGAAAAAGTAAAATAAATAAAATAAAATTTATATATAGAAGTTATACCTTCTCATAATATTTCAAATAAAGGACGACTTTTTTTGTCGTCTTTTACTAATTCTAGCACGGAATGTAACTCAAAAATAGTAAGTAATAACCAAGGGAATTTAGCAATGTCTTGAAGTTTGCTACTTGTCCTTAATTATATGCATCAGAAATGGTATAATTACTTCAAAATTATTCTTATTTACAATGAGTATATAATTGCTATTGATATTAAATGATATTTTTGAAGTAAAGTAAATTAGCTGACAATACAGCTGACTACTCAAGCGTGATGACCAACCGCCTACCAAGAAGCACGTGAATCGATTTTTGATACATTGAAAGTCGATACATCGTATACGTACAATGGCCTATGTAAATATTTGAAGAAATGGAGCGGTTCTGAAAACACCTTGTCCTTTTACTAAACAATTGTGTCTTGGGAAAGGAAAATTACTCATAGTCAGTTGTATGTTAAATATTAGATAAGTCAATAAGCATTTTGTCTTTTCAACACATTAATTGCGAAACTCACAGATCACACATTTATAACACAATCTTTGTTATTAAATAAGTAGTGGATGTGTACACAATGCTTACTTGAATGTAGGAGTTTAACGCATAAGAAATGAAATAAAATATTTGGAAAACAATCAAAAACGCTATACCATCAGTCGATGTGAAAATGCAGGATTTATTCATTGTTATAATAACAAATACCATATTTCATTTGAAAAAAAAAGTTTCGTCAATTTAAAGTACCGTTCAGGTTGGAGATGCTGTTTTTTACACCCTGTATGTGATTAGTCATTATTGCTATGTCCCTAAATACCTACGTACTTGTACTTGCACCGATATTGTACGAAACAGCTAAATATCAACATGTTTTAAAGTTTTCTGTACCTTTAGGTCACTGATAACTAGTGCTGTTATCCGGACGCGGATGATTTGGATCCGGATAATTTAGTATCCGAATCTCAGTGTTATCCGAATCAATGAAACCTCAGATCCGGATCTACTATCCGAAACCTGGTACCTGGTGAAATAATAATTAAGATTTTGTAAAAAGCCAAAATTGCCATAACGATACTAAAATAATAATATAAATAATAACTAAATAAGATTAGTATTACTAAAATACCAAAATAATAACAATGATAACTAACACTTTATATATTACTTAAATTTTATCGAATTCGTGAGCTACAATGTTTTATTTATTTAATTCTGGTCAGGTAAAGTCAAGTAATAAACAGGTGTTTGTTTGACAATAATGATGGTCGAGTGGTGGGGCGTCGGCGTTGGTGAGGTGATTCTGAACCCAGAGTTACAAACCGGGGGTTTACCTGTAAAGAAAAGCCACCTGAGCACTCCGGTCGTCTTTAATTACAGCAAATAGCAAGTTACACAGTTAAATGTTAGGTTACAACCCTAACAAACTCGGTTCTCCCGAAATATAATCTTCGTTGTGTTCGGTTTACCCAAACTTCGCTATGTCCTTGTGATTCGGGAGCTCGTGAGGCGCGAATCCCCCGCGGTTCGCAGAAGGTGCATGCGAAACCGCCCGGCGGCTTCCCCGTGCCCTTATTTTTACGACCCCCGGGTCGCCCAGCGCCTGCGGTCAACTGTGCCGTGCGGATCCCCCACGTCACAAAGCGTGCCCCACTAGGACGACTAGCTTTTCCTAACCAAAGCCCTTAACTAAAGCATGCTTAACGTTACCCAGGCTACTTCGCAAATCTAATTTATTACTCTACCTTGTACTAAAATAACAGGAATACTCTGTGATTAAACTCACCTTTAAACGGGCCACAAACCTAGAATCACTGCACAAGTAATTCTTTTATTTCTACTGTTTCACAGAACCCAACTGTATCGCGACTAATTCGTCACTGTAAAGTATATTATCGGAATTTAACCGTCTCAGCGTTTTGTTTATTTGACTAGTCGTCGCGCCGTAGCACTTAGGGTCCGTTAAAGAAACGGCTGTCGACACCGATATCATATTTCAGGCCTCGTCCATCGACTTATCAAAATGTTTATACAAAGTATATAGTAGTCTCCGTAAAAATCGAGAATAGTTTAATGCTTTTTCTACATAAATGGTAGACGGTACAAACAAATTAATGCAAAGGGAAAATATTTCTTACAATTTATTGAACACCTATGTAATGCAAAGTGAATGTGTATACTAATATTAAGTTGGTTGATAATTTATATCTTTTGAGAGACGGATAGTGGCTCCGGATCTGAGAAACGAATAACGGATCCAGATCCGAAAACCGGATAGTAGATTGAGATAGTGGATCCGGATCCTAGGTTCCGGATAGCAGATCAGGTCTGAGGTTTCGGATAGTGGATCCAGTTCCGAGATTTCGGATAGATTCAGATCTGAGGTTTCATTGATTCGGATAACATTGAGATCCGGATGTCCGGATACTAAATTATCCGGATCCGGATAACAGCACTAGTTATCACTGACCGAATATTAATTTTGTCGGATATCAATAGCACTACTGATAACCTTTCCACTAGTGCTGCGAATCGAAACCGGTTTTGCTAAATGTTTGACTAATCGCTTTCAAAACAAAAACCGTAACCGGTTTTTAAAATCGAATTTGAAAATCGGTTTTTTAAATTTGTTTCGAAACGGTTAAAAAAATGTCGTTGCGACATATAGCGATATTTAATATTCAAATACCTAATTTTGAGAGTGAAAGTCGTTATTTAAAGAACATTATGCCGTTTTCAAATATAATCATGAAGAACATCTGTATTAAAAGAATAATATTAACAACGTTTGGTGTGTGTCAAGATAAAATAGGCATTTATTACGTATTAACAATATATTTTTGTATTTAGTACATACCTACTTTAAAAATACAGACGTTAATAATTATTATCTCTGAAAACGTCGAAATGTTCATTAAATAATTTATGACATTGCAGTTATACTTCTTAAAATTGCATAATAAGTATACGAATATTAAATATCGCTATGTTACAATAAAAAAATTGTAACCGCTTCAAAGTTTTATAAACGGATTTTAAAAACTGGCTCTGAAAACTGATTTTAGTAACCGGTTTTAAGAAAAATCGGTTAACGGGTATTTGATATCTGTGGATTTCCGCAGCACTTCTTTCCACTAAAGAAATTAGCTTTTCTTTACACCGCACCACTTCCAAATTGTTTCTTCAAGTCCTGGTCAGCTAGCTTCAGTACGAAAACAGTTGAGAAATTATCAACATGTTGGTGGTTGTTTATTACTTGTTAAATAAATAATAGTTTATTTTGTCCAACAGGAAACAAAGCAGTTACGAAAAAATAGTGCTGTTATCCAGATCCGGATAATTTCAGACCCGGTTCCGTTTCATAAGGAATGAAATATCTATACCTAATGAAACAAGATACAGATCAGAATTCAAATACGCAATCAAATTAACGATTACGAGTATGCATAAAATTCATTGACGTTTCTGGTAGCTACATTAAAGTGCATCTAAGTAAGTAATGAGGGACAATTTAACTTGTCCGTAGTATATTCAGCAGGAACTTAGTGTCGATTGAATAATGAACAACGGCATACTCGGAGTTGCATTCCGGATATGTTTCAGTAACTTTATATGACTAATACTTCATAAAGAGCTTTTTTTTTGCTAAGTGTTGAAAAGCGGCGTACGAATGCCATACTATGTTGAACATCATTAAATATGACTTCTGACAAGTATATAATATGTCTTCATATTGTGAAAGTTGTTATAATTTTTACAACTCATCAGTTATGAGAAAGCCTAAATGTCGAAAACACAGACAGCTAATAATAAGACACAGACAAATGCAAAAGGCGTACATAATATTTGATTATGTGGAATCCATGTCTATTAAAAGTGAAATATTACGTCCACGTTTTTCATTTGCGTGTGTCTTATTGTTGGCTCCCAGTTGAGTATGTATATACTTGTGAATCAGTGATTGTTTAAACATTGATTATTAATAAATGCGATTGCAATACAAAGAGACACATTTTTTTCTATTAAATATTATACGATTGCATAGATATACCGGCTGTTTCTGGAATATGGGTTGTTTCTATAACCCTTCAGGCATTTGCATTATATAAATGAACTTGGGATATAAATTCAATTTTTTTTAATATCAGTTGAAATGATTTCCAGTTGAACAAAAGAAGATCTTTTGTTCAACTGGAAATCATCTTGATTTTTTATTCTGAAATGCGATTATATACATTTACAATACCGCCCACGGAAGTTTAGCCAAGTAGTAAATATTTAAGAAATCAAAAAAAAAAATAATATAGAAGTCACCCATAAGCGAGCTATGAAAACTAACAATACTAACTACAAACACTAATAATAAAGTAAATTAATATTTTAGGCAAACTGTTTAAGTTGAGGATTTATTAAAACTATTGTAAAAAGTTTTCCTAACAATTTTCCAGCAAATTGCAGCGAATACCGCAGTTGCTTTGAAATTAAAGCACAAACGAAAATATAAACGGAGGCAAACCGAGCCCCTGCAAATCGTAGGGGCGTCTTGTCTGCACTAGTGTATACGTAAAAGGAAGCTATGATTAATTCCACTTTCTAAATTAAGTTTTTGTCCTAAAAATTGGGTAATAATTAAATTAGGGTTAGCCTCGCTTTCTATATGGTACTAGTTAACAACTAAATAATAGATAACATATTAAAATGACGCTACACCTAAAATATAAAATCTATCTGCTTAAATTGCCTAAACGGTGTGTGACCTTTTCTTGGGGTTATTAAAAATACATAAATATGAATGCATGTATGCAACATTAAAAAAAAGAACATTGTCTGCGTTTAATATTTAGTTAGCCACGAAACCGTTACAGAATTCTAATAGTGTTTAGTCATGTTCGACTAAACACTATGAACAATGGGAATTTCTAATTTAACGTGACAAACAAAACAAACTAAATACTTTCAAAGTCACAATGCAATGTAGTTTCATTGAAGTGTTCAATAATTATTTTTAACACCACATATTGAATGATTGTATGACCTTTGACTTCCTGATGTGTGCTAAACAGTTTTCTATAATTTTCATTGTTTTTTATTGCCTATCTCTTTGAATGAGCGATGTTACTAATGTTTTGTGTATACAGCCGAAAAATTAATTAAAAAGTTATACTATATGAACAACTTGATTTACACGATACCAACTTACAATTTTATTGAACTTTAATCGAAATTTTATAGGATTTATTGCACACATTCAAGACCTAAAATAGCAATACTGTTAAACTATGACGAAATAAGCATCTAGTAGATTACGTAAGATAATTTATCAGTTGGTTTTCTTTTTCACAATCTATCAATTAATTTCTCATCGATCACCAGCGAATCCTTGACCAATATATGTAACCTGCAGTAAGTTTCATCCAATTAAAATTGACACTTAAATCATACTGTGATATCAATCATGTGTATATGTCGCGTGCGATATGTATAGTCAGTCCATGAAACACGAACCTGACATAATCATGTACAACTCAGAACAACGGAGAGACACAGCATATTTTCTCTAAATTAATGTGTTAATTTGAAAAAGACCGCGAAACACAGGAAGTCGACAAGATTTGTAGCTTTAATTAGCTTTACGTTTGATTAATTTAATTTGATTTTCGGCACTGACACTGTGTATTTACAAGTAGTGTATTTCTTTACATGAATAGGTTAGTTTTTGACTAGATTTAATAGCTCGTGTTGTAAAGCTTTTTCCGCCAGACTAGTCATCGAGTTGATTGTTCTGCAATGGTAGTCCCTGTCGTTCCAATGTAACACATTCGAAAACCACGTTGCATAGTCTACATATAGATTCATCTTTAAAGACGCCTTTCCTATGTAGGTGTTTTCTTAGGCAACTGTGTCTTGTTAATAGATTCGTTACCGTTCTAAGCTGTATTCGATTAAAAGACAGCACATCCTAGATCTGTCCTTCGACGCTATTCTAGTGAGCCCAGTGTTTCTTTTTGATCCATGCAACCACTGCATCGCGTGTCTGATTCAGGTCCAGTGAATTTTATTTCAGACCATTTTATTGCTAGCTCGTTTGCAAGTTGGTTGCCTGCTATGCCCTTATGCCTGGCACCCACACCAAATAAGCATGCTCTACTTAGCCAATATCTTAACATTTTCCAGGCAATCCCAAGCTAGTTTCAAGATCATCTGATACGATGCTAATGTCTTTAGAGCCTTTTGACTCCCCCAAAGGATATTGCACAACTGTTCAGGATTTCTCCACATATACCAGCTCCAGAATCTGCGATTCCTTTTGGCCCATCTGCATACCAGTTTTGGTTTTGAATCCCTTGTTTCTGTAGTGCTCTCCGCCCATCCCAGTCCAAGATAACCTTGAAGGGTTTCCCAAACAGGAGTTATTCTAACATGCAAAGGACTATCCTGGGTTCTTTATTTTTCCCCCATGCTCTCAATCTTGTCTCCACCTTGATGTAAACTTTTTGCAGCTCCAGTGACAAGCAAGCCAGCCCCTGTATTTTTCCAAGTTTAGTAGCTTTATGTTCGTCACTTGTATTTAGATGCCTGTGTCGATTACTTACAACCCCGAGAACGTTACAATACCTAAAGATTTTAATGTTGTGGGCCAAGTTTATTTAATTGATTTTCAATTTGCTAATCGTAATTTATTTATTTATCCAAGTTGCCCTTTGATCATAAATGACGGTTATAGGATTATACAGTAAATAAAATAAAATATAATAAGATAAGGATAAAAGGTAGTTGAGTCAAAGAGAAACGCAAAGAACACTGGAATAATTTAACCTGGCAAAATCATGGAAAGAACTTTATCAAGGAACTATCAGAAAAAAGACTGAAAAGCTGCCGCAGTTCAGTAGGAATCATCTTCGCAAACAGGTTTCCTAACAGGACACTGTATACTGAAATAGACTTGCAAGAAATTGGGATCAACACTGGAGACACTAAATGCAGACTGTGTATTGGGATGACTTAAAATGATTACCACATCCTGTGTGAATGCAAGGCTCTGAACGCAAAAGGACAGACAATGTTTGGCAAGCTAAAAATGAACCCAGGGAGGTTGAGTGGGAATGGTTAACTAAAAAAAAGGTTGTTTGTTTTTAGATATAATTTTAAATTAAAATGATAGTGTCATCATGGGAAGGGTAATTACCCCCATTATCCTCCCTTGTATCGCCTGACACAAAGAAGTCTGAAAAAGCTCTTTCGGTAAAGTTCAGCAAAGACAGAACAGTGTTCCAAGCTGACGTTGCTGCAATTTACCTTTGTGTCCGGAAAATAGAAAGATGGACCGAGCCAAATAAAAGCGTCGCTATCTTCTGTGATAGTCAGTCCACACTTAAAACGATTAGTTCCGTAAGCGTGGACTCTAAGCTGATTTGGGGCTCCATGAGCGCCCTAAATGAGGTGGGTAGTCAAGGGGAATTAACTTTGGCCTAGGTTCCTGGGTTCCTCAAGGTCATTCGTTGGAGCTGGCCCTTCTTTCGGCATTACCATATCAAAAAATTAAACAATCCATCAATGAATGGATACATATCAGTCCTGAGACGGGTGGCAGAAATCACCGCGGTACAGACAGGCAAAAGAGTTCCTAAAGGAATAAAGGCCTGAATTTACTAGGGATCTACTAATAAAGATAGGAAGACAGTCAAAATAATAGTAGGTTTGGTGAATGATCACTATGGACTAAGTAGGCCTAAAAATGTGCAACATAGGCCTGGTGGATGACGCAACTTGCAGATTCTGCCAAAAGGAGGAAGAAACGCCAGTTCATGTGCTGTACCAATGTGAAGGCTTGGCGCGGATAAGATTTCTAGTAATGGGCGTGGAGAATCGCACACACACAGAGATAGAGAAGCCGCTCTTAGAGATGATAAGTCGAATTAAGAAGGCAAAATTAGAGGCATCTTCTAGCAAAAGGGCACCACAACAGATCTGAAAAGGTCGCGGTGAAACAGGTCCACAGGTCACCCCAATCTAATCTAACGATCCTGGAATGGTTAATATAATAATAACACTGTGCCAGTCGAAAATATCAACATCGATGGGACCTGGATATAAAACACAATACGAGTGAGCTGAATGCAACGCCGTCGACCGTTTTGCACAGTTGGCTCTCGTTTTATAGATGTAAAAATTTGTACCCAAAAAGACTCATTTTTTTTTATATATTTTAACCATTTATTTAACAGATATTTCTTGAATTCGACAAAATATGTTCATTTCATGAAATATTTTTCACTTTTTTTTAACTTACTGAGTACTCAAGGCAGCAGAAAGTGCAGAGAAATACAGAACGATTCACGGAATCCATCCATTAAAAATCTTTAAATTTGCAATGATGTCTCGATTTTGAAACTTCGAAGTTAAGCATAGGTATAACTATGATCTATTTAGAAAAAACAATTTGATCTATGTTGCACTTCCAGTTACATCGGAAGTCATGACCAACTTTGATACTATAAAGTATCTTTTTGTACATTTTTGGATTCTATATATAGGCGTTCTAAAGCCAATTTTATCTACTTACCTATCGGTTACCATTTCGTAGTTATTTTGGTTATTGTGAAAAAAAAACATCATGCATTAAATTCGTATAACAGCTATACAGTAAAAGGTAGATAATTTTTATTCTTATTTTGACTGTGGAGGGTGTGGGTCTCTACTACTTAACTAAGAAATAAAATGTAAAAAAAATTATACAGGTTGTCCCACAATTTAGGGTTGATTTGGGGTATCTTCTCAGCACAAAAAGTTTTTTTTTCAAATGGAACGCCCTATATATCTTTACGCAATGTGATGCAGAATTGATCCCTCTATCGAAAAGCTGTAGGTGTTCCTATATCTATCTATCGCTTCTAAGATTAGTGATTTTCAGAAAATGTAGTTTTGAATCAGTATTTAATTAATAGTAGACGGTAAAAAACAATTTTAATTTTAAAAGTACATAAAAAACAAATAGTGTGAAAAAATAAAATTTACACTTAATACAAGATAATTAAAAACACAAGATGCTGTTTGTATTACGTAAGCATAATAAAATTATAAGTGTTGCATGTGACCTCTATTCGCTTGCAAACACTTTAGAATCCTAATATAAACTCCATTCCATTTGAAAAAAAAATACTTTTGGTGCTAAGAAGTTACGCTAATTCAACCCTAGATTGTGAGACAGCCTGTATAATTCTGTTTACTTTTTAGTCCATAGTTAAATAGCGAAGGACCCGTGCCCTGCACAGTCCACATAAAATCTCTCTACCTTTTACTGTACAGCTGTTATACGCCTTCAATACATAATATTCTTTTGTACTTTTAATCACAAAAATCAAAATAACTCCAAAACGGTAATCAATAGGTAACAAGAGTTTATAAAATTAGCTTTAAAATTCTTAGTAGAACCTAAAAATGCACAAAAAGATGTATGTCTCTTTTATAATATCAAAGTTGGCCACGACATTCGATGTAACCGGAAGTGAGACATAGATGAAACTATTTTTTCCAAATAGATCATAGCTAACTATGCTTAGCCCAGAGGTTTCAAAATCGAGATATCATTGTAAATTCAAGACCCTCAATGGAGAGGTTCCAGCCTATATAGAAAATAGCCTTTTTATTTTCCCAAAAATTGTGTATTCTCCATATAGATTTTTTTCCGCAGACATCTTCAATTTCTGATACTTGCAAATTCCAACAAATATCCACTAACAGAGTATCCATTTCTTCCCACCATACCTATATTTGAATCTTGCGGTCACTTGATGGAAACGTTTGTCATGCTCATTTGATTTGGCTGGTGCTCAGTGAATTTTCCCAGACGTGCATGTAAAAAATGATTTTTTAATGATATTTCAAGATTGATAGCAGTAAGAAACAATAAACATGTTTTGAATGTAAAGGCGCCAGTTTATCGGATCGATGAATCCAGATAATATTCTCAATTACCGCTTTAACAAAATCCCATGCCACGAGTTCTGAGACACTGAGGGCGTTTTCAAATGGTGTGTCTTTCATCAAATATCAAATATGAGGCCGACCAAGTATTCCCAACGAAGAAGAAATTTTATTGTACTCAATAAGCATTTGTTGAATAAATGATTAAAATAGACAAAAACATTTTTTTCGAGTCTTTTTGTATTATAATTAATAATTTAATGAGCAAAACAAATGAATAGTAAATACAGAAAGCCGAGAGGCTGCAGTGTTTCAGGTGACTGTCAAACGGCTTCCACAATAATAAAAAAAAGTAGACTGCTTACAATTTTTATTTTTACGAGATACAGAAGTGAATTTTATAAAAACTTTTTGTAGGAAATATTTCTTTCGGAATGCAAAATTCGCGGTACGGCCTACACTCAATAGATACACTTATACAGATTAATTAACAAAACATTTGTTCAAGTTATAATAAAAGATAAATTAACATAAATAAAATAACAATTAAATTTCGCAATCGTTTCGAACGCGAAACTTTCTCAGACCGCGAGAAAAATCCTGACATTCCTGCACGAATGCGTCCGCCAGCAGGACCATCGGTCACACGATTTACGAGCCAGCAGTGCAGTGCGTATGGCGGTGAGTAATCGCCCGGTCTAGATCGAGTGAGCGTAGACGACGTAACACATCCGTGCACACACACGCTCGCTTATTATACAGATACAGTTGTTGCTGTTATCGCCAGTTTCAACCTTGCGAATTCGCCGATCTTGGCAGGGGCACACCCACGGTGTTCGCTCACCGCCAATGTCGCTCCGGACTCCCGGACTATGCTAGTCGACACCGGTCAGTGGTCGCATGATAGTCACTAGTGCTATAACCAGTGTGAGAGTGCATTAGCGCCAGCTGCTTTGGGATATGAGGATCTGCCGCTTCGCCACCGTACTGGTTAGTAAAATGAGTTCTCGATATAAACATTTTAAGTTTCAATGTTTCCTATGTAGTAAGCACCCAAATAAATGGGTACGTGCATTCGCAAGATTCTAAGTGGTTGACAAATAATACGTACCAAAGTATGTATATGTGTTAAATGTTAAGTACACTTAAAAATAAAAAATATACCGTGAACCATGACCTATTAGAATTCGTAATCATGCGAAGCTCACTCATAAAATTACTATTGCATTAGTAATAATATTCTGAAATACTGTTGTAAAATATCTTTTCATGAAGAACAAATGTCATTGAACAAAACAACACGTGGTAACTTCGTATAAAGTACTAGGTATGTCGAATACATTACCCGTGGACCAATTTGCAACAGAGGTAAATAAAATGATGAAAATAAAATAAAAATGAGGCAGGCAGTCCAGAGCTACTTTTCCGAGATAAAATTTTATCTTACCATTTTTAAGATATTGAAAAAATACTTTTCTTTCGTTCTGATTATGTGATATAATTTTCTTATTATTTAAAACTTTAAAAAATTGTTTAGGCATTTTTCATGCAGCTTTTTTTTGACTTTTTTATTGTCGCCCGGCATTTGCAATACATTTCTGTACATCTTCGTATTTATGAAAAGCGTTAGCCACATTTTCACGCAGTTGTTATATAGTACTGCAAAATCTCATTTAAGAAAAAAAAACCCGTAGAAAAAAATCCAGTGGCATCAAATCTGAACATCTCACCGGCCATCGTATGAGTTCATAAGTGCCAATCTATTTATTTGGGAAACTATGATCTAAAAAAAATTCTAGTATCTAGAGAATTGTTTGTAGGTACACCATCTAATTGAAAATAAATTTGAATCCATTCACTATGTAGAACGTCATCCAGATATTCTATCAAATGATCATTTAACAATTCAATGTATCGCATAGCTGTCAAATTACCATCATATACAAAATGGTAAAATCTGCAACCCTTAACAAGCATGCAATATTAAAACTAAATCGTCCTTGCTCCGCATGGGTCTACTTATATGGGAATGTGTGTCTTCAATAGTGATTATTATTCCTACTAAATATGACACCGCTAGTTACGTGAACTTGATTACTCCATATTACAGTATTTAAAATTAGGATTTTCTGGCACATTCTCGACACACACCGACAGAAATTGATCCTTGTTTTATAATTATTAGAATAGCGAAAAAAATTGTAGGGATTGTATTTATATCTTCTAAAATTCGAAGACTGTTAGTTTTTGATACTCTACAGCATTTTCGATTTCTCTGGAAGAAGTGGTAGGAAAGGCTTCCACACATCCCAAAACAGATATTCCTCTTGCTTCTTATTAGTCTTCAGATATTTTTTTGATCGAATTTTTGTAAGTGATCCATGATTTTTTTAAATCATTCTTCCGCCTCTTGAAAATACGAGCACGTGGTAAGTTCCTTTTGAGATATCTCAGGAAATACAGATTTAAAGCTCTCAGTGTTCTTTCCATTTTCAACATATTCTTGCAGCATATCATATTTTTCACGATTGGTAAACTCAACCATTTTTCTTAAAAACAATAATGCAATAACAATATAAGGCGAAAGCAATTAAACAATAACAGAACTCAAATCACTCGAAGAAGATTGGGTAAAGTAATGTAAGTAACACCGATGCACTCACACATTGACAGATAAAAAAAAATTGCTTCAAATTGTAAGGGCATGGCGCTCTATGTAGAAAATAGTTTTCATACATTTATCAATCATAACACACTGCTGTTTTATTAGCAAAGCATAGAAAGTATAATATCTCTGTCTTTATTATTATTTTGTTTGGCATGTCCGGCACTCTGCTGATTTTTCATAGATCTGTTGTATCCATGGCACGCTAGATCTATTAGAAATTTAAAACCGCAATATCTTGCCTAATATTGGAATGAAATAGAGTATCATATGTTTTTGTAAAATCGGCAAAATTTATTATTTGATTATAACATAGTCTACTATAGTTCCCATTTGAGAAAATAGTTATTTGTATCACTAGGTCAGAAACTACAGTTTTGCAAGTACGAATACTGTTTTTTGGGCCGACAAATCTTAATTTTGAATTGAAAATAGAAAAGAAATTTTGACACTAGGGAGTTGACAGTACAAGTTGGCACACATGTTACATACCTTAGTATTTTGACGTTACCGAGAATAAATCTCTTTCTGTAATTTTCTTTCTAATTTAATATCTATTTATCAATAATGAGTGCAATGAGGGCACCAGTTTATCTTAGCATGGTTGAACAGTAGCTTAATGACAATTTATTACACATCTGCCATGTGACTCTAGTCTGGCCAACCTTTAGTGACATTCTTGTCTGCCTAGACAGGAAAACGCTAGTTTTCCTGCCGCTTTAAAGTACTGCAAAATGAGTGTTTCTGGACGGAGGCGCAAAAAATAATAAGATGTAATAACCAAAAATTTTGAACGATTGTTAGAAGCTAGATTTCATACCCAAATCTCAAATAAAGAGCTGTATGAAAAATATCTAAAGTATTTTTTGAAATTTTAAATTGTAACAAAGTTATATCGTATAATGAAGAGATTGAATAAAAATCATTTTTTAAAAATATCTTCAAAACGATAAGATAAACTTAAAATTCGATTAAACCAATGTTTTTATCTCAAATGTAGTTCTGTATTGCCTCTCTCATTTTGTCGTATATCTTTGCTGTAAAGTATGTTTACTTGTTATTTATGTATGTACATCCAATTTGGTCTGCTCTATACATATTTTATAATAGTATTTTGCAACCAACAAAAGCTATTAAACGATTTATTATTTTTTAAAATCCTTGTATAATTACTTTACTCAAAAAATATTTAATCCCAATTATAAATAAATAAAAACCATAATTGCCAGAATATTTTAATTCGAAGTCTTTTAAACAAACATTTCATCATATTTGAAGATGTCAGAAATAAAACCACCATTTTCGTGTGGTAACTGAAAAAAATTATAATTTAATAATAAAACTATAATATAAGTTCTAAGCGTTAAATTTTTATTCTGTATTCTGTCTTTTACAGGACCTTATTTCAAAGCTTTTTTTTATTCATTTGTTAGATAAATATAATCGTGTATAATAATATGTTCCTGTAATCTACTTGTGCCCACAAACATTATATTTTAATTTGTTTGGAACGATAAGGACTGAGTCCTTTCGTGTTATTTTACGGAACTCAAATTCGGCAATTAACTACCGGTATCTTTTTGGCTTGACGAAATCGCACATACAATGTAAGCGAATAATACAGTTAGCAAGATTTTCTGTAGATATTGTACCTAACTAACTGCCTTCCATTTTTTCGCATTAAATTGCTCTTTCAACTTCTTACAAATTGTGATATACTTTAAGATCGCTTTACCAATATTTTCCAATCTTGTCTGATATTTAAAGTATTTTCCCAATATTTTTTCCATTGCTTTTTTATTTCCCTCTACTTCTTCAGTAAAATATCAAAAAGTAATCGAACAAAAATCGGTTGAGTTAGTATAATACATCAATGGATGTTGCTTGACGAATTGTGAAAGTGTTTAGATTGTGTATTGTATTCTGCAATCTGAAGCTTTGCTAAACAAACTTGTTCTTCCCATTATAGGTTTAGTAATCCTTTTAGTTGCTTTACCTCTTAATTTCATTCTGTTATAGTACTTACTGTTAAGTTTCTTTTCCTTCTAAATATGTGTCCGCACAATATCATATTAGATTTTACGACTCTAACTATATTTTCTTGTCTTAAAGTATTTTCTGTTTAATTATATTATTTCCTTTGTCAAAAATACGACAATAAATGTTGCTTGTTGCACGATTTATAAAATGCGTTTCAAATTTTGCACCGCCTCGTCTGAAACAGGCCTTAAAGTGTTGCTTTCATATCATGCAAGCTTTCCGCAATGTATTACAAAAAAAAAATGTTTGTACTTAAATAAATATAACAAATATCTTCCAAAGTTTCGCAGAGAGGACCAAATTTCTTATCTACGCCACTGACGCTGTAAATTACGAACCTGGGTCACAAATCTTTCATTGAAAGAAAATTTGCTTAACCGCAATGTAACAAAGTGGTGTATAGTATAGTAACGGATTTTAATCGTCAGAAAGGTACAAGGTCGCTTTCTCAGTTCACCCATTATTCAATAAATACATGTTCAATTTAAAATGAAATTCCTTTCTTTTGTAAGCTACAAACTAAAAAATGTGTAAAAAAAGATACGTGTTCTTTCATATGCTTTATGTAACGTCAATACTAGTATAAAGAATGGAATAACTAACTATTATAAAAACATAAGAAACTTTAATAGAAATATTACTTTTTAATAAGATAGAGCCACTAGCGCTCATATATTCTCTAAATTTGAAGGACAACTGCCAATATACGCAAGACAGCAAGGCACCAATTACATCATAGATACGCTGTAATTTTACATCTATCTTCTCATAGATAAAACACCCAAAAACGCATAATATTTTAAATGTCAGAGTCATGGGTTCCATAACATTCCAGTTTGTTTTTATCATTGCTAAAATAATTCTATCGGTTTTTATATAAACAGGTTTAACAACGAATTGCAATATCAACTTAATGAGAAGCATCTCTATTTTGTTTTTGTTACTCATTGTTGGATAATAATATTAGAAAATTAAATAACATTAAATGATAATGTTCGATATTCAATTCCTTTCAGGCTCCTCAAAACAGGAGCAGCTTTGCCTGCTTGAAGTATTGTAAAATCAAAAAAAATAATAATTAAGAATAAAAAATAAACACCCTTAAGTGATAATATACGACTAAATACCGCAATAATGACATTTGCCACATTCATGTAGTAAATAATAGCAAGCCTTATTTGTTTTTATTCCATGTGAACGGATTGAATTAACAATAAGCGACCATAAAATATCAATTTTACCGAAACCCTTCGAATGTTTAATTTACCATACCGTATCGCGGATGTAATTATTACTGAACTTAAAACGCGAGCGTGTCAGTCATAGCTTTACGCAACGAAATTTTCTATCCGAAGCAAAATAAAATAAATTCTTTATAATCTAACATTCATGAGTGTTTTATATAAAATTTAATTAGTAGAATATTGCAGTATAATGAACGAGTATATGGAACAAAATATATTATATAAACTCAAGTAAACGTTTCAGAAACAATGAGATATTCAGCAGCTATCTATAAACATATTACGCAATATTTTACCGTAATATGTCATGAAATCTAAAGCGTATATCTTATAATAGTAGGGGAAAGCGGGACAGATTGATGCAGAAAAAAATCAATCGAAGAAAAATCAAAATGTTTATATATTTTCAACAGGTTGTCGACATCAACGCAGTCATTAATGCTATTTTTATCTTTTTTAATATAGATCATGTTGCGAGTATAATAACTTTTTTTTCATTTCATATATATGCTTGCCGTGTTTGCCTATACGTTCCCTTAATAATATTTTATTGTTTATTGTTGTATTTGTGTATCTTACAAAAATTTTAATGTTTGCTGATTTAATTCGTGAAAAAACCTTTTTCAATTGAATTATTTGGTATTTTGCATTTATAACATTTTTTTTCTAGGCATACAATTGAAAAAACAGAAATAAATGTCGAAACGTTTTGTTTAATTTGGATTTTTGTTTGTTTTAAAATAGCCATATTGTTCAAAAATAAACCTTGAAGACTTTGTACATGTCTCAAGATTGGCTAATTAATGAACCAGTTTTACCTAATTTTTCTTATTTCCAAATTTAATAAATAGGAAATCTAAAACAATTATATCTTCATGATTAAGAGGATCACAATTTATATTTTCGTCTTCCGAATCAGATATATATTTAAAATCTTCATTGCCATTATCACTTAATTCCACAGATTCATCTGTTGTAGTCATATTCTAAATATCGTTTCTTCTTAGCATTTTTTTTTAAATTAAAATTTATTTAATTTTTAATTGAGTAATAATGAAGTCAAAACATAAAATCATAAAACCATATCTTTTATGTAAAAAACTGTATTATAATGAAATTAAATTAATCAGTATTGGGAGGGTTAATTTTTATTTCTACTATTTTATTTAATTCAAGGAATAATATTGGCCTAGAGAGATTTGTTATATGATCAGATGCAAATTTGTAACGCATAATTACCCATAGTTCATAACTGTCAAATATTCAGTGATTGCGGTTTTATTAAATATAAAAATATTTACTATACTGATTTCTTTTCTTAAGTTCTACCGCCCAATCTCTCCTGGACTGTCCCTAGTGCATGTTACTAGAGTTCAATAAAGCGCAACGGTAAACTTGGGCCCGTATGTATCTATTAGAAGAAGACGCTTCATTTTCTTCAAAGGTTTTGCGAAACTTGCAAAAAGTTGCAGCTTTGATCCTGTCAGCTGCCTTACGTATAGACAATGGCTTAGATATAACTTCACATACAACAGTCTTTATATTTTTCTTATCGATACTTCTTGAGTCTTATGCTTATAAACTCGTACCATTTTCTGGAAAATCGAATAACTAGATTTGCGTTTTCATGTAAACTTGTGTACTAGAACACTATTGCATACTGACGACGCACTTTGATGCACATCAATGTGCTCTCTGTCTTAGTGTATCAAAGTATTCGCAAAGAACTCTTCTAAAAAACTAGCAATTACTAACAAAACCCCTGAAGTTATATTAAAAATCAAGTACATATGTATGCTCTTCACTATTTTATGTAGTAACTTACCTTTGACATCTTTGAACCTTAACTCTTCGACATAAAACATCGTTGAAACACTTTCGTGCCTCACTCAAGTTTTTACTTGACCGCGCTAAAGACACACATTCAAACATGTTTTGACACGTATTAGTGATATCGCGGTACAAATAACGTTTTCAATTTTTGAGATATTGTTGGTGTATCACTGTGTTCCTTGTATCAAAGTGCCATACTTCCAAATCCGAATAATTTACTATACGTATAGCGAATCCGGATAATTTCCTGTTCATATAGCGGACACCCAGATCTCAATTTTGTGGAATACGTACAGCACTGATATTTACCGAATATAAAGTATGTGCCAAAAAAATTGCAACGCCTTAAAGGAGATCAATCACAAGGCTAAAATCTTAATAAAACAACTGGCTGCATGTAAAAAGTCGCTGATAATCATCTGAACCTCATACACGAAGACGAAGTAGAAATTTTCCCCTGGCCTGCTCTCTCTCCGGGTTTAAACCCAATCGAGCATGTGTGCGATTATTATTAGATTGAGTGATGTCTAACACAGCAAAAATGCATGTTAGCACATCATGGAGATATATTGCCTTTACACAAGAAAGCAACTAAAGTAACTTTAGACATGAATAATAGAGGCTACTTTGAATTATCACTTCATCACAAAATGATATATTTTACAATGACTAATTCAGCTTAAACTTTTAGGCTGGGTTTATGCACTGCGTTTGTGAACGTCCGTTCTCTTCTATATCCTAGTTTTATTAAATTAAATATCGTTTTATGCACAAATGGACATTCGCCAGAAACATCCGTTCGGTATTTAAAACGTACGTCCTTAAAAAACATGCGGTTGCTTTAAATACATTGAATCAAATGAGTCGTTTTATGCAAACGTGTGTTTGTAGTAGCGTTGGCAAATAAGCCAAGAACGTAGTGAGGGAACCCAGAGGTGAGGAAGGCCTTTAGCGAACGCAATGAAACGTACGACCGACGCAGATCTACACAAACGTCCTTTTTCGAACGGACGCACAGTGGTCCCAAATCCCGAAAAGCTGGCCAAAAGTCGAAAAAAAAAAGTTCCTATGTAGAAACTTTTAACTATCGGAATACGTGTAGAACTACATATAGTATGTATTACCAACATTAGAGCAAGCCATGCATTCACACCTGTTTGTAAGATTTACTTCCTTTGTAACGGTCGAGCGCATCACTGCTGAAATGATGAAGCACAAGTGTAAGTACGTTTTTCTAAACACGCTAAAAAGTTTATAGGTTCACATTTTTAAATTCTATAAAATGGATTCTTTTCTTGAAGATGAATACAACAATAATCTGTTGATCAAAATTAATGTTCACAACATGCTAATAAATCAGTTGTCAATCTTATTGACATAATTTACAAGATTGACTTTAGAGAAGTCGTCAGGAAAAAAAGCAAAAAGTAAAAAGTCTTGATGGATCTTGTCTCGAAACAAATTGTAAACTGTTAATTGAATGTTTGTCTAAAACATATCAAGTAGTTGGCTGCCCATAGGTGCCTCTAAGGTTTTTATGCTAGATTTTGTGTAATGATGCCAGAAAAATCAAGTGAAATATGTTGTTTGAAGGGAAAATTTAAAAATATCTACCGCTACAACGAATGATACATCAAAAACAGTATACAGGAATAGACGGCCATATTTTGTGGTCATATCTTGTTGCGGTCCTTGCGCTACACGACATACGTATGTGGTAAATTCATGAGACAGTTTTGGAAAAAATGGGCACATAATAAATGTGTACTTATGAATATAGAAATAATTGGTAATATTTGTGGTAGATTATCTTCCATTTCTGACTGTTTCGTGAATATAAATGCAATTTTATATTAAGTAAGTCCGACATTTTGAACCCGCCATTTTGTTTTTCCAAAAAATTGCCATCATATTGGTAATCAGCGACTTGAAAAACCCTCATATACCGAGTTTCATGAATATACATGCAGTTTTGTACTAACAAGGGAACCTCGCGAACTGTAAATCGCAGATTTTAATGAAACTTTGCCAGTTTATAGACTCCAAGGAGTGTTACTCAATGACGCTTTCCATTGCTGCGGAACTTCAACTTTAGGAATAGGGATAATATAATCTTACATACATCCAAACACGTATAACTCGAAAACTATCACATGTAACCATTTAGCGCCTAGTATAAGTTTACACTGGTTTTCGACATACAATGCAGTCACATAACAGTATACAGAGTATCTCCTTAGAATAAGGAAATATGCTAAAATTTATATGTTTGTGGACAGCCTGTATAACTTTTTAAATTACCTTTCTATAGACTATTTGATCATAAAAAAGGTCATTATAACCGATTTCTGAAATTCGATAAAATAAGCACAACATACGTCATTGCACGTTTATTGGAACACCCTATATATAAATATCTATACCAATCGAAAGGGCTGACTAAACGGCACAAGTCCGCCATTAAAACTTTTTTCTATCTCTTAGCGTTTAAAAGTTATTCAGAAAAAAAAACAAATTTGGGGCAAATTGCAAGGGTGAATTGCACCCCCTAAAGTTGAAGTTCCGCAGCAATGAAAAGCGTCCTTGAGTAACACTCCATGGAGTCTACAAACTGACAAAGTTTCATCAAAATCTGCGATTTACAGTTCGCGAGGTTCTCTTGTAAGTAGTCCGCCATTTTGTTTTTTTGTTTTATTCAAAAATAGCCTTTATATTGGTAATAAGCGACTTGAAAAACCCTCATATACCGAGTTTCATGAATATACATGCAATTTTGCACTAAGTAGTCCGCCATTTTGGATCCGCCATTTTGCTTTTTTGTTTTATTCAAAAATAGCCTTTATATTGGTAATAAGCGACTTGCAAAACCCTCATATACCGGGTTTCATGAATATACATGCAGTTTTGCACTAAGTAGTCCGCCATTTTGGATCCGCCATTTTGTTTTTTCTAAAAATGCCTTTCATATTGGTAATAAGCGACTTACAAAACTTTCATATACTGAGTTTCGCCAGAATCAAATAATAGCTTCATATTTTGGCCAGCTTTTCGGGATTTGGGACCACTGTGGGACGTCCACAAACGCAGTGCATAAACCCGACCTAAGTAGTACGCAGTACAAGATTCAAACAATTTCCTAACCCACTCTTTAGCTAGCCAAAAATCTAACTTATTTTAGTTATGTTTTGATAAAACTGAATAATTTAGTTCTTTCTAAATGAAACTTCTACATAAAAAGTAAAAATTACAAGTTACATAAATTTAAACTATATTAAATAAATTCCTTGCCAATAGTGAACAAATCTACTGCATGATTTCACAATATCTTATTTTAATGTTTCACGCAAACATAGGTAATAGAAAATAAGATAAAATAATTCATATCCAGTACACATTGACGGGGAATGTTATAGAAATACTAAATACGTACATTATGCGAAAAATATATATTAAAATTGAAAACATAAATAAAACATTTCAACATTTATTATTTCTTGATTCTAAATTATATTACTAGAGGTACAAGTTCAAACTGCTCAAGCAGGAAATTAATTTTAAAACGGGAAAAATTACATGGTATGACATATTTGAATAAAAGAAGAATGATTTTTGTTTGATGGTAACGTTGCAAAAAAGCTTCTCAAGAATTAATTTGTTTGCGTTTTGACGAACAGAGAGCGAGTAATCGATGCACATTTAAACAAAAAGCTACCCATATCAAGGTTGTGATAATAAAACCATAAATAAAATAGCTAAAATAACCCAGGTATAGTGTGAAAGTAACCTTCTTTACATTTTTTTTTTAATAAAATATGTATAAATCGGCTGCGATAGAAATTAACTCTTATTTTATTCTTACGGTTACATAACTTTGCTACTGCAATGGCTGTATTTGTGTATATGCACGCGGATACATAATATTTCATGTGTTATTTTTAACAAGATTGACGCAGCAACAATGTTATTCAAGGGCAATCTTGTTTTTTAATTATTGTAAGAGTTTATGGCAGCAATTTCAAGTTATTGGATGTGTTTATCATCTCTACATAACTAAAAATTATCTTTTTCTATTAACTACAACTTCAGAAAGGAATATATTCTTTAATTGGTTCTCCATTGATCATTTATTTCTTTAACGTCATTTAATTTTCTTTCACGATAATCTTCAAAGATCTCCCTAATGTTTTCCTAGTTTATTACCTACGTGTAATATGCGTACATACATACATTCCTGTAGCCAAATATACGATATAAAGGAACAGAAAAACTGGCGCCAACATACCGTCTGCTTATTTATTCATGTCTTTCCATTCTTCCTACATTCCACACTTATTTTATGCTTCTATATCAACGGGCTTTTATCTGAAGAATTTTCACCGTACAATTGAAGCATTATTGTACAATATTGTGGTTAATGTACAGCTTAGAACTCATGTGAAAACAATACCATGCTGTGTGGTATCCTAATAAATAATGTGGTAGGTTTATTGTGTTCCTGTGCCCGAAAATAATATGCAGTTTGGGAATTTTGTTTTATAATTACTAATACTTTTAGCACAATGGACAAAATTTAATTTACGCATTTTCTTTGAGAACACAAAATGAATTAAAAAATTTACCCGTACTTTTGCATATGAAGAAATAAGAAAAACGTGAGAGTGCATTTTTACACGTAAATGGGTTAGTGCAGACTAGGATACTCCAGAATCTGGATTGTTTAGTGGCTTTTTATTTACTTTACCTTACCTACACTTGTACCTTTTCGCTGCTTAGCTCTTCGTATAAAAAGCCCTAATTAATTACAATTTTAAATCAATTAAGAGAATTCTGAGAGCTACTACAAATGTTTCCAATACACACACGTTTCAAGGAAATTCACATAATAATTATAATAAATTAAAAAGCCGGCTCTACGGAAATAATAGTTTAGAGAATGAAATATTCACTTTATCTCTGAAAATTACAAACAATTGTCAATCCAAATCGTTTCCTTTTCGTTCAACCTACACGGATACCATTATTGCAAGGTCTTATTAAGCAATGTATTAACCCACGAAATGGTAGCGTATGAATACAACAGGCAATTATTCGCAAAATTACACTTCTACCGCTACGCCCAATTGTTTTCAAGATTGATATGTCGTAAGTTATTTTGACAAATACATATGACTTCACTTTGATATGAGATATGAGTAATTCAAAAGCTAGTGGACTATGTAGGCGATGCTAGTATTTCCTCGTAGGCTATTGTACGTATTTGGTGGTCATAATTCACCCAGCGGTATTAGATAAGCTTTGTCCATATCGATTACATAATATCATAACGGGCATGCCTGTTTTCTTCAATATTTATTACAAAACCAAGACACTTTCAGTGTTCATTAGAATAGTTGATATTTGTTCTCTAAACAGGTTTCACATAATCAGGGCAAGGATAAAGAAAATGTTCTATCTGCTCTTTCAAATTTGCGTTTTCTAAAACTATCAACTTAGTAAAGATCAGAACATATGCAAAATCTATTCTGTTGCCCAATTTTAAACAAATGTGAGAGATCCATTAAGTATGAATAAAGGTTATAAAGTAAATACAACAAAATTATCGTCGGTATTCGGATTTGCTTTCGTAATGCATTCCTAAAAAAAAATGATAAGAAAAAGAAAAAATGACAGTCAAAGAAATATCAAAAAGTATCAGCTGTAAAGCTAATAATAATAACTTATTGTTTGTGACACAATTGTGTATTTAAGAAGCAAAGGAAAATATGCTTAACTACTTTGGCTATAATTCCATCGTATAATTGAAAAAAAAAATAAGCGACAAAATTAATTATTAAAGAATTCATTTACAGAGTAGAAACTGTTCTGTTTTTTCAACAAAATCCTTAATGTATCTCTAAATTCTCAGCAAAGATTTCCAATATTTATTATACTCAAATTGCGTATAAAGCGTATATAACAAACAAAATGGAAAATTGAACTCAATAAAAACCAACCCGTATGTTTTACGTGGTTTTACGATGTGTAATTCGATATTTAAATTTTGATCTTTCCGTATTCGTTTTATATTCTACGCTATTCCTCTATTCTCGGTTTTGCGAATTTTCATGTAGATATGTTCCAGAAACTTATAACAGCATCAAAACTTATTCTAATAAATATAACTACAAAAATATAAATTTTCTTCAAAATTTCAATATTTAATTTAAAAAATTCGCTAAACCAAGAATTAAGGAAATAACATTCGATATTTACATACAAATTATAGGTATGATTCTACATACTACAAATACACCATATTCTGTTCTAATTGGTGTTATATAAATGGATTATATAAATCAATATCTAAAGTGTTTAGTAGACTACGTGCAGAAATATATTTCAATTTAACGATATATTGAACAAATACATCGTAATATACGGGCTATAAACATCTAAGTGAAAAAATCATCTGAATGATCATTCGGTTTTTATGATCATTTGAATGATGATTATCCGGTTTTTGAAATAAATCGGGTTTTTCCAACACTAGTCAACAAAGTTCTATTTTGTTCCAGCTACATACAGCAGATTATCTTGACATTGGTATTATGGAACTTAAAACAATACAATATACGGACGATATTTGCCTGGCGGTAGAGGATATATTTTTGCAAAAAAAATACAACTTAGGCTTTCAAATGTGAAATAAAATAACAACAATAAGTGGCTGAATCTAATCTTCACTCTATTATTACCTATAAATCTAAATGGTTTTGGTGTACTGACGGAGAACTCTAATACGGTTATGTTTTTACATCAAAGACTACCTGTAGGGGGTAATATTCAAGTGAATGGAGAATTAATCTTAGTTAAGCAGGATACTTAGATAGTTAAGTTTTTCTTTTTTTCTGAGTAATAAGTTAAGGTGGGCATACCATGCATACAATGAAATAAACAAAGGCGAAAAGTCCTTATTGAACATTCTTAAATGTTTATCTAAAATGGATGAGGACACGATTGAGATAGGGCAAAAACTTTTTATCGTGCATGCTTTCGATCGCATTTAGACTAAGGATGTACTCTACATAAAGCCAATAACAGTTTAATCTCCAGCACTGTCTATTTGCGAAGGCGCGATAAATCCACGCCATGGCAGCTTTACATAAAAGACACAAAAACTTCCTGTGCAACTTCGTCAAAAGTATCTTGTAGCAAAGTATACGCCTAAACCGTATGCAATAGGGAATACTAACATTTTCGATAACATCCACAAAGTTTCCGATTCCAGAATTGACAATCCCGATTTAGGCAAAAAAAAATCCCATCTTGTTGACTACTGCTTATAAAGTAATATTTTGAGCTTAAACCTTTCTAAAGCCTATACAACTTTCTGCAAATGATCTTTATCAGTATTTGAAACTACCAGAAGTGTTTATCTCAAATTATTCTGGTCAAAGCCTAGCAGAAAAATCTATAACCTACATGCAGAAATATTCAACTGGTCCGGCTATCTTGTTACCAATACGAATACAGCCAAAACTTATAGCGGGATTCTATGCATATCTAAAACTTAAGTACGTTAAACTTCTGAAAAAAGTAAAAAATCTATAATGTTTAATTCTTTAGATGTCATACCTTATAAGTTATTGGAGGGTGAAAACCTTGTAGGTTTTGAAGGGTACATTCGCTGACGATGAGTACTTTGTGCGGAGCTAAAACCAGTAATGGTAAACTGTTTTGAGTGACAAGCCATGTCTGGATTTCTTCTCATGGGAAGGCAAACCTTAACTAAAGCGGCGGCAATTGGCTAAGATACAATAGATAGCACATTTTTTCAGGTAAAATAGGCGTTAGAATTGAAACCCGTTGCTTATGAAAAAGAAATGGAAACTAATATGATGAGAGAGGCAAACAAATCGCTCATTATGCTAAGATTCACACTTGTGTTTGTCATCATAGCGTTTATGCAGCAACTTCATATAATCAATTTTCTTAAATGAGCGTCCATAGTAACTTTGTTAAACTAATTGTAAAATTCGGATGTGTAAAGAATAACACGAGTTTAATGTATTTTTATATATGAGAAAATAAAAGAAGCAAGAACAAGTAAATTATAGTTAAGTTTAATTTAAAAAAATATATATAAAATAATTAACAAATTGATGTGAAACCAAATGATTAAAAACAATATAAAAACTAAATCCAGAAAATCAGCAAATATTGAAAAACTTGATAAAAGCAAAAGGGAATTTTCTTAGTCAATAGGTTGAAAGTCAATAGTCAAAATTAAAATAAAATGAATATCAAGCGTTTAGATTTTTCTTCTAGACCGATATGCATTTTTATATAGTGTAGAACTACATAAACAGTTATCTAAAGTATAAGTTAGGAGCTGCAATTCATTATTTGTCTAATCGTAAGATATGAAAGAATATATATCTTACAATTTATCATGTCATGGTTCATTATAAGATAGAAATGTATTTTCCGTTCATTACGACATAAAGCGCACAATTCGGGAAATAGTTAATAAAGATTATATGCTAACATGGTTGCTTAGGTATATCACACAGTGTGTTGGAATATGTATAGTACTAAAAGGAATATTAAAAGAAGACAGTAATTTCTTCCATCATACTTTGAGTATCAATTAATCTTTAGAGAATATCACAATGCTTTATTGTCATTTTTTAACAAAATTGACATATAATACATAAGAATATTTTTTGTTTCATTCAACACCTATTAGTTTTAAATATCTTAAATGTCAGTTAGCGTCAGTACTCACTTGCAAATTACAGGTAATTAGAATTTTTGTCACTGCAGTGACAAAAATTTTAATAGTAACTGTTTAAAGAACACCTTTTTAAAATGTCAAATCGAGAATTTGTGGGATTAAACCAACAAGATAAAATATTGGTTACGCTTGAACACTATAATCTTGTTAAATTAACTTTAAAATATGCAACAATATGAACATGTTTGTTTCAAATAGGAGCATATGATTCACTTAATTAAACATGGTAAATCAATGCTCAAATTCGTGACACTACGAAAAATGTTGAAATAACCATTTCATTTCTCTCACTGTGTATAAGCATGCATGATTAATTGTAGGTATAAATCTCAAATATGCTTTCGCTCATTGTTTATACAGATACAGATGTAGTTTAGATTATTGTACATCTATTAAATTTCTTTCGACAAGTTTGAAGTTGTACTGAAGAGTAAAAAAAAATATGTTAATATTTCCCTTATTGTTTTTTTTTTTTTCATCTATACGTTATTCTTCAATCCTTCACTTAGTTCGATCCCAGCGCCTTTAATTAAGTACGGATACTTACCTGTAGTTAAAGTATTCTTTTTCATTACTAGTTTTAACCTCTGCAACACTAACACCGATTTCGATAGGTATCCTGTCTTCAATCGTTTCCATAGTCTGAGGTCTAAAACAATTCGTACGCTTTCACATTATATTATTAAGCAAATATGTTGGTCACGCTCCTATACTTGAATTTATTATCCGTCATTGTCAACTGTGATTTACAATTACAATGGTTATTTACAATCTGGATTCTAGACAAAGATGAAAAAAATCACAATTACCGCGATGAAGCATATCGAATCGGAAAGAAGGCAGGAAACAGTATTCACTCGCAAATTACAGGTAATTACAATTTTTGTCACTCTATAAGATGTGTCAGGAATATATTGTGTAAATCTCATAATACGTGCTTTCGCTCAATGTTTATACAGATACAGATGTAGTTTAGATTGTTGTACGTCTATTAAATTTCGTTCGACAAGTTTGAAGTAACTTTATCGCGCATGATGCGTTCAAGTTAACTTAGCAGTTGGCGTAAAAAAAATCCAAAAGGATTACCAATTCATACCTAGATAATTTGCTGTAGATACTCCATAGAAATCAATATTTAAAACATTAGGAAGCCTATTTTAAGAAATAACTTTTAATTAACTGAAATAAATTGTACACTTTATAGTAAATTATATATTCAATTATATCCACAGGTGGTGCAATTATATATTTGCGCTCACGTAATTTCTGCATACATAAATCATTTATAACTCATATAACCGCTCATATTCTCTAACGCATATATGTATACTTATTTAAAAGCAAAAGTTTATGAAACGCAGGTAACTTTAAAAGAAATGTAATCACTATGTCCAAAAATCTGCTCTTCTGCAAGCTCTTTTTAATAAGAATTCCTTATTTAATTATGAGAAAAAATGTTAGATAAGTGTCCAAAGTCATTGCTTAATTTACTTTGCTACTACTACTATAAAAACAAATAATAACATAAGTTTAATAAAAAATATTGCAAGTTTTGTCATTATAGAAAGTCGACAGTAAATGTTCTTTGTGATACACTTGTAAAAACGAAAACTCAAAAATTCAAAAGACCTAAGGCTAAAGATTAAACACATCTAAATACAATGAATGCGGATAATATAAACTATGACACAAGTGTTTAAAATAGACACAGTGTAGAAATTACTATTAGTAAACTTTCTGCTAACACAAATAAATGTCAGCGATTGTAGTTCTTTTACTGTATCCTTCAATGAAGTGAAGTTGAAAGTTATTGACGTAGTATTCTAATAATGGTGGGACAGCATTCTAGGCGAATATTGAACTAAAGAGGTTCTTCAATACCTTTAATTATGATTAAAGGTATTTAAGGAAAGACCTTTTATAGTGCAATAGATTAACTTTTAGGAAAGCAACTATTATAAAAGGTCTTTTTCAAAGTGGATTAATTTCACAAGTCGATGATAAATTTTCATCATCGTGTGTGAAATTGATTCTTTTCTATAGTAAAATTCATATATACAGTTGTCCCACCAAAGAGTGGATCTTTGATTACAGCTCTATTTTTGATTTTAGGAAAAAATCATTTATACAAAAGTTTCACAAAATTCGATGTTGCATAACCTAAAAATTTTTAATTGTACAGGCTGTTCCAAAAGTAGGAAAACGAATACTTACTCCGTTATATTAAGTAGTACACCATTAAATTCTACGTAGAAAAATCACAACAACATTCTTATTTACGTTTTTGTAAAGAATAGCTCTGCTGCAAGCTTTCGGTTAAGGCGGCATAGTTTGTATATGCATTTACTTTAGATATTCACATTTTAAATACCATACACACATACTTAGCTTGATACAACAGTGAAACTTAAACCAACATAATTATACACAGATGTCCACTATAATCCTGGTCATTTGATTAAATTTAACCCAATGGATTTTTTAAATAGGAAATCCTAAACGTTTATGATACTTCATGCAGAATTTTGTAGCTAATTAATGATTTTAAATAAATCTAACAAATTTTCCATTCATTTTCATGTTGGCTTAGTATATAAACTTTATGTAACTGAATAAAATCTCAAATTAGTAAATATGTGTTAGTATCAGATCATAAAATATTAGACTTATGACATATTTTTTTAGAAAAATAATGATATTTAATTATAATTAGCAGATATAATAATACCTATTTTCAATAAGATAGGCGTCATGGCAATTATTTCACCAGCATAATAGTTAAACGTCAAACCTGTCAACAACTAATTTGTATGAATACTTTGTCCTTCTTACATGTCAGTATTGGTTTATTTATTTTATTATATATTTGCTTAATTAGTTAAATAGTATATATTTTATTCACAAACCATTAAACTAAGACTTAATGTTTGTCTTTTATTGATAATAAAAAACAATGGAACATTAAACGACAATAAAACACATCTTTAATTAAAAGTATATAACAGGTAAGTAGTAGTAATCACTTCAATTTTGAAAATTTGTAGCAGATGTTGAAAAATATATCCTCTTTCTGTTAAGCATATTTCTACTCTTTTTTGGGGTAGTTTTTTCTACAATTCTATGAAATAGATAAAAATGCCTTCCCCATTATATTCTTCCTATTATCCTAGGTGGATGGCTCTTTTTTAGTAATTTACGAAAACGTAATCACGTAACAAAGTTATTTTTTGATAGCTTTGGCTTAATTATTATTAATTAAAAATATGTGGTATTATGGTAATAAGCATTTACCGTAGTTTACCAAACATCGGTAATATAGCTTCTATTAATCATAGACGAATGACATTAAATTTGTTTCTATTTTCAAAAAAACATATTATTTCTTTTGTATTTTATGATCTGATACTGATGCATGCCTACCAATTTGCGACTTTATTTAGTTATATCGCGTTTATATTAAGTGTATATTAAGCCGACTTTAAAATTATTGAAAAATTCATTGGAATTATTTAAAAATAAATATCCACAATATCCTGCATAAAGCCGTCACAAATGTTTAGTATGAATTGAAAGGGCTTTGCGTAAAAGTTAATTCAGCATATGCAAGGTTGCTATTTAAAAAAAAATCAAGTTATCTTGAGCTAAAGTTAAGCAAATGTTCAGGACTATAGTGGACACCTATATATAATTATATCGATTTTAATTTAATTGTTATATCAAGTTTAAAATATAAATATCTAAAACAAATCCATATACAAACTACGCCGCCTTAACCGAAAGCTTGTAGCAGCGCCTTTTTTTACAAAAGCGTAAATAACACCGTTGTCATTACAAATAGACATATAGTAACATATATAAAATGATGTTATTTTTCTTCGAAAAATTTAAAAATGAAATGATATATAGAGTGTTCCATTTAAAATAACGGAATAAATACGCGTTTTCCCACTTTTGCAATACCCTATGCAATCAAAAATATTTTTATGTTATGCAGCATTTAATTTTGTAGAACTTTTGTATAAAACATTTTTCCCTAAAATCAAAAATAGAGCTGTAATCGAAGACCAAGTGTTGAATGGGACACCTGTACAATCACAGTGTATGGATACTATGGATCGCTAGATCAATCAAAGAATTATTAATGCGAGGTGTACTACAAAAATTTACCTTTCCAAAATCTCAATGTTAAATGCTAATTTAAAATGTGTTTATTTTGTCTATTCTTACCGATAAAATGATTTGATCTGTTACTTTGAGTAGATAATAGATGCTTAGATGGCCTACCTACTATTAAGCTACGAACTATTAACGCTGCACTCATTTAATCGGTAAATTTTACTGATTCTACTGATAGCTATAAGTAGCTCATAGCTTAACGCACAAACATAAAGTAAGGTGAGCCAGATGGGAAATAGAGAGTACTTAATACTTATTAGAGAAAAGACACTACAATACTTGACATGGTAAATCTCTCATGAGTAGAACAAAACACTTAAAGACTGCTACAGACAAAAACGTTTATTTTTATATATAATATGTATACATGGGCTTTTCAAGCTCGTAAGCAACCTTCATCATCAATAGTTAGTGATATTATTTTTATGTGTAGCAAATGGTCACATACTGGCGCAATCAGCTAGCTAATATTAATCTGAAAGGTTATAATTAGATAAACAAAATACACTACGTAAAGTGGCAAAAGTATAACAGCATAATATTGTCACAATTCTAGATATTATACAGATAGGGAACAAACGAATAAAAGGCCACCTGGCGCAGAGTAGACATTTTTACTGTAAAATATTACTAACGTTACTGTGTTAACATTTACAACATTTTAGTTCAAAAGCAGTTCGTATAAATTGTACGATAGGTATGATACAGGTATGGCAAAGTCGTTTACTAACTTGAAACATCTATACAGCTCTTTCAAGCTAGCAAGCGACCTATGTCATTGTTAGTTAGTGACGTCGTATTTTTAAATGTTGTCAGGGTTACATATTCACAAAATAGTTTGATATTGATCAGAAAGGTTACAACTGCATATAATGATAACTCAAATAGGTATATTATGTAAAGTATACAATATTTTTTACAATTCGCATGTTAGCAGGTAAAAGGCAACATCACATCGAAAATGCATTTGTTATAGTGAGCTGTGTCATTACTATCTATTTGGAAACACACTATAGTTGGTATAATTTTAACGTCAGATATGATGCCGATATGGCGAAGGTCGCTTGCTAATTCACCTTTACGCAAATTTTAAGTAATTCCGTGTTGTTTAATTTTGTTTTTAGGCTTGACGTATGTATTTTGTGACAAAAAGCAAGTAGTTCCACAATTAGCGTCAAGTGAAAAATTAGATACACTTACAACTAATATACTTTTTATTAGAACTAATGAAATGTTCGACATTCATAAACAAACATCCTGAAGGTAGTAGGATTTCTTAATTTAATTAGTGGTGGAAAGTTCCAATAGATCATTTCTATTTATATGCAAATACATAATCAATAAACCTTATACGAATATGAATTTGTTTGTAAATATAGTTCAATCTATTTTACATTCGCAATTAGTACATTTTTAAACACTAAAAACTAATCAGAGTTAAACGTCCTGAACTTTATGTCCTGAGTGAAAAATCTTCCATTATAAAATAGTTGGGTAAAAATAGTAATTTAATATCAAAATGTACTGTACGGCACACTTGTAGGTAAATACACTTCTCGCAGGAAAAATCGGGACACCAGCAATCGAGAACTTTAAAATTTCTTAGGTATAAATGCAGCTTTCGGAGAGCACATTCATACTTATCAAAGTCGTAAATCACTTATTTATATGTATATTGCAATCAAAGGCAGAGACTATAAATTTAAACAGAAATATAAATGGTAATTATTGGTGTATTAATTACATATTATTGTTGTTTAGTATTCTTAAATATTGTGTTACTATAAAGTTTTCTTCTATCTATTAAAAATTTACCAAAAACAGTTTTAAGATTATTTATTCTTAATGTAATCAAGTTCGCAAAGAAATTATTTATTTTATTAACACTCCGTTTATTGTATTTTGAAGAAATATATTTTAACTATCGCCTGTGTAATCCGATGTCGTTGTATTTTTTTAAATATGGCCAATACTTGATTTGTTTACAAAATGTATATATGTAGGGCAGCTTCAGGCTTCTTACAATGTTATGTATGTGAATGCAATAATACTGTAAATAATTGTTAATGCAAGTTCTTCTTTTTTAAAACAAGTAAATGCTTCATTAATATTTGCAACACAAGTTTGTAAAACAGCAATTTAATTTGTTGAAGTCCACAAGAAAATTATTAGTAAGTAGCAATGGGTATAGCAATCACTAATTTTGACTTTAAAACCTAAATAATTATAGTACTTTTTTGATAACATCTGTTTAGAATTTTGTCTTCCCTGCGTGTAGCAATAATAGTTAGCGGCGTATTACAGTCCTTTTAGGTTAGAGGATTAGAAACATTGGCTGCATTCAGGGAGTTACGGCGCTACCAGCGCTGAGCTCCGATAGATCGAGCGGCGCCCTGAACGCAACCGCTAATTCCGGCGTTGCGGTCGCCATCTTTTCTAGCGAAAAATATGGCGACCCCTAGATCATCCAGTGGAAAGTGGCGATAACCGCCAAACATATATGTTATTTGTGGAGCGTGTGAAGTACCTGAAACGTCAAGTAATTATAGTAATAGTAGCTTGTGTATAATACTAACTACAATGTATTTTATTATTCTTTGTATAAAGCTTTTTTCTCTCTATTTATGTTTCTGTTTAAACCTTGAATTCATTCATGCTGTTGAAATTTAAATACGTTCCCTGAAAGCTGCAGTTACACCCAAGAATTTTTTAAATTCTCGATTGCTGATGTCCCAATTTTTTCTGCGAGAAGTGCGCATATATATTTAATACGTTAAGATACAAAACAAAATTAGGATATATTACGAAGATCCTTATATTTAGTTGTTGTGCAGCGACATTATAAACTAATTAAGTTGAATTGATTCACTCAGAACGAATTTGTACCCGAATGATAATAATATATAATAGCCAAATGCAATGAACTAGAGAATAGATTCCTTTAATATTATTATTGTATTTGTCACTTAAAATTCTATTTTCAAAGTAGAGAATATATAAGTATTTATGTATAAATAAATGGAAACGCTAATATCATTATTTTTTATTATTGGTGGATATAATAATTACGTTTCTCACTCTCACTAACGATGAAATAACATACAGGTGAAATTTGATTTGCGATCGTTTGAATGCATCATTTACTACTGTAATGTATTGTAAAATGTGGCGTTAAACTTTTGGGGAATAGTCTATATGTTTGAGCCTTATTTATATATCTTAATAGTTACTCAACCTATTGGAAGTACTATTGGATGCCTGTTAGATGGCGCTCTGCGCCAACGTCCCATTTACGCCTAGCGCCATCTAAGAGACACCCAAAAGTACTTCAATCGGTTGAATAACTTTTAAAATATAAAACAAGAATATTAGTTAGTTGTTCTTCAGTATAGTAAACTGCGTGCAGGAGCCTGCGTATGTTTGTTGTGTACCCGTCAGATGTACTCTAATAAACATATGTATGTAAAGCGTATAATATTCGGTATTATGGTGTTTAATTCTTAAAATAAAGTCCACATATTAGAAATATTAGCTTTCCTAGTGACTTATTTGGCCAAACCAGCTGATTCATGAAGACCTTTGACGTAAACCTTACCGCTCTTTGACACACCCAATATCATGATTCCTGCATCGATACCATTGTGCTTGCGTATCTTCAGAGATATTGGTGGGGCCTTCGTTCCTAAAAAGGCTATTTTAGCAATTTCTGACAGAAGAGCAACATCACATGGCGAACAACTGTTGTTCCATTGAATTATTGTATATGGAACAATGCGCATCTATTAGGCGATGTATTTTATAGAATAATCAATACACTGCTGGACAATGTATATGTATAAGTGATAGGCCTAAATAAATGTTAACTAAGTTGCTATAAATACAGACATCATTGAAAATTCTATATTAATTACAGAAATTTATTCGGACTGATCGCTTATTCAATTATAACTCGATCTTTATTAATTCTGCCTTTCTTTAATAAATATTTCAATTTAGGATTTTTTCTTAATTCTTTCTGTAGAAAATTTATCACCTTTAGAAGTACTTGCTTTGTTGCAATGAAAATTAAAATATTTGTTCATAAGTAAATATGTGATAAATAATTTAAACCATTACACCATTTTTATTATACACCACCAGATACATTTCTTAACGCCATAGAGGTATATTTTTTTACTTATAATTTTTATTTATGTAATAATTGCGTTCATAGGGCATTGAGCCTTTGAGTTTCTATTCGCCAGACCTGTTTATTTTGGCATTCGTTTTCTGCTAGATTCCTTCGGACATAGCTTTGGCATTTTCTCTTGTAGCTATGTAAAAGACAGGCCTGTCACTTTTTTTTTTTTTCTTTCCAATATTAGTTTTGAAAGTCTTTCTCCTTCCATTCTGCTTACGTGTTTATACCAAATCATTTGTCGTATTTATATATCTCCCATTAATGTTTTTTCTATTTTCATCCAGCCTTTTGAATTTTTCATTTTCTGTGCAATGTGTTGTAATTTTGATATCCTCTTTGTTCTTCTCTAGAAGTCCATTTCAACTGCAGGTAATTTGTTTTTATTCTTCTGCGTCAATTGCCAAACTTGGCAACTGAACATAATCACCGATCGTAATATAATATCATATATTCTTTTTTTTTTGTTTCTGGCCTGATATTCTTTTGCCGCAATACATTGAATCTATTGTAATTTTTATTTATGAAACTAAAAAATGTCAAACTGGGTCGAGTCACCAACGAGTGTGGGCCCTGATACACTACACCGGTTGTACCAGTGGTTGTTCGGCCCTGCTCTTGGGCCTATTTGTTGCTAATATATTACCTTCGTTATATTTGATGTGCCTTATGAATGATGTATACAAATTTACTCTTCTAAAAGAACAACCAAGAGAAAGGGATATAAATGTTTCTTTAAAATATTTTACAATTTTATAAATAAAACAATAAACAATAAAATTAATATTTATCCGCGCAGTAGTGTTGAATTCATAAAATCTTATACGGTTCCTTAAACTTTAATAACTTCATTATCATATTACATAAAAGCCAGATTTTAAATTTACTTAAAAAATCGTAAATAATGATAGAATTGCCCTTTCTATTTTCCGTCAAAATTTGAACACATTTTGTCACTTTCGACGATAAAGGTCAACCGAGCAGTATGCAATTTAAAAAGTGAAATTTCGTTCGATCTCCTATGTCGTTGAACTTCCAATACCGTTTAAAATTTAAAGGCCGTTCATTTTCGATTAATTCGCACAACTCGCCGTTCTCCAATAGAACACACTCCACTTGGTGAATAACGAGAAGAAAAATCGTACATACTTAAGTGCAGCCCGTCTCTCTGGTGTAGCTTTCTCTTTAAGGCGATTTGAAAATTAGAGCAACATGTGCGGCAGAATTCGAACTTCCCGGCGCTGGTTGGCTTATTAGATTTACCAGCAGGTCCCAGTCTATATTTGGGTTTGCGGTACCGTCTGTATATGGAGAAAATGAAAGTGTTCCACTAGCTGAAACTAATAACGAATCATTACGGTACGCCATAAAGCGAGAGAGATTTGTTTACGCTTCATATTTAGAACATGTTATTTCATAGAGCTTCACTTTTTTCTTCATGGAATAGAAGACGATAAATATTCAGCTTACGGATCCTTGGCAGTGGCCTCCAAATGCACATTCACACCTGTATGTGTAAAGGTTAGATATCATGCGCATCAAATAACCGCGCGGAACAATTTCGAACGTAAACAGTCGTAATTTTTTATTAACATATTACTCAATGTACTTTTGTCAAGTTACAATATAATAGCTAGAAATGTTTACGAGTTTGTATTAGTATTCAAGATTGGAAGTGTGTTCACTAACTAACATAGGTAAGAGTGCATTCACACGAAACAATAACTTGTTTCTGCAAATAATGTCATATCATAAAAAAGAAATTCCTTTTCCTAGGCATATGCTAAAACAAATAGCTTACACGAAAGCTTACACATATTTATTTATAATACTCACGTGCTTATATTAGGTGTTAAAGTATAATTATCAAGTAATGTCAAATGTGATTAGCATTAGGAATGTGTGCAACAATCACGTGGAACTTTATATTTTTTTTGTCAGTACATGCAGCTGACGTATAACTATTAAAGACTAGTGAATATGTTTTCCAGAAACTTTTTTTCCAAATCTAAAAATGTTGTCTATTGTCTCTGGCGAATGCTAGAACCGAATATACTAATGTTTCAAACTGCCTCCTTACCGTAGTGACGTAGAGATCAACTGCAATAGGATGAAAAATTAAACGTAAACACACAGAAAATCCACCCACCCAACGCTGATACAATGACTGAATAAGGATGCGTGCACAACGGAGCTGTGATGCTAGCTGATAGCCTGCAATAATCACACTTCAAACTATAAGGGCTTATAGGTATGCACAACGAAGTTGGGATACTAGCGCAAATTATATCCTTTTAACTCCCAGTTCAGCGGCACTGGCTTTCCTAGAAAGAATGGTAAAAGCCATTCTAAGATTGAGTATCACTGCTATAAGCAATCATCCCGGCTATACTCCCTGCTCCGATGTGTACGCTCACATAATAAGAGAGTGATATAATTCTTACCATCGATGATAGCTTGCATGTATCATCTAGGCCAGCGCTTCTCAACCTTTTTTTTATTTACGTATCCCTTAGGATTAGGATTGGGGTGGTCTATGGACCTGTTTCACCGCGACCTTTTCAGATCTATTGTGATCCTCTTTTTTCCTAGAAGACGCTCTCTAATTTTGCCCTCTTAATTAGGCCTATCATCTTTGAGAGTGGCTTCTTTATGTAGCTACTAGCTGTGGGGTTCTCCTTCCCCATTACTAGAAACCTTGGCCTCGCCAGGCCTTCACATTGGCACAGCACATGAACTGGTGTTTCTTCCTCCTCTTGGCAGTATCTGCAAGTTGCATCGTCTGCCAGGCCTATGTTGTACATATGCCTATTCAGTCTACAGTTACCAGTTAGCAGACCTACAATCATTTTGACAGCCTTCCTGTCTTTATTCAGTAGATCTCCCGTGAATTCAGGCCTCTGCTCCTTTAGGAACTCTCCACTCTCTGGACTGATTATGTATTCATTCATTGATGGATTTTTTAATTTGCGATTTGGTAGTGCCGAAAGAGGGGTCGGCTCCAACGAATGGCCTTGACGAACCTCGCCTGGCCAGCTCGTCCGCCGCCTCATTTCCTCTCACGCCCGAGTGGCTAGGGACCCAGGCTAGGGTTACTTTCCTTTTGGGTGCCCACCTCATTTAGGGCGCTTAGACAGTCCCAAATCAGCTTAGAGTCCACGCTTGTAGAGCTAATCGCTTTAAGTGTGGACTGACTGTCAAAGAAGATAGCGACGCTTTTACCTGGTTCGGTACATCTTTCTATCTCTTGGACACAGTGATGGATTGCAGCAACCTCAGCTTGGAACACAGTCGTATCTTTGCTGAAGCTTACCGAAAGAGCCTTTTTAGGCTTCTTAGTGTATATTACGTATCCCTTACTAAATTCTTTTCATAAATTGTACCCCTGAACCAGCGCACATAACCTAATTTATAATTTCGGACTTAAACGTGGCCACATTTAATAATGAAAAAATATTGTATTTGTATAAAACAGGTAGGACTTAAAGTTTCACAATATCTATTATTTCTCCAGCTACCAAACAATTTGTAATATATTTTATTTGTTATTTTAACACTACAATCTTATTAGAAAACACTTTTTAACTTAATATTTTTAAAATCAATTTGTCCATGAGTTTTGTTATTTTAATAAAAAAAAGTTGATTTTTGTAATTAAGCTCTTTCTAAAACTAAGGAAAACCCAAAATTCTTGTTTCCACCAAGCGAACTACATTTTGTTCTGGTTTTGTTTTTGTTTTCAGTCCATTTCAATGATGGTGGAGTTTTCTTTTATTGTTTCATTCAACAAGAAACTAATGATGTCTTTAAAGAAAATAATTTTCTTATTTTTTGGTTGCGTTAATTTATATTGGATTAATTAGAAAAAATAAGTACCTGAATATTTTTGTACTAATCATTTTATAATAATAACAATATTACTGCTCTTGATTATCTTTACTTTAAAAGAAGAACGCGACACCGACACAGATATATTGGGTTACATCACTTTTATCCAGAAAACGCAATGATTTAATGCAAAATCTGCATAGGAATATAGTCCTAATAAAACAAAAACAGATTGAGAGAAAACACATTTTATTTATGAAAAGCTAAATAATTACAATTCATCCTAAACCCCATGCTACACCTAAAAGTACTACAGGTCACCTATTCTAAATATTATATGGATTCCATAACAATTGAAGTATTTCTACTCCAACTAAATAATTTTCCTGATTATTAATAATAATAACTTTTACTATTTGTTAATATTTGTACGAAGATTGAGTTTATTAATTAAAATTTCAACGTCTGGTTATTAGTAAAACTTATTATAGGATATTTCATTTTGATCACCAATAATACATAATAATTGGGTAACGTTACGTTATTCGATAATGGAATGTGACTGTTGAAAAAAAAGTGCAGGTGCATTTATGATCTTATAAATACTGTATAGCTTGTATACATGTTTGAAATCGTGGAGATTCTCGTGGGTTTTTTAAATTGTAACGTATTTCATGGTTTCAATCCATTTAAAAATTTCTAAAATAAAATAACGAAACGTCGCGGAATTAATAAAATATCCACTAGTTTAGATAATTCTTTCATTCACTCATATAGATCATATGAACTCATTTAGAATAAATAGCACACTAATAATAATAACAAAAATATAATAAATCAGTTAACTATCAATTGTTATTATGATTACGTCCATGATACAACTCATAACAACTCTAGTTATCTCCCAGCATTCGCCAAAGAGTAAGGAAAACCGTGGAGAAACCTTACTCTGGGAGCGGCATGGGAGCAGACCTTGTTAGAGATAGCCAGGAAATTAGTATTATTATTATTATTATTCTGAATTTGGAAGAAGCAGTCGCCACGTCCGCGTCCCTCAATTCCGACAGCCCTGTCTTCAGGTAGCTGCTCCGTTCTGCGCACATTATGAATTTGGAATAGAAATAAAAGCAAATAAAGCAAGAGCAGTATCTATCCTAATATTTAACAAGAACGTAATCCTAATTATTCTAGCCAATACTAATTAAATTAAAGATTTATATTTTAAATACTTATTTATGCACCCAAACTATGCTAATAACTATAATTTAACACTTATTCAGACCACTAAAGAGTATGAAATATTCATTTATAAATACGTGCTACCCTATCAACTATCTAAATATCATGTCATAACTATATATAATCTAATTCTTTAGCAGCATTACTAAAAAATTTCCACCATTCGACCGTCTCGTTATCTCTAATATCTGGTTCGCATCGCAGTCAATTTAAAGGCCCTAACTTCTGTACGCGATCGCTACTCATCAGTGAGTGGACATTCAAATGAAACATGCCCTGACAATGTCAATCATTAACCTTCTTAATTCTACGTACTGCTGTGGTTTTGGACTCCGTGAACCATACTACCCTTTTATCGCTGAGGTGTATTTTAAGTTGCATATTATGGTTGTTGTGATTTCTTTGTCCGTACAGCTGATTTTCAATTTACCGAAAATTTTCACAATTTTGTTTTGTTTTGTATAAATTTAGTTTAAGAGTTTCTTGTATGAATTTTAAATTTTGTAGTGTTAATTTTTTTAATTAATCCAGTCATTCAAATGTCTATTGTTCGCTTGTGCTGATTTCATGGGTATTCTATTAAATATTGTCATTGTAATGTTGTTCTACGTCTGCGTTGTACGAATTTTGAGAGAGGGATTTTTGTAGGAAATAGAATTCTAGGGTTTTGTTCAGGACTTCCTTGTTCGACTATTGATGTAAGTAGACGTTTTTCATAAATAATTGTTGCCAGTTGGTTATTCATTATATATTGTAAAATTTAACAGTTTCCGTTTAATACAGTACATACATCAAGGAATCATTGTTGTAATAATTGTTAATGTATTGAAGTGTACACTTGGTAGATAGAAGATCAATTATTATTTTTTGTTTAGGAAGATTTATTTTAGTTTTCTCTCTCATTTATATTTTTAAGAGTTAATTTTTCTGTTAATCTATTTTGTTGTATCATTTTTAATTTTTCCTATCACCTCGTTTGGGTGAGTAGAAGCATTTTTCTATCATTTAGTTTTTTTTTTCATTTTTGTAAATTTCTAGCATTTGTCCACGCTTAGATTATTTTAATTTGTGAAACCACGTGGATAGAAATTCAAAGGTTTTATAGATTGAATAATCTTCCTGAACAAATAAAACTTTTTTTTTGCTTTGCATAGGAAATAACATTGTCCTATTTTAAATTAAAGTCCAGTACAGTGTTTATTTTAGGCCTTCAGTTCAGGGTTTTTTTCTGCACAATTGTATTTTAGCCCGTTTGGTTGAAATAAATTTATTTTGTAATGGCGTCAATGGATTAAAAATTCTGTTCTTTTATTTTATATTAAACCTTTACAATTTCTCGTGTAATTAAGAAAGTCAGACTTCATTTACTCACAATTTACTTTTCGTGGTTAAATTAAAATTTTAATTCGCGAGGGTAACTCTGGGATTAATAGTTTTTTGTTTTATTTAAAAATTTTTCCGTTGAGCTAGCTAATATTTTTTGTCTTTTTCATTTTAAAATCATTTTAGCATTTTTTTATTTATTTCAATTAATACACAACAGTACGTATGGTTTAAAGTTACCGTGACATTAATTCAACCGTCAATACGACAAATTAACCCTTATTTTCCTAAAACTTGTAACGTTACCGATAAATTTCCTATTCCGCCTCTTATTTATAGTAATAAATATCCCACCTACCCTGCAAATCATTATCAATACAATAAAACACAGCACAACTGTTTCCACCAGGCAAACATGAGTCCACAAACTTGTCAAAACCATTTGATGTTAGCGTTTTTTTGTTTGGGACGTCAAAAACAAAAACAGGAACAGTTGCCTAAACTGTTTAGTTCTCAACAAAATTTGTAACAAGTTGCGGTTTTTTTTGTCGACACGAATTTCTGTTTTGTCCGTTTAGTGTAAAACCGTCTTTGTAGATAGATTTCAGCTGGTTGGAAACCTTATCTCGTAGTCAAATAGCAATAAACTATAGTAAACTAGTTCGCGCCTTTTTAAAATGATTAATTATTTTGCAATTAGTCTTCGTTCTCATTTTAACTACCGGTAAGGATAACCCGCGAATGAAAGTACCCATTCAATTTTCTCAAATGAAATGCTTCCTTTAAAAAGAAAGAAAAACAAAGGAGGAATGATGTCATCGCATCATACGTATTCTTACGTATACTACATCGAATACATATCGAATACCTACTTCGTGGTGAGAGCGATCGGTTCGAAAAGAATTGCTCACGCCAACACGTCTCGTGTTACTCCAGTAGTTACCTAACAGCGTAAAAGGCCGTAAAACGCAGAGCGCATAACACTGACTGATTCATTAGAATATCAATGATACAGGTTGTGAGTTGGAAAACACGACTTGTTTTGCAAATACCGCATAACCGCCGTGAAAATGAAAAACACTCGGCGGAATTTATCTAATCGTCTGTAAAAGTGTTGTACTAGATTCGCGACTACCACATCCGGTTTAACTTTTACGCATTGAATTGTTCGCAGTTTATTTCGACAATTAACTGAAATTTGAAGGGCGTTTTTATTTTGAATAATTATTATTACAATAAACAATACAAAATGAATCTATTTTTTGCAACGGCATTATCAAAGCACGAGAGCTACAAATATACAGGGTTGGGTAAAAAGTATTTTTCTTTTAAAACAATGTTTTTTTTTTTTCTTTAGTTGTTTTAATTTTTTTTGTGTTTGAATGAAATCAGACCTTACTTTAAATCAACAGAAATTCTAATTTCTTCCTTATTTTTAAATTATAACAAATTTTTTTAAAAACATATTCTTTCAATATTCGTCTTCACCAGACATGTCTTTGTAGCTCTTAGAAAACATCATTCAAAATTTACTGTTCTCCGTGAATATTTAAGTGGAAGAACCTTAAAGGTTATGTGTTCGGGATTATGTAATTACTAATACACACTTATAGAAACGTCCATGTGTAAAGTATACGTTTTACAAAATAATTACAAATGGTCAATATATAATTACAAATGATGCATAATAAACATTAAATTCAATGTGAAAGAAAAGCGTAAAGCCTATATGGTTCAAGGCCACAAAAAAACTCGAAGAGCGTTTTCCTAGAAAATGTTGAAGAATCTATAGATGTTAATTCTTTAGGTAAATAGTTACAAAATTTGAAGTATAAGTAATTTTGCACTGAGTCAGCGTCAAGCGACAGAGAGGATGGCAGTAATCATGGTTGTTTCTTCTGGAGTAGTTATGTGGTGTTATATGTTGTGAGAAAAAATGGATCATTTTCACACAGAAACAGTAATAGACTCATAAATGAAGATTTTTCAACGGACTAGGATATGAGTGTCTGAAATCAAGTTACATAAGATGATGCGCAGTGTTTGAATCTTGAAGTTATTAACTACACTTTGTGACATAGAAATCACCACCAAGAAGGGAAAGGAATTATTTTTCACCAAATTTTCTGGTGCGAGATATGTGCGCCAAGCTGTGGGGATTATGGTATGGGGTGCTATAACCTATGGGAGTAGATATCATTTGGTATTCGTCCGAGACAATATGAACGCCCAGCGATATGTGGGTGAAGTGGAAAAACCTCATATTTTCCCATGACAATTTCTTTGGCAATTGGAAAATCCACTTCTCCAGCAAGATAGTGCCCGTCCTTATATTGCAAAAAGTTCTATGGATCGTTTTGCAGAGGCTAATGTTAATCTCTCACCATGGCCACCCCGATCTCCGGATCTTTCGCCCATCGAGCATGTCTGGGACGTTATGGGGAGAAGACTAAGAAACTCACTGCCTCCTCCGTAGAGGCTGAAAGCCCTTCGGCCCGAATTACAGGATGCCTGGGACACAATATCTCAACAGGAACTTGACCATTTGCTAGATCGTTGCCGCGAACAGTAGGAAAGCGTGTATCCAGTAGGGGGGCTCAATCTATTAATAAAAATTATGTTTATATTTTGTTCTTTTTCCTTAAAATTTTAATCGATTGCTACCTCTTAGTAGTTAGACGTTTCTACTAAGTTTGATCAAAAAATTCCTACCCAAAAAATTCTTAGTGTTACGATTTCTATGTCGCGGAGTGTATTTTAATATTATATTGTTATTCTGCAATTTGAAATCAGAAGCTATAAGTAGGCTATCGTAACTTTTTACACTATAATAATTTTAAAATATATTTCGTATGAGCTTAAAAATTGAATCAATGTCGAATAACAAAAGATATTCTAGTTTCTGCAGGTGCGTTGGTTAAAACAATTATTCTATATTATATACCATATAATCCGACCCAACAGACCCAGAAGTCTGGCAACTAGTTATGTCGCTCCAAAACTTTCTCTAGTGAAACATGTATTCCCTGTATCCTAAAAAAACAAAAGGTGGAAATGGAAAATATTTACACATGTAGGATAAGGGAAGATAATACAAACTTATGTTTTATAACAATTTAATAAACACTCCTCTTAACTGGAATCTCGCGCCTCACCATACATCCATATTCATGAAACAATATCTCATATTTTCCATTATCGAGTCGCGATACGTGAGTGGTGTACATAATCCCGCGATCGTCATTAAGGGGACATTGTCTAACAAGAAAAAGAACTTGTGCCTTGAATACTAATCATTGATGCACGGACTAAATCCTTTTCTTCCTCCACTTAGGAAAGAGGTCAATGTTGACTGCGTTCGCTCCAAACACACTTCTCTGATGTTTATATTTTCCTTTCCGATTGAATAAATTCTGGGTTAAATTGCGCGTACAACAGTAGAGAGCTGTACTCAAAAAATGTCCTTAATTAGAAAAATGGGTTTCCCTTAACTTGGCGTTATTTATACTGGTTACGTGACTTACGAACATAAGAAGCAAAAACAAAGCGAATTAAAACCGTTAGTATTGCCAATCGTTATGTTTCGAAAGATATTTTGTTTACCAAAATTAGCGTTACTAGAATTACGTGATTGTATACACATAAGTACATTTAAAAAAATGTCTCTTCTATATTTAGATAATTTCAGATGTAGTCACTTTAAGGCAGTTAACCGCTTATCTTGCAAAATGAATGAAATTCATAGAAGTTTCCAATTGCTTTTAAGTAGTTCAAATATAATGCACCACACGTACGTACAAAATACCTCTTTCTGCTAAAATATTCCTTAAAATGAGTCCTGTAACTATAGATATCGCTATAGTGGCGGCACTGATAGTCTAGTTTCAACGTTGCCCTCATTCGAGATGCGATTGTCGCTTGACCGAAAGATGACGCACAACGAAACTCAATACAATGGTTTTGGCGTTTGTGCATATGAGTCAGATGAAATGAGGCGTTTCATACTTGATCCAGCGTAGGGGTTAACGTGATCATTATGGTGGATCTCCGGGACGAGAGCCTTTTGTATCAAACCCACAATCGATTTTACGATTGGCCTTAATGCGGACAACACAGACGCGTAGCTTTTTGGTAAAAAAATCTTTGTTTGATACAACAAGAAAAAATTGAATTAGATTTATAATTTATTATTAATAATTGTTTTACGATGAACTTTGGTTGCTTTAAATAAAATACTACTAATATTAAACGATTATTGCTTTGCAACAAATACAATATTCTATACAGTTATCACACATATGGTGTTGCATAAAATTAATTTAATTGTTGCATCAACATATTTCATGCACCAAGTAGATAATTAATTATATTTATATTAACAGAAATCGGTGTGTTTACTTCAACCAAATTTGACTTTTCGACTAATAAAAATAACAAAACATTATCTTTCTAATCTTAAGCCAGCTTTCTTAGCCTCTGCCACAAGGTTTGAAAACAATGAATATTGATGAAGTCTTCACTAAGTCTTTTATGTAAGCACTCAAATGTAGATGCAACATTTTCTCTGTACATTAAGTATACTTGCTGCCTGTTAGTATCAATTTCACAGTCATGAAGTTTGCTCGGTGCCCTTTTGTCACTTCTTTGCTTTTAAGATCTTACTATTTAGGAATTATCTGTTTTGTATTTTGTGAGTAAATGTTTTTTTGCCGTGCTCCAATATCTTCGCCATCCAACCATAGTCACTAACACCGAACAAAATGAGAAAATTAAAAAATATGCATATACATCAGTAAATGTTTACAATAAATTGATAAATATATTAAATATTAGATGTATTTATGTTATTGTTGCAAATCGAAACCGGTTTTATGTAAAATCGGTTTTGCATGTGGTGATTAATCCCTTTCAAAACAAAAACCATAATCCGTTATTAAAACCCGCTTTTAAAATCGGTTTTAAAACCGGCTTTCAAAATCTGTTTTGAAACAATAATTAATTTTTGCGTTGTGACATAGAGCAATATTCGGTATTTATGTGTTATGCAATTTTAAGAGGTTTGACTGTAAAATAATAAATTATTTAATGCATATTATGCCGTTTTCAAAGATAATCGCGAGTAAAACCTATATTTTTTAAGTAAGTATGCATTTGAAAAAGAAATGTACTTATATTGTTAACTCCTTACAGAAGTAACGTATAATAGGTATAGGGCATACAATATCTATTTTACATTGTTTTAGCTTAAAATTGTAGTCGTATGACTGCAATTACCGATATTTCCTAATAAAAACATTGCCACAAACTGCAGTATAGTACAGTGAAGTTTAAAAATTAAAATAAATAAGTAAACCTAAAATACTTGTTCTTCATTTGTTAATGTATTCATAATGCGTAAATAAATATTATAATAATATAATGTTTATATAAATTTTACTATATCGTGTTCTCCCATAATAATTTTTTTCCAAAATTTAATTTTTTGATAACAAAAAAAAATTTACTTATCAAATCGTCATTTTGCATAATTTTGATAACCTTTTAAATGTTTAAATTTAATTATTTCGAAAAGTCATTCATCATATTAAAGATTATATAACATCGTCTATCTGGCTAAGCTTTTGGAAAAAAATCATTAAGTAAATAATCACATTTTCAAATGTTGTAATCATTTTTATACTAATTCTTGCTTTATATATGTCCAGCCTTAGGCATGAACTAGTTGCTTAATCTATACATCTTAATAAACAGATTGTGAGAAAAAAATCCCTGTATACTCTGATTTAGAATGATTTGCAATCACGTATTGAAGTATTAAGAAGACAAGATTTATTAAAAGATTAATATTAACAAAATTTGGTGTGTGTCAAGAGAGAATAAGTATTTATTGCGCATTATCAATATACACCTGTATTTCAAATACATACGTACTTTAAAAATGCCGGTGTTAGTAATTATTATCTTTGAAAACGGTGTAATGTTCTGCAAATAATATACATTACAGTTAAACTTCTCAAAATTTCGTAACAAGTACCTATATGAATATTGAATATCATTATATGCCACAAGGCAAAAATTTGTTACCGTTTCAAAGCACCCATTTTAAAAATCCATTTCAAAGCCGGTTTTAATAATCGGTTTTTGGAAATGATTTAAACTGAAAATCGATTAACCGATTTTAATACCTGGCACTATATATACCTACCCTTCCAAGTACAATTCCTTAAATTACAATTTAGCCATGATTGATTTATCAGGTCGTTTTAATGATGCATGTCACATCAAAGAAAAAATGCCTAAATACAATGAACCGATAAAATATGTCACCAGGCAGAGCTCATGGTCTATTGTAGAAATCACTATACTAGCAAGAGCAATGAAAGGGGAGTAACATTAGGAACTAACCCGAGTTTCTGCCTACCAGGTGTTATCAGTGCTCCTCCGAGTGTATAAACCCACTTTCATCGTTAATCACATCTCAAGCTTTACGTACAATCACCCACTAACAATAAGTGAAAAAGAGTTCAGTTTATGCGTTTCTTAGGAGCCACATGCCGAAATCTCACCCGCAAGCAACTGTAGCATAAAGCTGACAATGTAGTCATTGAACTAGCTCGGATAATTTATGGACTATCAGTTCCGCTACATACCTCGTATAAACGACAACCAGACTGCTTATGATTGCGATTCCAAGAACGGCCTACCCTGACGTAATGAAACATCAAGCGAGTCTGATAGTTCATGAACTATTCGAGCTAGTTCAATGACTGCACTGCCAGCTTTATGCTACAGTCACTTGCGGGTGAAAATTTAGCAGGTGGCTTCTAAGAGGCGCGCAAACTGAAATCGTTTTCACTTATTGTTAGTAGGTAATTGTACGTAAAGCTTGACATGTGATTCGCGATAAAAATGGGTTTATATACTCAGAGGAGCGCTGATGACGCCGGGTAGGCAGAAACTCGGGTCCGTTCCTGGTATTATTCTCCTTTCATTGCTCTTGCTAGTGTGGTGATTCCTATAATAGACCATGGGCCCCGCCTGGTGGCATATTCTATCGGTCCATAAATGTCACATTAAAATATGTTGGTTTTATAATTATTAACGGCAGCTGATTATTAAGTAAAATAGTTTCATTGTTTTGAAGAAACAATTTAAAACAAAAACTACATTTTGCTATTATCTTATAGAGCCCTAATTTATAGTCTGCAGCACCCGAGTTCTTATGCTGTAAGCTGTAAGTTCATATGCTGCGTGCCCTTCAAATGGAGGATTAGGTAATTATCGTTACAGGAAATGTAATGAACAGTTACAGACCTTAAAAGTCATATTCTTGTATCTTGAACTAAATATCTAAAATAGAGCTCACGAATGCCTGTTAGTTCACAAAACTTCAATAACTGAAACTTGAATGTGGAACAACTTAATTATACCGTTTTGAACTATCACCTAAGATTTTAGTTATTGGCCATACGAGGATTAATAATAATCATTACTGTTTCATTCTTCTAATTTACTCATAAGCACTCATTGACATTTCGCATTTTACACGGTTACGATAATGAAAATGTATTACGAAATCACTAAAGCATTTTTTGTAAATAAAGTAAGCATAGATATAGTAATTTGTATTTAAAATATGTAAGTATATAACACCAATTTATATATTTGCCATAATTTGCTAGAAATCGAACATAAAATAAAACAAGAACCATATAATTCTATATCTGCTAAAATTGTTTAACTGGATCGAAGGAGAGAACTAAATGCCCAACCTCATTTCAAACTTAAAAAAAAAAAAAACAGTTTCACTATACTATAGCATACGTGGACTTGTGAAATTTAAATATTACGCAACTTAAAGCATTCAAAACAAAAACAAACTGGTACGGAAATATAAATCCGGTTACTATCTTGGGAAAAAATAATTCACTCAAGGCGGTAGCGGTAGAATTATATCAGTTTTCAAAAACGAATGTTTTAGGAGTGGCGCACATACCGTCGTCACTTTTTCATCTTTATGTGAATGTGAAAGTGGTAGATTGAGCCATAAAATACTCCAACTACCTACACCAATTGATTTAAAACACTAGAAAAATATCATTATTTGTATTACATTACCGGCCATCGATGTTTACTCACCTACACATATTAACGATTGAAATAACATTTTCTCATTAACTTTCTAATAAATTAGGAAAAGTGTTTATAAGTGCTAAAGTTAATTATTCAATTACATTACATTATGGTTAGTTTTTTTATTTTTATATACCACTTCAACTTGTAAGTAATAAAATTAAGGCGATTTGTTAGTTAAATTATTAAACAAACGTAGGGGCAATATAGGCAATTGCAAGATTAGTTTAAATTAAAACACATTAACCTAATTAAATTGCTTTCACCCCATAAATAAAAATTATGTTAAATATATTCTATTACAGAAATGTGGCTAAAAATAGCACTATCCGTTATATCACCGTTTATACCGGGGTTCTATTTCAAAACTAGGCACCCGGAATAACTTAAAATACCTTGAATTTAATTTAACAAGAAAATAGGTCAATTTCGGTTCATGGGCGGACAAATTTTACATGTACCTGCAAGGCTGTAATTTCATCCCCTAATCGGGGGTGAAATCATACAGAAAAGTTCAAATAGAAAGGGGCGTTGAATAATACGTTTTTAAAAAGGTCTTCTTATCAACAATCTTTTAAGAGGGCTTTATTTTTTTAAATCGTATCGTTTTTTCCAAGTTATACCCCTTTAAAGGGTTTCCTCCTGTAGTTCTTCTGCACCACGGTTCGCTTACTCGACCTGTGTTGTGTAGATGCTTTTTCAGGGAACAGTGTCCATTTACCAGCCCAGTAATGGTTTTAGCTTCTTTCTTGCTGCGTCTGAGAAATTTAGCATCCCCATCCCCTACTTGCGCTTTAGTATGGAGATGACCTTCAGTCGACCTCCATTTCTTTGTACTCTCTTTATCTAACCAGATCCAAATCTCCCTTTTAGTCCTTGGTAATCCACATACGAGCTCTGTACCTACCATGTGTCTTTTAGAGCCCTCCTTGGCTAGTTCGTCGGCTATTATATTGCCCCTTATACCCTCATCTCCCGGCACCCCAATCGGAGACACCGTGTAGTATCGTGCCAGTATATCGAAGGATTGTTTCCAGTCTCTAACTAGTTTTGCCCTAGTTACAGGGTTTCTAGACTGCATTGTATGTCGCCTGACTATCAGTCATTATACTTATTTTCCTCCTGATGTAGCCCCCCTTTGCAATCATTTCTGCACAGGCTGCAAGGGCAAAGGTTTCTTATAGATAGTATTTTTTTCTTGGTGGAGGCGGTCTGACCTTGAGTCTCCGGAAACAATGCAATCCATTGACTTTTGATATTTAATTTTCACATTTCTTGTTTCCTTAGGTGTACAATTTCGTAATTTTAAGTTCTACAGACGATGTTACATTTTATAGTAATATTGAGACCATTATTTGTCCCAACTCATTTGGATGACGAAACATAATTCAGTTAGGAATACCTTGTTTTTCGTTATAAATCTATTTCACAAGAAACTGTCAAGCGTGAGGCTCTTATACATGTGACGAAAAATGAAATTATGTCCATTTACTCATTTTGGACTGTGTAGGTACTAAAAGTATAACATGCCTCTAATAGGCCTTAGCCCAGCCAGCTAAAAATTGGCATTTAAAATGGGATAATTTATTCTTCAAGTCATTTTCGACACCCATTCCTCGTTTTTGGAGTTGGTATAAAACTTTGGCGAATATTCATATCTTCCGAAATGAGATAAATAAAAACCAAATAAATACATACTTAAATTTGCAATATTGCAGAATTCGGCTTTAGATTCTTCTAAAGTGTGTATTTTTTTATTCAAAATGGAGTAGACTATAATTTCGAATTATCCAAAAATTATAGTTTCGGTCAGGCTTAAATTACCTTCTCTTTTGCATTTAATTTTTTCCTTTCAAATCTTTACAAATATCAATAAGAAAATTGCCTTATTTTACTAATCAAAAGCCATTAGTATAACAGAGCCACGTGGCGATATATGTGACTATATGAATTCCGTTTTAAGAATTATTATTTACACGTAAAGTTAATTCAGAAAATAATATGTGAACAATCGGAGGTGACCACTACGTGACCACGAACGACACAGAAAAAAAATGTCTTTTTGTTTTACTGTTTGCTCCTCTGCTTATTGTTTACGTTTTGTGTTTTGTCATCTGTCATTTAACGTGTTTGGAAACGATAGCTTTTACGTTTCCTGCGATTTTCTTGTTGAAGTTTTCGTATTATTTTAATTTTGTTTTTATGATTAACAGTTTAACGAAACTTTCCTCGAATATTAAAACTCAGATTACTGAACGAAAATATGCATTGTTATGTCGTTTTGTCTATATGCACTGAAATACAACATTCATGCTTCCCTAAAATTTCTTTGTGAGCGAATAATACTAATAATAATCTAATTTAAATGCACACATATCTAAGGCAGCAACCTACGAAAGCTTGAGCGCTTAATGAAACAAGGGCCACATTTTAAGCAAGCACAGATACTCATTATATGTATTTAAAAAATACAAGGAAATCATACTTTAGGAAGACATGAGTTTTGAATTTGATTGTGCATACATATATAAGCTGTTTGTTTTCTCAATTTATCTAAATTTTATTTTTTTGCTTTGAATTTGAACGTGTAGTCATAAGCTTTAATGTAGAAATTAAATTTGTTTTAAAGACGGAGGTCTATGTGTACACAGGAAAAACAGCACAACAACAAAGAGTGTCTTTTCCTAATAGAATTTCAATACAAAATGAATTTTCGCTAAACCAAGAAAACGACATTAATGCGCTAAGAGAAATGGAAAGGTTACAACATTTTTTTGTAGTGTTAAATGTATTTATCTAGTATTTGTCTAACCTTTAGAAGATAAAGTAGATGCAAAAAAAATGTTAAAGCTAAGTCCTTGTAAGATTAAAATAGCATTTTAAGTATACATTTAACGTTAAAACATATAGATCGTATTTAAAAAGAGACATACATACACATAGTTAGGTATTATGTTCCTTCAATGAATGCACAAATTATGAACAATTTTTTCGCCTATTGTAAAGGCAGCACAGATAGGAAACTGTTGGATAGATGAAACAATGAAATGTACGTTAAGTAACGCTTCCGTATTTCTCCTTCATTTAATTGTCATCTTTTTCTTGAGAATGAAATTGTTTATATTTCCTTCATGCAATAGTAAAGTTTGTTAACATCAACAATCGCAATTGGAAATATCTAAACTTTGTTTGATTATTATTATTTTCTTTGTTAAATACGAAAACTGGGTTTTACTTATTACTTGTGCTATTAATATATCATTGTTTAGAAAGCTAATCCCAACGACACTTACCCTTCCGCTGCCAAATTTTGTCGTCATCATCAATGAAGTAATGTTTTGTTAATGCAAGAATGAGAGAAAGAAAGGTATAACTGGTAATAATAATCTAATATGAGAGTTATCCTCAAATAAAAATGCATAGAAAAAAGCTCGTCGCTTAAATAAAATTACAAATAGTAATTTATGAAAATGTCTCAATAATTTATTTCATGAATTTGTGTTTTTTTGCCACTATAATATCATTACGAGGAAAACAGACATCTCAAAGAATTCATAAAATTTAGTGTAGCTTCCAGCACAATCTTAATCGCGGTTTTCGTTACGCCTATTCATATTTTAAGATCAAATTATACATGTGTTTACCTTTTAGACTCAGTTCACACAGTTCATGTCTATCGATACCGGATCCACATATGTATTGTTCACTTGTGTATTAATGAATCTATTACTATGGAATCAGGGGTATGGAATATAATTAAGAGTCATTTAAAACAGGTTTCAAACCGAGATGAAGAAGTAATTAAAAGTTGAAGCGCATATTAGGTTGCCTCCCTGCAGATTTTGAATTTGTTAAGAATGACTATAAAAATGGACCATCTTAGCAATAGATGCTAAGTATACCTTCATTATAATATAAATATTATTTTGTTGTTAATTCAAGTTTACGTGGTATCTTTTTATGTTTGTATTATATTTTACTTGGGGAGATTTTTCCTTCTTCGGGATGTCTATTTGGTAACTTTTGCTGTGTTGCCCTCAAACTAGAATAAATAACGGTATCTTAATGTCAGTTACTGGTAGCTATTCAAATTTAATGTTGGCTTGCCGGACAGCGATAACAACCGAAGGCTGATTACTGGTAATTTAGTTTAAATCCTCATTCTGTCGGTGGCCACGAAAGACGACGGTTGATATTGAACTTCTATGACAATTTTTATGTCACACTATCAAAAATATCAAAGTTCTATCAAAGTGTTTATCTAAAAGAGTATCGATATTACTCCTGAATAATTAAAATCCTTACTTGTACCTGTAAAATTATCGAGAATTCCCTATAAAATTTCCTACGAAGAATCCCGTCCAGAACACCATTCCATGCTATTGACCGATACGGGAGCCCCGTCGTACCGAAAGTCCAACATGTACCCAAAGAATTGCCTATCCATGAGTCCAGGTGTTATTTTAGGTTATTTTAGGGATTTTTAATATTAAGGGTTGTCTTCAAAAATCACTGAGGTGGTCTGTGATAAAATAGTTATTCTTAACAAATATCGATAACCCAGATTATTATATTATAATTTCTGCTATTTACGGGTAGATGGCTCTGAATTTTAAATTTTATTCTTTTTATTTTGACGTTTCTTTAACCTTATTCATTTAAAGTGCGAGGAAAGCTTGAACACGTATTTTTGTATTAAATAAATTGTTTTATATAGTATTTCCGATTCCTACATACGTACCTGTGGTTTAAGAGTCTCAAAAGTGGTAAAACATAGCATTTTGGTAAAGAAGTAAAGAGTAAAGCTTGTTTCGTATTAAAACATTCTTTTATTTTGCCGAAAATACCATGAAGGATTTTTTTCCTAGCTGGTTTTTGGGTTATACATATCTACGAACAAATTTTATTGTTGAGATACTCCACAAAGCATCCAATTACGAGTGAATCAGATACCTTCAAAACTAAATTTGAATTAAAACTAATAGGCTTTACATAAATTTATTTTTTTCTATTTTTTTTAGTGTTTTCTAATAGTATTTAAGTAATTTCTTTTTTCATGGATTTCAGCTATTCTTGACTTGTATTAGTGACGTAGCGGCCAGGAAACATTGCTTAGTGTTTAAGTCTTAGCTTGAAGCTATATCCGATTCAAAATCAATTTTTTTCTTTCTCCAAACTTTCATAGCGGTCCAAAAATTTTAAGATTGAGGTTACAGATTGAGTCATAGTAAATCTAAATACATACTATTATTTCATTATTATTATTACATCATATTCATACATAAAAACTTTCATGATAAAATTTGTTTGAAATTATTTTGTTGTCCTGAACAAATTGGTTTTTCCGTGTATCAAAGAAAGCACTGGATTTATGGACGAAAGGTATATTACCAAAAGAGAATTAAACCGACTTTCTCTTATGACGAAGAACAGAATTAACACAGTCATAAAATCCTTTAAATACATGCAAATGCATAATATTATAATAGATTGCTTATTATTTGCTATTCCTATAAGTATTAACACCTAGAAGGCAAAATAGATATTTTAAATAAGGAATAAGAAGCGTAGTAACTACTTTCATCTATACATTCACTTGCACAGAATAGAAAAATACCGTCTAAATTTTATACAGTTCAAGTGTATATACTAAAGAAGCTAAAAAATAAGCAAAACAGCAGTTACGGGAATCTTTAGGAGCTGTGTTTCAAGTTTAACTTAACTTTATTGTTAACGAATCTAAAGTTCTGAAAGTGAAAAGTAACACCACATTCAACTTTTTTTTGTTCTAACGGTGTACAGTCAGTACTTCTGCTTAGCAAAATATTAATTTATTTAATATGCATTAATTAAAATTTTGGCCACAATCTTATTCTATGCATGTAGGTTTCTAATAGAAAATAATTTCAAGATAGGACGAGCACTCAGAATTCTCATGATCCAAGAAGAAAATTGTAAAAAAATACAATGTCATTGACAGCATTCAGAAAGAAAGTAAGCATAAACTTTATTTTAATTTGAAATAAATTGTCAAATACATTTGAATATTAGTATTAGACTCTATTGTAAACGATTAAACTTGACCGGTAGCATCCTTACGTCATTTCTAATTACCATTACTGACACAGTTTTCCTGACATTACCTATATTATGTGATTCTCTACGCACTATTATCGAAAAGTGTACGTAATGAATGAAAATTGACCGAATGTGCGCCTTGAATGCGTAATTGCGGGACACAACTGCACGAACAATTACTAAAGGGGTCCACTCACGTTAAGGTAAACAGGTAAGCAGTTCGAAAGATCGTAAGATAAACATTAATTCCAGTAAAATTACTGTTATTTGCACGATGATAGATAGTACAATTAGCATTTCTTAATATAATTTTCTTGTTATTTCAAATACTTTCCATGGAACATTTAAGTACATATAATGTGTACTTCACATATGTATGATATGTTATAATACGAAATAATAACAGAAGCTCGCTTTAATTGGTGTTAAAAAATGACTTTCATAGAAACATTCATAACTCCCCATTTCTGCATATTTTTCATAAATACTTTAAATATTATTTTCGAATGAAATAAATGAAAATAATATTAAAAGCCGCATTTTAGGACGCTAAAATTTCAAATTAGCGCAACTAGTTTACAGCATTTACACCATTATTGGTAATGTAATAACTTTTGACATTTTGAATAACGGTTTAGCTGTGATTGAATAATAGATTCTTGTTGTATTGAAGTAATTAACTAATTTTTTTTGTATTTTTTTTTAACAATTTTATATTTTAAATTCAACAACCGGAAAAAGACCAAACACTTGGTCAAAACGTCAGTGAGAAATTTATGTAATATAAATAAAACGATATTACTTAAAATAGCCGCTTTTTTTCTATTAGTTAAATATTCCAAGAGCGACCTTATTCAGTATATCAGTAATTTAGTATTAAAGAAACAAGTGAGTTACATATTACTCAAGGTTTAATGATTTAACCTAATTAATTTAAAAGTCTAGTTCGAGTAAACAATATATGTTTAAATTTTTGTTTTAAAAGGTATGAGTAACGTTAAAAACCTTTATTCAATTTCAATGGTTATAATAAATTGGTTTATACTTATGTAGTAGCTTTATGTTTTAATATATGCACATATCAAATATTTATATATTTTTCTTTTGTTTTTAAATTTGTTCTTTTCTTGGTAACCATATCTCTTTCCCCGGAAGACGAAGGCTCTATCACAAGCTTTGACTAGCACGTGTTGCATTCTTTGATTAAATAAAACAGATTATTTTACTCTATTCAATATTATTTATTTAGGCGCCTCCACGTGCACGCAAAACTGTTACATGACATTACTGAATATAGCATATATTAGGTTTTACATTTTAGTTAGGTGTGCACATGCCTATAATCTACAAGAGTATGAACTTAAATCCCAAAAAATATAAATTATTTCCGACAATGTAAAAAATGTGTTTATTTAAATTCTTAGGGCTATTTCTGTATTTAGAAGAACGCCAGTGATTTACTGCTAGTTTCATTATTGGTTATGTTACTTAGGCCAGAAACAAATTTCAGCACAAGCTGTAATGAACCACAAATACATTACTGTTGAAGCTGGGAAAACCAAGGATCCTTCATTACATTCCATTAAATAAGTGATTCTAAAGAAATTATGAGGAGAGGATCTTAATTGTTAGAAATATGGGATAAATAAAAATAATGCCAAAAACTGCATTTTAGTCAAAATGGATTTATTTCATAGGCCCAATAATTGATATGTTTTTGTTGTTATCAGAACCGTCGAACATGGAGTCTTCGGAAACATTGCAGTCTTTTGGCTTTTTGTATAGGCAAAACTTGCAAAACTTCAGGTCATTAAAGGAACCATTCAGATAGACATTAATTGTATGTGGTTTGTATTTGTTTGCATTATTTAGAACAGTTTCGAATTGTTTTGTGCATTAAACTTGTATTATGCAATTGGGAATTATACTATTTTCACTTCTTAGATATTATTAGTAATAAATTATAGGAAGTAGTTTTTTTTTTTTAATTTGAAAAACCACAACAATAATAATTTGACTTACAACTTGACTTGGTGTGTACCTCGGCGTAATTACTGGATTAAAAAAGATCCTAACATTTCATTCCATCCATTTCCACAAGCGGGTTGTGAATTTTATAAGTCGATCGTATCGACAATAGAGAAAAAATCGATAGGAGAAAACAGTAAATACAAAAATGTAAAATGGGTGGAAATTCTTTGTTAACAATATACAGAGGCCCCTTATATACTAGTATGCAATAAATGTAATAACAATAAACCCCTTTGCCACTGCCCAACTAATAATAATGATACGAATAATACCAGCAATACAAATCACACAACATAACCAACATATTTAATAACATTATTACTGTAAACTGTAGAAGGAAAATAATGCGATCTCTCTTTAGCTGCTGCATTACTCTGGATTTACATGTGCATGCAATGTCAGTTGGGACAATGTTCCCAATTCATATAGAGGTAATATATAATCATACAATACTGTAAAAAAAGAGACATTCACTATTAATATTAATAAATAGTCACCTCACTTCCATTAGGACAACTGAAATATGTTTGCATCAAGAGCTGTTGCCACCTTTACATGTACAATTAATATTATTTACATTAACAGCTTTTGTACCGTTTTTAGCAAACAAACCTTTAATGACTGGCCTGTAGAACACTTGATTGTAAGCACAATGCATATATAGTTATACTTTCTTCATTACTATTTAGCTGTACACAAAATATTACATGGCTAGCATTCAAAACCTCTTCACCTTCATATATTCTCCTGGATTTAAGATTACCTTCCATATGTGCAAAATATTCAACGTTGGAAAAATAAATCTTTTCCATGTCTTGATCTAAAATAGCAAATTAAGTGCCATCATAAGTCAAATCCAATTACCTATTATTTCCATAAATATATACAACAAAATAAATAATTACGTTTACCTGTTGAGGTTACAATGACATAAAATAAATTCTGTAAAAATCACTAAGTTATATAAAAATAACTAAATATCCAAAATACATTAAAAAGCTTCCAAGCCACCGAAACACTTACTATAAAATGGTTATAAACAAAAAATTTTATCTCTATTTGAGAGCTTCTATAAGATATCGTTTTGGCGCTGCGATCTTAAACATTTTTGCCTATTTAGTCTCCTATTTGTTTTACTCATTAAATTATACCAACCATTCCAGTACCTAGTGCCCTGCACTAATCTGTACAGGTGTCTTGATTGATCAAAGTAATCCTCTGGTTCATTTTTATCTTATCAAAAATTGCCTATCTTTTTGGATCCGAAACCTCGCATTCACCACAAAACTCTCTGTCATCTCATTCCGCAGTCTGCAGTTGGTACCTCCAGTGTTGATCCCGAATATTTGACATAATTAATAACAAAAAGTTTCCTAGCACCCGGTCCTTAATAATAATAAAGTTATTGCTCGAAAACAAGCACCCAGTTTCGTGTACCCGAAACCAATTAAACTCGATTTCAACTAATAGCCGGAACCGTGCAGTACATTGAATAGATACTCTACTCCTGAAAAGGAGGAGTTTCGACAGCCCTAGTAATAATATATTACTAACATCGATATAATAATAATATATCTTTATTATTCATTTATTGTTTCGAAGTATAAAGAAGAAATAAACAGTTTCTTTTTTAATATGTATGCATAATAAATATAAACATTACACAAGAAACAATACTTTTATTACATTCTTCCATTAAAAAAGAATTCTGGACTATGAAAACCTCTTTTCCCTATTTCAAATTGATACATGTTTTGTAACTGCATACTGCATCATTATCAAAGTTAATGATTAGTTACGTATCTTCAATGACACGAATAAGAGGAATCGTTAATAACTTAATACTATACTACTGCATGTTAAGACCGGTAGGCAAGCAATGCTATTATAACTTAACTGCCTATGCAAATTGAAGTTTTCCAAACGCAAATTGTATAACTATTTTAACCTTCACACATAAAATGTATACTGTAAATGTTTACGAGTAAATTAAAGTTGGTATCAAGGTAGTCATACAATGCTTCGCTACAGCTTCCTTTACAAAAAAAAAAATGCGGGCATACAAACGAAAATCGGTAAAACGATTAATTAGAAACAATTTTTAGGATTAAGGACTAATGTATGGATTAGGTAATAATTTAAAATAGATGTTTGGTTGCTCTTTATTTTCTTAAACAAATAAAGAATAAAACTTAATATGCAGCAAAAAGTATTAAAAATTAGCAATTTGTCACTAGAATTATTTTGTAATTAATGTTTGTTATTACGTGTTCACGTCTTTACTGCCAATAAATACAATTATTATTATTATTATTATTATTTCTGCCATAGATAGGTAGATAAGTGCAGGTAAGTGATTTATTAAACATTCACAAAGATGGAACACCTACATTTCATAGCGTTTCTTTGCATTAAATATTAAACAATTAAATAGTCCAGCTTTATTTTTTATATGGTAATACAGCAATAGTAGCACAAAGTTTAATATGGAATGCATCCATATAAATTTACTGATGAATTTTTTTAGTGAAAGTGAAGTTAAATGGAGAGCATTTGCATCTCAATATTTAAAAAGCAGGAAATTAAAATAAAAAAATGATAACCATAATCGTCACACATTAATCAACAAAAAAAACATATACAGTTCCTCCGGAAGTTCTGAAAACAACCAAGTGACTAATTAACGGTTTTTGAGGCAAATTATAGGATATAGCAACTAATTATAAGAGATAAAAGGCTTATCTAGTAATTACACAAATGTCATCTTTAATGTAAACGTAGCATTTAGCTTTATTTTTGGATAGCCATTGTAATGCTCTAATATGAATTTTACTTTTGCAACATATTAAAATTCAAAAAAGGTTATTTAATTCTATGTGAAATAAAGGTAGTTTGGTCATTGGATAATATTAGATTGTTCTTACACATTGTCAGTATTTGTTTAGTAAGTAACCGATTGAGTAACACGTTTTTACAAAGAATCGAACGTACTTGTTGTAGATTTTGATGCATCTTAGGTAAGATGTTATACAGCCTAATTCGAATTCTTATTCAACGAGTACAACTTTGATTGCAGCTCCTTCATTGGTCAAGAAACTGCTGTATGTCCCTAAATAATTGACATACATTTCTACTATATAGAGTACCATCTCCAAAACCAATCATTGCTCACAACATTTTCAAATAAACGCTGTTAAAATTTGCATATGTAAATGTAGTTGACAAAACGACTGAATTGTGCGGGTACAGCTAATAATAATAAAAAAAAATGCAGATCTTACAAGTACCTAACAATAAGAATCACTTACAAAGTATATCACGTTCTCAGTCGATAGATCCTGGCTCATAACGTCCATAACTCATCTGTATTTAGAGATATTTTTTTTAATAAAATTGAAAATGTGCTAGTTGCTGCAAATTTTTGTAACCAACAAGGCTAAAAAAGCCTTGATGGTGTATAGAACCTTTACAGAAAAAAGCTGGGGTGCTACCCAAAAATACTGCTTTGGGTGTATACAGAGATAGTGAGACCAAGTTAGTCATGGGTCAGTAGCTTGGACCAAAAGAACTAATTAAGCCACTGCGAGGATTAACATACTAAAGTGCAAAGATTAGCATGCAAATCTATAACTGCGGCTATGAAAACCTAAACAGCAGCAGCCATAGTAATATTAGAACTTATCCCTCTACATTGTGATGAAAGGCGTTGCAAAAAGAACCACACAAGAGAATTATTGAGGAAGAAACGATCAAGCATATACTTCAATTACCAGACGGTGAGGATACCTGACACATGCCCCGGAATGATGTGTCAAATTTTGAAAGAATTTATCACAAACTTAACAACAAGAGCGAGTGGGATTAAAATACCATCTTGAAATTGAATAGAAATATCAAGAAATGGTAAGGAATCTGAATGTAGATTATGAGGGATGATGAAACACCCATCCACCTCCTCTCAAATTGTGCAGCACTGTGCAACTCAAGGACACTGCACCTGGAAGCATATGAAATCGATGAAGGGATTTACCTAACCTGGGAACTTATTCTTACAGCTTGCGCTTTTAAAAGAAATAGGATTGGATGGCTAGATGTAAAGCAGTAAAAATAGAGGACAAAATAGAAACTACCTATTCGTTGGTTTTCGTTCTTTTGGTTAGCAGAATTTTTAATTTTTATTTTTTTTTATTAAAGGAGCAATGTAAAATCTTTCAATATCGTGTGTCAAAGTCATCAAAGTGTCTTTTATTCCGAGTCGAGATAATACCATTTTAAGAAATTGTAAATGAAGTAATTGCCCAAACTAAAGTAGATTAGATTAGATTAGGATTGGGGTGGGCTATCGACCTGTTTCACCGCGACCTCTTCAGATCTATTGTGATCCCCTTTTTTCCTAGAGGACGCTCTCTAATTTTGCCCTCTTAATTAGCCCTATCATCTTTGACAGCGGCTTCTTTATGCAGCTACTGGCTACTGGGGTTCTCCTCCCCCATTACCAGAAACCTTGTCCTCTCCAGGCCTTCACATTGGCACAGCACATGAACTGGTGTTTCTTCCTCCTCTTGGCGGTATCTGCAGGTTGCATCGTCTGCCATGCCTATGTTGTACATATGCCTATTCAGTCTACAGTGTCCATTCAGCAGACCTGCAATCATTTTGACAGTTTTCTTGTCTTTATTCAGTAGATCTCTCGTGAATTCAGGCCTCTGCTCCTTTAGGAACTCTTTTGCCTGCCTTTGCCCCGGCAAACTAAAGTAACTTTCGTCCACATGATAATTTTTCGCATTATGGAAACCGGGTGTTTTTTTTAGTCTCTTATGTAAAATATCAAAATTTGGTTAGGTGCTCATATTCAAAGAATTTGTTCAAAGTTAAAGCCAATATGGGTCATTATTACTTAAAAAACATCAATGTAATTGTTTCAAGTAGTATTGTAAGCATTCGAATTAAAATATTCGTTGCTTCCGATTATTGAAGTATTCGGATGATTCCGATTTTTAGAATCCGATTCGAAATTGGGTGATTCTGAATCAGATGATTTCGACTCGGATGATTCCAAATCCGTAAAATTTGTACAAAGATTTTATACCGAATGAATCTACCGAAACTTCTAATAGATATCCGTATACGTATTCGTCTAAATTGTGTGATTTTTGAAATTCTCAACTCTCCAGTTTTGATTCGATCATCCCAAATTCGTTTTCCGGACTGACGGGCGATGTTTGTTGTTCATACAAGTTGTGCACACTTAAATCACACAGTCAAATTCACTCAGGGACACACAGAATCAGTAATCTGCAGATTTTATAATTAAGAAAAAAATAGTAAACTTTTATTGTAAATAAGTTTAATAGAGATTTAGTTAGCTACGCAGAAAATTAACATCCCGTATTCCACCGCGCTTCGCGTGAATTATATCGATTATTGAAATTATCCGAATACGTGCAACTTATACGAGTATGTCTGAATCTTCCGAGTATATATAACATTAAACCGAGTATGTTTCATGGAATATGGAACCGGAATATTATTCCGAATATCACGGACTTCCGATTCGGGAATATTTACAACACTAGTTTCAAGGTTATTATGGAACGATCCTTTAAAAGAAAGCTTTCTTAAAAATTAATTAACCTATTACTATTTTTGCCAAGAAGCGATAATTACATCCTTATTTGAATGCTTACAAACTTAGAAGACACATTGTATGCATAAAACTAGACTGCCTTTTAATACAATATTTTAATAAAAGTTTATGTCATTATTATTACAAGCCATAAAATTTTATTACTTACATTTTATTTGAAATAGCTTATTGAAATATGTAATAATATTGACCCTAATCTTTCTTTTTACATAATTTATTATCTACTGTTGATTTATTATATTTCGTTTACAGATTATATCCTAAATCCTACGTATTGATGAATTTTGTTTTACCGTGAAAACGAAACACCCATAAGCAAATTCTACAAAAAAACCTTATTTCTGATTTATTTAAATCGATATTAACATACATTTTCCGCCCACCGCTTTGCTCATTGTATTGGGTGTCTAGATATTTGAAATGCCATAAAGAATACTTACATATTTGTATATTTAATTACAGATGCAAAGACCATAATTTAAAATGGTATATAAAACCTTAATTGGGAGGGTAATTAAACAACATAGCATGCTAGTAAGATTTTCGTTTTGGGCGCTGAGAAAAATAGATTTTTTTTGAAGTGTAATTACCGCATATATCGACCGAGCTCGTAAATGTATACAAGTAAACATTTATGATTTGATAATTTTGCATACGCTAGACATATGAATGCGTAGATTTACCAGCACGGTATACGCGTTTATAATTGTTATAATCGTGTAAATGCACAGCTACTATTGCATAACTATTTATGTGGAAATATGCAATTACATCAATATTTTCTTGCTAATTTATTGATTGACCTGTGCAATAAATCTCGCATATATTTCAAATACATATGCTTTTTTTCAGTTTTTGCAAGAGAAAGATTATGTAAAACTTCTAATTTTTCAAATAGAAATGACGTATTTGCATCAGTACACAGGAAAGACCGTAGATAATAAAAAAGCTAACTTCATAATGCCTACCTGATTATACGACATAACGCTCTTTCATCATCGCCCAAGTCCTGGTCAACAATTTCCTATTCGAAATTAATTCACTCTTTTTGGAAGTTAAAGAGAAGAAACAATGGGGCTGGTGGGGGGCGCATCCAAAAGATGGGAGAAATGAGGCAAACAAGAAAAATATCTGAGGCAAGAGTAATAGCACGAACAGGGAAGGGACAACTTTCGGAGAGTTGAGATAACATAGGGGCAAAAGCAGTGAGAAGAAGAGGAATGACTGTGGAAGAGGCAAGACGCATCGCTAAGAACAGAACAAAGCGTCGCAGTTACATTGAATGTATGAGATAAATGGTGAAAATAAAATGGCAAACCCTTTTAATAAGAGAGAATGGAAAATCCAGAAGATTTTGCTGAATTCGACACATTACCTTCTAACTAACAAAGTTTTAAACTTGCTACTATAGTCGACAAGAGTGGAAAAGCCGAGAAACAGAAAACAAAATGGAGAATGAAACGAAATCTTTTATAATCGCCCAAGAAATAAGCAAGATTTTGAACACCTGAAAGATGATTCAGGGATTGTAACCCCGAAGCAAATGAAGATACGTTAAATTAGTAAATTCTGTTTTTTTTTTTTGTATGTTGCCTTACACAAAAAATTATATTTTCCAGACAGAACCGTGCAAAATAACATGTTTAGGGGTTTCATCTAATTCGTGTATCATTTTTACTTATACAGTGATTTTTTCTGTATTGTTTCTACCTGCTGCTTTTACCGCTATTTGTTGACTATTGCCGCTTGCAACCGTCTTGCCACAATTACGATTGAATATCAAGTTGTAACAGGAATCTGATAAGATCAAAATAAAACTCAGATTTAATACCTACATTTCGGATTAAAAATTAAGGATTAATTCCATTATTGTAGTCGATTGTACATAAACATATTTACGATTTGAAATACTTTTAACAGTTTATATGATTCCCACCTTTTTGGTTAGAGTGCTCTCCTTTTACTGTAATTATAATACGCCGCATATATCTTCGAACAGATAGTAACACAGAGAGAACCCAAATCAAATTTATTTTCTTAAACGGTTTGATATAACTTTTATTTTATTGCTTTACTTTCTTGGAAATTCGCACCAGTAATGCAATGCTCAAGACATTTTATAATAATGAAATATGCAACCAAATTTTTTTATTTGTAACAGTAGTTGCATATGTCATAGAAGTTTGGTCTTGTCTGAATGAATTGTTCAAACGCTCCGAAGAAGTACAAGTTCTTTTTTTGCTAATGAAAAGTTTCTATTTTTTTTTTTTTTATTTACTTATAAATACAGATTTTAATTACATGGTTTTAATTATTCACAGGTGAACAGGCTTTAAATTAATTAATAACTCTAAAAAGTTAAAAATTGCCCATATTTTTTCCTTATATTTTGCTATGATTTTGTCACAATCAGATAAATCATTTTAAAACTAATTTAATTTTAATTTTAATTTTAAACAGTGTTGTATTCTTTGGTTAAAATCCATATAGCGCATCTACTGTACAACCCACACTTCACACAGAAAGCAGTGCAGCATCTTTTTGGCTATCCGATAGCAAGATTCATACAACAGATCTAGAAAAATACTTATTGCAAGAACATTATTTCATGGTATTACAATTTAAACATGTAAATTCTTGCAAAAAGAAAGATATAAAAGCTAGGTACCCATTTGCTGTGACAATTGTCGAAATGGTGTGTACCGCTCCTGGCTCTTGTCTTTCTCTTGTAGACATTTCCTGTTTGACTAAAGCGATCTACAAGCTTGTGTTTGTTTCAAATTGTCAGCATTAAACTGCGTTTTTGCTTAATAAGAATCAATCATCCTCTATCCACATTTTGTGATTTTAGAAAAGCGTTCATTTATATTAAACACTCAATTTTAATCGAAAAGTTGCATAGATACTTATAGTATTCGCGGTAATGCTGCGAATTGGCACAATTACTTGCCCAACATTGTTCGGCAACTTCAACAGCAATTTTTGTTATACACAAGCAATTCATAATCAAATTCATTCGCAAAAAAAGTGTAAAGAATGCGCTTTTATAACATAACCATAAAGAAAGAGTAGACCTAAAAATGTGTTGTCAGTAGAACCTCTCCATAAATTAACTAACCACGGTGCTGATGGTTGACACTTCTAATACCATGCAGATTAATAATGTTTGTAATAATAATGAAAAGCGAGGTGTTATCGGAGAGAATCGCATATGTCGCATATTTATTATTCATTCATCGTTCTTTTTTCTTTCCTTTTTTTTGTTCCTCTATGTTTGTAATCCTTTTATGTGTAATAAAGGCATATATTATTATTATTATTATTATTATTCTTATTATTATTTATCAGAAAGAAAAAAGCTGTTTTTCTTGGATGAGATTAAACTCAGTGTCCATTTCCCGAACTGTTACATTTGTTGCTCTTTCGGTTAACGTGATAATTCTTCATCGTAAATAAAGTTTTATTTGAGAAGTCTGATTCTTTTCGCTCTTATTCTAGTGTTCATTGACAAAAGATCACCTTCTGATCAAAATCGCCTTAGCCTAATACTTGAACGAATTGATAATATATACAGATATATGATAATTATTTTTATTTAAAATGCGTGATACAGATGAATGAAATTTCTATTGTGCCCACAACCGCTCCCTGCTTACTACTAAAATTCTTCATCGATTGCGATTTTAGGTTTTTTCTTCTTCTGGGTATATCTGTGAATACAGAAAACAGTTAATGCCAGATTCTGCTAGTACATGCACTATATTAATTAATTCTTTTTGGAAAAACTTTGTTTTATACAAGTACCTCAATTACTATCATTAAGCACGATTAAATGTTAAAAAACTTATGTTACTATAAAATTGTCAACTATTAAAATTATAAATGGAATCACTAAAAATGATTATTACTTAACTCAAAAATAGAAGAGAGTGACATAGAACAGGCTAACAAAAATCAAAGCATTTATTAATAGGAATTCACTGATGTAAACATATACAGGATGTTCTATTTAAAAAAATAAAATAAGAACTCAGTTGAAGCTGTACGAGTTTTCACATTAGTGCAGAATCCTTGAATTAAAGTAGAGTTATCAGTGTTATTTATGGGAAAGTAAATAAAATTTCTATTAGACATTGTGTTTTGTGTGCTCTCGGGAAATCGCTAGCCAACACTACTCTGTAGAAATCTATTCACTTCTCCTATCTTGCCCAACACTGTCACGAAGTAGTATTAGCTGTGTTCGCAGAGGAATCACAAACTAGTCAGAGCCAATCATATGTTGTGAAATCTGTTAGAAAACTGTTTCGGATTTCTTTGAGCCAATCGAATCGCATCTGACGAATTTGTGATTCCTCTGCGAACACAGCTATTGTAACTTCTTTCTACTATATTTATGAATTTAGTATTAGCAATTTAGTTAAATACTTGCTGTAACTAATAATAGAAACTGCACTGCTTGGCGCTTTTACCTTGAACATAGAGCTACATTTAGAAACCATACGAGCCGTTATGTTAGAAACTGTAGCTGATAATTATTTATGTAATACTTATTATATTGAGCATATATAACGGCAACTGATAATGAAATTAAATATACACAAAAAATACAAAATTAAAACTAATACCGCTCTGTTGTATATACCTACTGCATATACATACTTTCATGCTTTAACATTTGAATTCGGAACGTTATAAAAAATATAATGTTAATTACAAAACACTTTCCAGTCACTTTACCACCGATTATGATATTATCTTTAATGGCCTAAATATTTCTCTTCGTAACTGCTGCTTTGCACAAGTCCTTGTTACAGTCATTACATGGCTTGGTATTCAGACCAGTTCTGTAGTAAAATAATGCGAATAATATATAGTCATTAGTAACAAATAAGATGTATTGGTATTGATATTACAACATCAGGGTTAAATTTCATTTAAATATTAAATAGCGGACTATTGAAATGAATATACGTTGTAATATTACTACGACATATATTCAATGTCAAGAAGGTTAAAACACAAGTTTGAACGTATTCATTATAACTTTTTTTTTATTATTTCCTTAATAAAATATTCACATTGTTTATTTATTTGCTTCGTTACAAGCTCCAACACTACTTTCATAAATAAATAAAGATTCAATGCATTTAAGTAAGTTCTGTTTAAAACATTTTTTGATCAAGTGATTGAGTAAGACATGATTGACCGATGCCACATAAACGACACATCTTGTATACTACCTATTGTGTAATAATTCTAATGCCAGTGCCTTATTTGTTTGTCAATTTTCTCAGAGCTGCTCGACCTGGTTCTTGATGTGTTAGTTCATGATAAAATTTCCCACATTACTTACAATTTATTTATTTAAGATTTCCACAACTTGCTGTTCTCAATAAACTGTTATAAATTAATTCTTATCTTAACACAAATACAATACAATTAATTATAATACTTTTGTTGTAATTCTCCGTTCCGTGCATTCTGGAACGTTTTTAATAAAGAGTTGCCGTTTCATATATCACAAAAATACTTAAACATAACAGCCTAACAATCTTTCCCTTATCTTGGATAATATTCTCAACTCAAAAGGGTTCGGATTAGGTTGCTGTAGTAACACAGCAATTTGCTTGCTATAATAATTAATTTCATTCAGTCTCTTCTGTTCCTCCAGAAATTTCAACCGGAGGCTTGTGACAGACATGCAAGCTGCTTTACATCGATTGTCTAAATTCACTACTTCCACTAGTGACTCAGAGTCTAAATACCTGCAAGAAAAAAGAAAAGTAATTACTAGGATGGAAGTATTTAATATTTCTTTCTAGACATGATTTTAACTATACTTTTGTAGATAAAATTCTATTGATAATTACTTATTGCAAATTATTAACTATGAATGAAAGCTTGCGTGGATATGACAAAACTCCTAGATATTTTGTCCCACTTACTGATAATAAACATTTGAACACTTACTTTAAAATTTCAATAATTATCTCTTCCGGTAAGTCTTTTAGGGTAGCCATTATTCTTAAAACTTTAAGGAAGCTGGTTGCTGGTATGACTGCACCTCCAAATCCTGCAATATGAATTGTTAAAATATGCAACTAATTTCAACATTGAATATGTACATAATTGTTATAATATTAAAGAAATTTTGTAACTATACACTGTATCCAGAGAGGAACATGTATCTATGAAACGTTTTCTTATGAAAGAAAAATATATATAAAAATATTTTTTTTTAAGAAGGTAAGATATTTAAGGTAAACAGAATACGCTGTCGGTATAACGTAAATAATAAATATTTGGCTTGTAAATTCAACAATAGTGAATTATTAAAAAAACAACCAACAAAATATTTTCATTAAATCATTTAAGACTGTCTTTTTAATCCAGATAAATTATGTTTGTTGATAGAAATCGCCACAGTAATATTTACTGAACTAAATCTTTATTTTAGCAAAACCTTTTTGTAACAGAATTCACAAACACCGTTGAATATTCCAGATTCGTCCAGTTTTTGTTATTTTGCTATTGATTGTGTAAGAAACACGCAGGGTGGGGCTTTGAGAAACTAGTGTAAATTTTTCAAGGTAGGTATATTAATATTTATTGTATCAAGTTATAAATAAACCACATAAACCTGTTTGGGTGTGTTTAAAACAAATTTAATATGAAGGACACTAAACTACATATTAATATTAATGAATGTGTAGATTAACCCCATTTAGAATTGGCTTTGGGCAAAAATATACCTGGAATTTAAATTTATAATACTTATTTGTATTTAATTTACACTAAAAGACGTAAATTTATTAATCACTTCTGTGTTGTCCTTTACATTCTTTAAAAAATAAATCGATATCGTGAAAATTTACATATGTAGGTATATCTTAATCTTAGGCGAGAATCCTAATGCATTCAGAAAAAAAGCAAACGACAATTTTGTTAGATTATATTAGATGTACTGATTGACTGAATTATTAATTTAGTCACTGACGACAAATCAGGTCATTATGTTATTTCTTTACATAAATAGGTTAGTTCCCTTAGTTTAGTAACCTGTGGGGTAAACCTTTTTCCCGCAGATCAGTTATTGGGTTGACTGATCCCACAATAATAGTCACCGCAATGAAACTCATTCAAGAACAACGTGGTGGGCCGTCTCCTACTCCTCGTTGCATAATTTAATATAAATCTTTAAAGACGCCTATTCTGTGTAGGTACTTCATTAGACGGCCGTGTCTATCAGCAGACTCTTCACCTACTTGCCAATATGGTTGTCTGATCATCCATTTGTTGTGTATGGATCCTTCAACGCTATTGCAGTAAATCAGGGCTTGTCTACGATCCACTTAGCCACTGCAGCTGTGTTTGCTGTGTTGCTGCTTTTATCTTTACCATACTCGATTCAAGTCCAGTGAATATTATATAATATTTCAGAGCCCTTTCTTAAAAGCTCGTTTGAAGGTTTGTTACCTACTACGCCCTTATCAAATGACCCGACACCCACCCCAAAGTAACTTTTATGAGTTTGGCCAACATTCTTAGCTTTCCCAAGCTAGCTTCGAGGTTATCTGATAGGATACTAATATTTTTAGGGCTACTTGAATATCCGATAGGGTATTGGTCTGTTGATCCTTGTATTTTTTTTTGTGTTTTCTATTGCTAATATTTCTGTTTGGTGTACGGTGGTATATTTCCCCAACTAGATATACTTTTCTGAAGATTAATTACTATTCATTCCTTATTGCTCAAGTCAAACTCTCATAAACAAAAAAGTAGGAACAAGTAATATGCAACGTTTTTTCCAGTTAGCTGATTCTATACTCTCATACCTTCTCTCGTATACTTATGCAAAGAACTGCTATAGATTTGCAGTATAAAACTTATGCATAGCTAACAAGTTAATCACACGGTGCTGACCATCAAAAACTACTAGATGAACTTAAGGAGGCACCCCTTTTTCAGAGTTTTATGTCAAGAATAATAATAATCTCTATAGATACTTCAAATGTGGCCTTTTAACTTCAAAGCACCTGAACACTGGTTAAACTACCTCTAAAGTAGAAGACTACAACAATAAAATTAGATATGTTGAACTCATAGTAAAAATAAAAAAATATATTTAAATTGGAAATAAATATAAACTTGTTTCTGTATTTAAGTTCGACTTTTCGGCGATAATGTTAACATAGGGAGATTATCTAGAAGCAAAATGGTGAGTTCATTGTGTTTTTAAAAGGTTATATCTCCTTTTTAATATGCAATATTCAGAAACAAAATAATTAAGTCAAATTCATATACCAAGCGTATGATTTTAGAAATTCTGCAGTATTTGTTGTCTCATTTTTAAAACTCATCTGATGTATGTATTCCATAGGCACTGAATGAAATATCTTAACGTGAGTATACGGTTTATAACCATTGTGTAAGTTTTTCTTACCATTTAGAAAGGAAAAATTCTACACACTAAATAGGAAACATGCCAATAATAAACATTATCTCAGAAACAAAAATATGACAGAGATACATTGTAATAACGTTATAAGCATAAATTTAATTTAAGGGTCACATAAAATGATTAATGTAAAGGCATATGCCTTCGAATTAAAAACAATATGCTTGGAAGTAATTTTCACTAGCAATAGGTATGTGAGTAAACTGGATCAATGTCGACAAAGTTGTTGTTCTTAGTCGTATACATAGGAATGTTTTAAACTGTTATTATATTTATTTTTTGCAACAAAAAATAAGGTTTTTTGTTTGGTAAGTCTTAAATTTATTGTTCATTATACACAATATATAAATATGAATGTGCACAACATTTAGGTCAAATATTGCTGACCTTAAACTGTATTTTATATTATCGTCATTATAATGATTCTTGACCGTTTTACATAATTTCTGGTCTGTAGTAACCTTGCTACTTATTTAAATGATATCATATCATTCATAAATATCCAATGCGATACGCTTTTACAGCAATTACAATTTCAAAAGTTGTCATATAGCACTGTAAATGCCTTAACAGCAATAGTAATTAATTTAGGAACTGTAATATTACAGTTATAATTAAACTCAAGGTTTTTAAAAATAGATTATATTATATTTTCATTATGATAATTAACTGCCTATTAAAATAATTTCAATAAAAGAGAAAGTAGTATACAAAAAGCTTGATAAACATGGTATTAAGTAGTTGACATATTTAAGCATTTTAATCACTTTCTGGACATTTTATATCATTCAAATTACGTCTTGGGCCATCTATAAACATACCTGTACATCCTGCTGGACACAAAAAAAACGCACCCAAAAAATAAATGGAAATATAATTTTTGAAACCATCAGTACCGACATGTAAACATCATATCAATAAAAGCTAAATCTAAATTAACATTAATTAGTTATTAACAACAAGTACTATATAAGACAAAAGTCTTGCATCAGATTTAGAGTGGGATATAAATAAAGAGAGAAAGGTGTAGACCATCTATGAACTGTGTGAGCGTAGTATAATAAGCACGTGTTGTCTTGACGGTGGCGCATGCCTTTGATGTTGAAAAAATAGCAAATAAAATAACGAAGGAAATACCCAGGCAAAAAAGCTTATTGAATAGACCAGTGCTTACATTTAGAAATGTATACATATTATTTATTGAACGTTAAACACAAAAGTATGTTCCTCAAAGAATATGTATGCGGGTTTTAAGTTTTAGGTTCATTAGTTACTTTCCAATATATTTTATGTTTTATACTTTAATTCAATATTTTAGAAAATAAATAAATTATTAAAGTAGTTTTTATTGTATTTATTAAATAAAATATATTATAAAATGCCCTTATACTTTTGATGCCGAATTTATTTATGCGTAGTCCCAAAAACCCTGATTTTTTTATTACAAATTCTTTTGTAATTGATGTTACCTTTGTTCTTTATGTCATTTAGCCTTTTAACGTGAAACGTATGAGTACACCCGCAAAATTTCATTTTCAGCATTTAGATTTGCTGTTGTTCCACATGTGGTTGTTTAACAGGATTCTGGTCGTTATTGTTGTATAAACTAGGTTTCTGCAATCATTTTGGCTCGTTGGCAAAAAGTTGTTGCTTTCAATTCATTACAATAATTGATTAGATCCCTCAACTATTTACTTTAGGTGATGTTTTGTACAGTAATTTTGCTTGCCATTTGGTATCATCGAATGCACAGCAATACAGTAAACTGCTAAAATACGATCAATGAATTATTTTAAAGTTAAAATAAGAAAAAAAACTTTCTTATCAAAAGAAAAAACACAAAATCAGTATTTGATAACAATTACGTTAATATTTCTTTCAGCTTCCTAAAGCTGCATACGCAAATGAACAAATGCGTTCGCATCGCCCCAGGAGATGGCAACGAGAGGTTTCTTCAATGCAAATTTGTGGAATCTTAGCTTGAAATAATTAAAATTAAGCAAGGCGTTTCAACTTGAATACAGTCTTCTTTCAATTGCTTACAATAACTTTATTATTGTAATATTAGAATTACAAATTATATCATATTGATATCGTCAAATGGAAACGATTTGCGATATAAATTAGTTTTAATTATCCAAAGCCGAAATTTTAGTAAACTATTAAATAATTACACAATCATAGCTACAAAATCAATGTACCAAGTATTTCTTTTAATCACGTATCACATTTTTCTTTAAAAATTATACAAAATATCCCCACCTTACTTCCTATGTTCCTTTACACATTTTTTAATAGTGGATAATATTTAATAGATAATTGTATCTGCCTAAGTTCATCTCTAGTGTTTATAAGACAATATCAATTTTAAAATAAATTGTAGCACAAAATTAAGTATTTGTTAGGATCTTTAAATGAATAAATTATACACGATATTATTTACATCTTTTTGTATAACAAGCGTTGCATTATATCTTTTATTAAATAAATCAAAAATCTATCTATTTAATTAATGATTAATTAATTAATTATGATTTTGTCTTTTGTTATTTAGTAAAATATGAACTCATGAAATATCTTACTGGGATGAAAGTAATAATTTTAAAATTATTATATAATATATATAATACATTCTTAGAAGAAGAAGAAAAAACACTCAAATAAGGTGAATATGTGTTTCTGTGAGCGGTTGCCGCATTATTTTATTTTATTTCCTATTTTCGTAACATCAAAGCCACGCGTCGCCGTCTAGACAACACGTACATACATACTTATTATACTGTGCTCGCACAGTTCATAGAATGATGGTCTATGCCTTTCTCTCTTTATTTGTATCTCTCTCCAGATCTGGTGCAAGACTTTTGTCTTATATAGTACATACTATACACGCAGTTGTTAGAATCAATGCGCGCATGAAAATTCAACACGTGGACGCGAAAGATAGTTCTTACTATCATACCTCCTTTGGATTCGCATATTACCGATCTCATTCGTGTAAAACAATAGTTATTATGGACGTAATTAATAGGAGCGTAATATGTATAGATGGATGTAATATGTAAAGTGACCTACCGTTGTGGTGTCCACTTTGCAGGGATTTTGAAAATTATCTGTAGATATATGTTTGGGGCAATACGTTCTTAGTCTCCATTGCAGAACTAAAAAGTACTATTTATGTATAGAAAGTGGTAACTAATCTACACACTTATGAAATAACACTTTTAGTTAATAAAAATGATAATAGAACTAATTTCCCAAAAAACAAACAAAATGGCAGCTGATTTGAGTTGTAATTTATTTTTATAGTTCACAATTTTAAATTAACGACGATTCGACTGATATTTTTCTGTATATGTTTGAATCGTATAATGTATAGTTAAAATTTAGAATCAAAATAAAGTATTGAACCAAAAAATGGTACTCATTGCTATTTAATGCTTCAATTTTTCTAATTAAATGCCTAATTTAAAATTTTAACTACATTTTATTTAATCTAACCATACGTAAAAAACTGCCTTCACAGCCGCAATTTTAACTATTTTTGATTATCTGCTGTTGATAATTGTTATGGAATCAATCGAAACGTCGCTGCTATAGAATTGTGAACTACAAAAATACAAAGATTAAAATTTTTAGTAAAGAAATATTGATTGTGATGTCATTTATTTAAGTAAGTAAAAACTATTATTATTAAATGGTTGACTGTTTAGTTATTTTTTGGGAAAAATACTCACCCTCCGGCGTCGTACAGTGGGTTAATTAATGCAATCTAACTGATCAAAATTCAATAAATCTAATTTCCCGTTCTCAGCATAACCAATTCCTTTCATGATCCAACATCCGGAAGGTTAAGGAATTAAAGGTCCCAAGCTCAAAGTCTGTGTAATTGTTTAGTAAACACACCAACACTCCCCTCCTATTCGTGCAGTTTTGTGTGTTAAGTTGTGATTTTCGTCAGTATAAGTTCCATTGTTTGTGGAAATGAATACACGTATATATAAATAAAGTTTCTGAATGAATTCAGCAACTCACGGAAACTATTATTTGTTGGCATACTGTTTTTGAGTACTTTGAACTACTCTAAACCACTTTGCGTTTACATTTTTTTAATACTTTCATAAAGTACTAACTAAAATACTTAACATTTTTCTACGAATGGTGTTGTTACTGCAATTTTTAATATTAGCATTTAGGTTGTAGATCGGTAAGAATAAAAAGACATGAGCTTCTACAATGATTAAAAGAGATACCAATCCGCTCCGCCCTGGTATGGCAGAAGCCTGGAACATTCTTCTCAACAAATTTAAAACCGTACGTTAGCGATCGCGAAACAGATTTTTTATTATCTAATTTCGCATTTTAATGAAAAATTTTGAAATTTTGGTCAGCTAGATTCTAATTTTATCCCACCGTGCGCCGGTTGGCAAGATTGTGACGGCAAAATGTTAATCTAGTTGAATCTATTTTAAATGAATGCCATATTGACAAGCACTAAAGTTAATATATCTCAAAATTAAAAACCGAACTAACAATAAGTAGTTGTATTTCACATCTTATTAGTTATTTAAGTTGTATAATTATTTCGTTAATAGTTTTGTACTATTTAGTTTTGAAATAAACCAGGTTGTCATCAGTTGTGCCCTCCATTACTATCATTTTGACGTGTCAGGAAAGTAGTTCTCATTTTCTCTAACGTTATGCAGATGCCGCTACTTACCGGAATCTGGAATCCGGAATGTTTCGAAAGACCGCATAAACTATAGCAAGTTACAATCAAGTAGTTCGTGGATCACTCAATTGTGAATAATCGTTCGATTATACTGAGCGATAGGTAAATGGAATGGGTTCATGAAGATGTAAAATAGAAAAAAAGGTCATTATATTAGGCTAAATGAATAAATCGAAATGAATGTTGGAACCTACATTGTAAAATGGAAGATGAATGTTCATTCGATCATCGAAATCATTCGATTATACCCAGCGCTACTACACTGTAAAAAAAGTTGCCTACAATTTTACCGGTAAATTTGTTTCATAAGGTAAAATTTCTACCATCTAGTAAATTTCACATGCTGATGTATTTTTCAAAGATTGTACTGTAAAATTCGTATGTAATATTTATATGAACTGTATATTTGCCGAACGCGTACAGTTAAATAACCTAATAACCAATCACATTGCGGCGTATTCAAGTAAAAATAAATATGAAAGATCCTCAAATTTTTACCCAAATTTAAATATCCAAAAAAAATTGTCAATTTTACACTTTTAAGTAAATTTTGATAGTAAACATAAAATTGTACATGTTTTTTTCTGTATTTTCCTTTCGAATTTTTATTACATCTTAAACTTATATGAAAAAGCTATAAATTTTACCGAAATCTTTTTTTCCATGTTAAATATCCTAGAAAAAACATGTAAAACGAAATTTACATGATTTATTGTGGTAAATTTACAATGTTATTATGTTATTAATGTAATATTCCTAATTTGCCATGGCAAAATTACTGTATTTTTTTACAGTGTACAGTGTCAATTTATAGAGAGGGCGCCACTGTAGTCATCACTCTGACATTGGTCTTAACAATCGTTGGCAATCCTTGGAGTAATTCTACCAACTAAACTTATTGTTGTTTTTCTTTGTACCTTATTGTATTGTTATTTAGTAACAACAGTAATAATTTCTTTATTACCATTCAAATTCCATGCAGAATGAACTTCTGTATCTTTAACGTAGGTATAAAGCATAGATAATCAGTAGCGGCCATTTTGACTCGAGATTGAACTGCCCTCTCTGACACACATTCTATATGATTGGTGTAAAGTCATTTTCCGAGACAAAACATGAACAGCAAGTAATGCTTCTTCGTCGATCAGCTTGTGCACCTTCTCTTATAGGTATGTACGCTGCGATGCATGTTGTTTTTTCTATATGCTCAATATAATAAAATTTTGCCATTATTTTTGCAGAAATACCTTCTGAATACAGACGTGTTGTATTCGAAAATAGAGTTTGCTACCTGTGTGAAATATTCAGGAATAAATTGACAGTATGAAACTCAAACCAACTCCCAGGCGTATTAATATTGCTGTAAACCGTTTTTAATGTGTATAGAATTGTTTCTGTCGTCATTATCATAAAATAACATTACTTGGACTTAAACTATAAATAAACGCCTTTGCCCAAAGTTTGATTAAAAGTAGTTAAAGTGGAAATTTAAGAAAGCTCAACTTGAATAACACAATGATACCGACCATTTCAAATTAAAATTATGTACTATTAAATAAGGAATATATGGAAATTTTGCTGAACAACCTTATTCGCAGTGTTTTTAACAAAATATTTATCCAACTACTCACCAAAATATTAAACTGATTGATTGCAAAAATGAAGATGAATAAGCTGTATTTTCTGATTGAACATAATACATGTATAATGACTTACCCTTTAACAATGTTGCTCTTCGACAGGAATAGTTATATATATCATCTATGTTAAATCATCGAGAACACCAACGTACAGTATACGTAAATTGAAAGTTCATCACAAAGTGTTTCGGTATTGCTTTCACGAGTAAACATGTGCGTATGTACACATATCCATTAGTAAAACATGTTGCGAAAACGTGAAAGTTGCGATGAAAAAACGTATATACATACAATAAGCGCCCATGTTTATGTGTACATACACAAACCAGACGATAGCACGGCGTGATTGAATTAATATCTGTAACAAATGCTTTTTTGCGGCAACTTCTAAAAATTCAAGTTAAAACAAATTTATCATTAAAAACAAATTACTTTGTTGCTTACGCACAAAGTTCAATAAACGAAGAACAATATTTACTTTGGTATTTTGCTTTCGTCTAACCTACGTCAATATTTTAAAATGTGGAAGTATCGCAAGAGTATTGATTACTATTGTCGTGACTATAAGATGTTAATCTCCTAATGTATTTTACTCTAAAAGAAAAACAAATTTTGGGCGTCATTATCGCATAATTGATTTATTTCATCGTTGAGTTTTCTAATTAAATCTTCTACAAAAAAAAATCGTAGAAATTCGTAATATGAATATATAATAATAGTAATGATGGTTTATTATCCAACAGATTGCTAGTTACAGGACAGAGTAAATTTAAATTATCATTTGATCCCCGTATATTAATAATTAAGAATGAATATTACAAACGTGAACTCGTATCACGTGCTGCCCTGACGATTTTTATCAGAAAGCTTTTATTATCACGTGCGGATCACGTCTTTGACACTCCTCCCATAAATACATTGGATTATCAAAGTAAAATTATCAAACGAATTCTGATATACTAAACTTGGCACTAAAAATAACATACACGCCTCTAAAATGAATTACGTAGAAGTCCCGCAAATTCGCTAATCATCTATTTGTAAAATGATAAGCAAAAAATAAATAAAGAATAAGAAACTTCATTTGTTATTATTAGAATTTAGACTCTGAAGGTGACGCATCGCAACACTAGGTCGTCACTCGACATTCTCAAGAAAAGTATGCAGTATAGCGATTCCAATTATATATTAAACTTCTAAAATTAACTTTCTTACGACCTCAAAGGTCTTTCCGCTTTTTAGTACAGTAAAACCTGTCCTAACGAACACCTCGAAAGCATAGGAAACCAATACGTTCGATTCAGATAGTCAAACGTTGTTTCCAAAGTACACTAAATTTTTCAGTTTATGGGATAAATGGGATTATAAATCTAATAAATTTCAAAATATGTATAGTAACAAATAAGTTTTAATTTTTATTTTTTTTGTATTTTGTTTTTTCTTTGCTGAATCTGTTGTATCGGTACACTTGCGTTTTATTACCAATTTATTAAAGAAAGCTCATTTTTGTTTGCCGTTTACAAATGTCAAGCGAATTTCAAAGGAGATATTTTTCGTTTCGGCGTCAGAAACTGCCGATCAAGAAATACATGAAAACTGCACCGCAATGATGTACGTATAATTAAATCTAATTGAGTAATATTCTTACAAATCTGGTAACTGTATCAACAACAAAAAATGCGAATGGAAAAAGCCAATTTTATTAATATAGTATTGCGATTATCAGTAATTTATATATTTTGTAATTATAATGAGAATATGTATCAGCAATCAGTTGTCAGCGATTACAAAATGTATGCGCAATTTTTGGTTGCTTTAAATACTTATTTTTCTTTGTATGATTCGTTTATATTTTCTATATAGGTGTAACTCAAAAAGTAATGGCTCTAAATAAATAAGAAATATTGGAAATGCTCGTCTATTTCATACTTTACATGATATTACAATTACATTTTACTAGACAACGTCTTTAGCGTTAGAAAAGAAAACTAGTACGTCTAATAAAACCAATTACAATATTCGCACAAATAATCGAAATGTACGGATAACTGAAACATCTGAAAAGTCTCTTATACAAAAATTTTACAAAATTTAATGCGCCATAACTTAAAAATATATTTGACTATGCAGTCTGTTCCAAAAGCAGGAAAACTCATACTTACTCCGTTATTTTAAATGGAACACCCTACATATTATTCCATTTTTAACATCTATGAAGAAAAATAACATCATTTTATATAAGGTATGTCTGTCTATAATAACAGCGGCGTTATTTACGGTTTTGTAAAGAAGGGCCTGCTGCAAGCTTTCGATTAAGGCGGCGTAGTTTGTATATGTATTTGTTTTAGGTATTCACACTTTAACTTACCTTGATACACCAGTGAAATTAAAATCGATATAATTATATAGAGGTATCCACTATACTCCTGAACAATAGTAGCCTATACCTTTGCTTATGCTAAATTAACCTTACTCAAAGCCCTATCAATTCATACTAAACATTTGTGACGACTCATGCAGAGTTATGTAGATAATTATTTTTATGTATATTCAATTAATTTTCCATTAATTTTCAAATCAGCTTAATATATAAACGCGATATAACTAAATGAAGCTACAAATTAGTAAGCATATATCGGTATCAGATCATAAAATACAAAACTAATAATACGTTTTTTGGAAAAGAGAAGGAAATTTAATGTCATTCGTCTATGATTAGGAGAAACTATATTACCGATCTTTGGTAGGCTGCGGTAATTGTTTATTACCATAATCTACCAAACAACCATTATATTTAATTAATAGCAATTAAAAGTTAAAGTTATCAAAAAATAATTTGTTTTATGTAATATGTTTTCCGTGATTTCTTTTTTTTTTGGACTGCCTAAAGAAACTTGCATATAAGAAAGAGCCATCCACATAGCAAACTAGAAAGAATAGAATGAGGCAGGGATTTCCTTCCATTTCGTAGAATTATTGAAAAAACTACCCCAAAATTTACAAAAGAGAATAGAAATATGCTTAACAGAAAGAGGATATATTTTTGAACATCTGCTATAAATTTTGATAATTAAAAATGATTGATACGTGTAAATACTCTTAATTAAGTTTATTTTTGTTGTAGTTCATTTGTTTTTTATTATAATTAAAAAACAAATATTAAGTCTTATTTTAATAGTTTATGAATTAAGTGAATATATAATAAAATAAATAAACAATCGCTGCGATGTAAGGACAAAGTATTGCACACAAAATTATTTGTTGACAGTTTTGACGTTTAAATATTATGCTGGTGAAATAATAATCATGGCCTGTTCTGTTAAAAATATGTATTATTATTTCTGCTAATTATCATTAAATGTCATTCTTTTTTTAAAAAATATGTGATTAGTTTTTATATTTTATTATCTGATATGAACACATATTTATTAATTCGAGGTTTTATTCAATTATATAAAGTTTATATACTAAGCCAACGTGAAAATGGAAAATTCGTGAAATTTGTTTAAAATCATTAATTAACTACAAAATCCTGCATGAAGCATCATAAATGTTTAGTATAAATTAAATGGGTTTCGTGTAAGGGATGATTTAACATAAGCAAAGATATAGGGTGCTATTTAAAAAAAAAGCAAACCTTGGACTAAAGTAAAGCAAACTGTCAGGACTCTAGGAGACACCTGTATATAATTATATTGATTTTAGTTTTATTGTTGTATCAAGCTAAGTATATATGTATCATATTTAAAATATGAATATCTAAAACAAATGCGTATATAAACTACGCCGCCTTAACCGAAAGCTTGCAGCAGAGCAACTTTTTACAAAAGCGTAAATAGACATGTACTACCTTATATAAAGTAATGTTATTTTTCCACGTAAAAATTATTAATGGAGTAATATATAGGGTGTTCTATTTAAAAAAACAGAGTAAGTATACGTTTTCCTACTTTTAGGACACCTTGTATAGTCAAAAATATTGTTAGGTTATGCAGCATTAAATTTTATAAAACTTTTGTAGAAAAGACGTTTTCATAAAGTCAAAAATAGAGCTGTAATCAAAGACCCAGTCTTCGGTGGGACACCTGTACACTAAACTCGAAAAATAATTACATAAGAAGAATAAACCATAAGAACAGATACGTCGAATTTACGAAAACCAGGGTGCCAGACAACAGCAGTATGTACAGATTCTAAAAAAATATTTTTATATTTAATCCTTTCACGGAAACCACAAAGGTCAAATTCTGCTAATGTAAATATCTAGCCGAAAAGGTATTGTCGTTCGGGGCAATTGTCCACATATACCTACGTCTTTGGACTGCTAGATATATCAATAAGTTACATACCTACACCCTAATATAACTGAAATAAAACCCATTGAAACTTAAGCCACAGGTTAAGAACAGTAGTTCTTAACCTGTGGTCCACGGACTCCCGGGTGTCCGCAAGGACCTTACAGGAGGTCGGTTTACAAGAAATATCGATTTTTAGAATATGCAAAATTATAATGGTTTGCAAAATGCAAATTTAACTAAAATAACTGACAATTATTGTGAAAATATATTATTTATTGCAGCATTAATTTTGGTTAGGATATTTATTAGTTTAATAAATTTAAAAAAAAATCGTGAATTTGTTCATTAGTTTGACCATTCCAAAAATCAACAATTAACAGGAGTTCGTTTTCCTCGACGTAAGCAGTACAACAGAATTTAGAAAGCTTTTATACAAACCAGGTGCCTTACCACTATGCTATTACAAACTTGTAAGCGAGTTGCGTATTTAGGTACTTGTACGAGATGTAAAACTACATTGGGCTCTAAAAAAATAATTTCTAGCTATCTACGGCTAATATTTCACTAAAGTACTGCAATATTCCCCACTATCAACTGATAAAACCGGAACGAAACCTGAGCTTAAAATTGGCATGTTGTAGCATTAAAAAGAACAAAGTTGTAAATGGTTTGTGCTATTTTAACATCACACTGTATAAAAAGCTTTATATACGCATGCGTGTCATCTCGTAACACACCATATAATGACATAAATTTCCTTTAACCCATATTAGAAAACTGACTTTTCTTGTTAACACACATAGCATAAACAGGAACAAATGCATAGCATGTTTCTAAATGAATTGAGTTTTCAATATACGCAATAAAGAAAAAGTTTGCAATTTTTTCATGTAATGACACAACACGTATGTATAGAGCCGACTGAATGCACATGTGCTCGCAATATCTTGAACAGAGTAACTTACCAATTCCACAAAATTGGAAAACAACGTTGGTAGACAGAAGTGAAAAAGAATGAATAGCACTATAAACACATTAAACATAACTGAAGCAAATTTACACATAATCAGTTAAAATAGAAAGGTAATCAATACCAGCATAATTTATTTTGCAATGAAATGCGTTCTCATTAGTTGCATTACACCCAGTACTAATAACATATATATAATTTCAGGAAATGGGCGTTGCAAAAATAAATGTTCTTAATATGCAAAATACCAGTTATGTAGCATACATTATATATAATGGACAAACTAATAGAGCAAACTTCTGATCTCATTAATACATTCTATAGTGTAATATGTTTAATCCATTATCCGATCTAGATATCTATAAACTAAAAGCGGCTATAAAATGGGAAGGTTAAGAAATTAGATCAACAATTTAATCCAAGCATTGCTCGTTTCCCATACATGGTGCTGAACACGTTTCTCTGCCCACACAAATCCACTTAAAACACGTTGCATGTAGTACATAACAAAAGTAGAAGTACACGTCATTTGTTTATGATTCTTAAAGTATTATTCAATACATATCTCAGATGGGACATAAATAATTTGTAATAATGAATAATTAATTAGATTTCTTGCATTTGAATATTGATATATCGCAACTCCGTCCACGCTTCTGATGAGATAAAAATTATATGTAAACTGTATGTTACTAAAGACAATTTTCTAACTAGTTGTAGGCATGTTTCCAATGGTAGGATATCAGTAATTTTAAAATTGAAAATATATTTAAGGTAAAATTGTAACAAATTAAATATGCTGTCACTTAAACTAACAATTTCAAATTTACAATACAATACAATAGTGCAAACGCATATCCTGGTTTTAATTTTTCACACACTATTAAAAGCAGGTAATCCGTATACAGGATATTCCACGTAACTGGTTCATTAAAAGTTTATGATGTTCTATTATTTACTTATATTTGAGATTTTGGCACCAGTATCTGTTCGATTGGAACTATAAATGCAAAATACCTTAATCAAAATATCACTTCCGGTTGACCGGAAATGGATGTCAACTTTGTTATTTTAAATAGAATGATCTAATTTTTTATTCATTTTTGGATTCTACAACTATAAATACGTCAGTTTTCATTAGCTATTCCTATAGCTACATGTTGCCGTTTTTTGAGTTATTTAAGTTTTTCTTTTTTTTAGTCATAATCATTGCATCATTGAGAAATTAATATCTCAGTTAATACTGCAAGTAGACACTCCAAATTTGCTATGTTATGAATGTAGATATTACTCTAAGAAACGGTAAGCACACTTTACATTCTAACATACAGGGTGCTCAAAACTGAGGAACAAAGTGACTTATTTTCAAATGCAGAAAACTCATTTTTTTTAAATAGAACACTCTGTATTTTAATTCGGAATTAGGAAGTAAATATCATCCCCTATCACTTTATATGAGCATTCCCTATACCTATCTTTAATAGATTTTAAGATATGAACGACTTTTTGTTAAACAGACTAAATAGCCCTATCTTTAAATAATGTTTGTAGTTGGCTCTGAAATGGATTCACGTCAAATTCATGTATTATTTTTGAATAACCATACAAGAATGTCGGTTCGAATAGTCATTTCTATTAATATTGCGTTGTATGAAAGTGTAATTACAATGATATACATAAACACTTTTGGTTAGTCAATGAATTTGACATTAATCCTATTCAGAGCCAGCTACAAACACGCAAAGATAGGGCTACTTAGTCTGTTTAACAAAAAGTCGTTCATATCTTAAAATCTATTAAAGATAGGTATAGGTATGTTAGAATGTAAAGTGTGCTTACCGTTTCTTAGAATTATATCTACATTCATAACATAGCAAATTTGGAGTCTCTACTTGCAGTATTAACCGAGATATTAATTTCTGAATGAGGCAATGATTATGACTAAAAAAAAAGAAAAACTTAAATAACTCAAAAACGGCAACATGTAGCTATAGGAATAGCTAATGAAAAACTGACGTATATTATAGTTGTAAAATCCAAAAATGAATAAAAAATTATATCATTCTATTTAAAATAAAAAAGTTGACATCCATTTCCGGTCAACCGGAAGTGATATTTTGGTTAAGGTATTTTACATTTATAGTTCCAATCGAACAGATACTGGTGCCAAAATCTCAAATATAAGTAAATAATAGAACATCATAAACTTTTAATGAACCAGTTACGTGGAATACCCTGTATAAGCCGTACGCTTTCAATGCGTACTTGTGCGTGTGCTGTCATCAAGAAATGAGTGAATACACATACTATCTGTCTATTTTATGTTTTAACCAACGTTATTGATATACCATACTAGTAAAGACAATCTTCTGATTTGACTATTTCCTCAACTATTGCTATTGAAGAAAGAAGTAAAGTTTTCGCTTGTCTCACAGAAAAAGATACAAGGATTAATTTCATGAATGTAACAGATAGAGATAGCCCTATTATTGTTTTGCTTAAGTACAATACTTAAAATAGTGCACCGTTTGCGGTTTCTATTATGGCACCTGTCAGTTATCAAATCTAACCTCGTCGTTAGCTTATGTATTTGGTCTATTATTAGTTACTTCTCGCCCGTTTTTCGGTTTCTTTGTATATTTTGCAAGAAAAAAAATGTTATCTTTAGAGCACAAACAATGTAATACGGTTTGAAAGAAATTTGAACTTAAACTCAAAATCAAATTTAAACTAATACTGAAAAACCACGCATAAGATATCCTGTTTATACGGTTTTTAATTTGACTCAGAGGTATCGATTTGATTCATATGGACAAACATCTATGACGTTAGTTAAAACATAAAATAGACAGATAGTACACTTCTCACAGGAAAAATCGGGACACCAGCAATCATGAATTTTAAAATTTCTTGGGTGTAAATGCAGCTTTCAGAGGATATATGCTCTTATCAAAGCCGTAAATCACTTTTTTGTGTGTATTATTGCGATCAAAGGTAAATACTAAAAATTTAAACAGAAATATTAATATATAGAGAAAAAGGTTTATACATTAAATAAACACATTGGAATTTCGGTGACGGTGTTTCCTTAGAAATACCGAATACGAAAATATTAATGCAAAAAAAAATACATAACAAACAAACGGCCTCTTGAGTAGACGGCACCATTTAGAAATACACATATGTATTTAACTTGTTTGATGTTATGTAGAGATAATTCTTTTTTTTAAGAAAACATATGGCGATGGATTTTAAAATTATATTACCTATTAGTACGATATTAGTTACTTAGTTTGATTTATGCTCGCGAGTATTGCTTTAGCAATAGACAATATGTCAATCAGCCTCCTGAGTTTTTGAACAATGTGATTTTCACATCGATTAATTACACTATTATTGATGTATTCATTATTGTTGTTGTTTAGTATTCTTAAATATTGTATTACTACAAAATATTTTTCTATGTTTTAAAAAATTACCAAAAACAGTTTAAGATTATTTATAACATTTTTACAGCAATTAATTTCGCAAAGAAATTATTTATTTTATTAACCCTCCGTTTATTGTATTTTCAAGAAATATATCGTAACTATCGCCTGTGTAATCCAATGTCGTTCTATTTTATTGAAATATAGCTAACACTTTTAGTCTGTAACACAGCTTCAGGCAGTAGCAAGGAAAAAGTATTAAATGTATCAAATTCAAAAATAAATATTTTAGCACTAACTGAGATTGATGAAAAATATGCTTTCTTACAATGTTTGTTATGTATTATAAACCCAATAATATTTTAAATAATTGTTAATAAACCCTGTCCTTTTATACAGAGACCCAGTGTTGGCCATATCTCAAGAAAATACATCAACGACGTCAGATTACACAGGCGATAGCTAAACTATATTTCCTGAAAATACAATAAATGGATGGTTCATATAATAAATAATTTCTTTGCGAACTTAATTGCTTTATTTAAGAATTTTATAAATAATCTTAAACCTGATTTTGGTAATTTTTTATAGATAGAAGGAAACTTTATAGTAATACAATATTTAAGAATATTAAACAACAATAGTAATTAATACATCAATAATAGTGTAGCCAATAAAATGTAAAAATCACATTATCCCAAAACTGAGGAGGCTGACTGACATATTGTCTATTGCTAAACTAATACTGGCGAGCATAAATCGAAGTAAATAACTAATATCAAAGCAGCACTAACAAGTAACATAATATTAAATAATAAAATCCCATTACCACATGTTTTCTTAAAAAAGAATTATCTCTCCATAACATCAAACAAGTTAAATACATATATATTTCTGAATGAAGCCGTCTATTCAAGAGTTCTTTTTGTTGTTATGTATTTTTTTTTCATTGGTATTTCTAAAGGAAACGCCGCCACCGAAACTCTATTTGTTTATTCTATACATAAACCTTTTTCTCTCTATATATTTATTTTTCTGTTTAAATTTCTAGTCGTTACCTTTGATCGCAGTAATATATATAATTAAGTGATTTACGGCTGTGATAAGTGAATACGTCCTCCGAAAGTTGCATTTACAATCAAGAAATTTTAAAATTCTGAATTGCTGGTGTCCCGATTTTTCCTGTGAGAAGTGTACATAATACATTTACATTACTGGTACGCATATAAATCACATTATTGCTTCGATGATATTATTGATCAGTTCCTTATACTTTAATTTACTTGTTCTTATAGAATTAAGTGGATTTTTCATCAATATCGTTATTACAACATTAATAAAAATATGTCACCTTCTTGTTCACGTTTCTGGTAAGTTTCTACCAGCCACAACCGACGATATCAGAGCATTTCTGGGAATAAATATTGGGATCAAAATAATGGGGATCAAAAAACTACCTATAGTTATAAAGACTATTGTGTAAGTAACTTGCACCTTTCTAACAACAAACTTCCACAAAAAAAAGGGAGATTCTAATTTCGACAAGCTGTACAAAGTTCGAGCGCTGTTAGATACACTAACAACTACGTACAAGATGTACTGCAACCCAAGTCCTTGTCAGTCAATAGATTAATCAAGGATAAAACTTAGGCCGCAAGCTTTACAGGCCAAACCGATAAAACGTGGTTGAGTAAGGGCAAACGAATCACGAATTATATCGGAATTCCAAATACAAATAGAGCCTGACTAAAAAGCTCCGGACCAACTCCTGAGAGATGACAAATAACATCCACTTGCTCTAAAAACATGAATAAGATATCTATAAAAAAATACGTTCGGTTAAGTGTTCGTAAATTAGGAAACTGTTTAATAGTTGGGCAGCTGTGGCGTCAAACAAATGCAAGAGTTTTCGGAAAGTTAATATTTTTCAAATCAACTAGTGATAGAGAGCCACCGTGTAAGTCAGCACTTCAGCTGTCGGGACATCTGGCGCTGGGACGCTCGGGAAGGTATAAAATTAATTAGCATTTCTAAACTGTTTTCTGAAAGCTCAAAATTTGTAAAATATTAGTGAATGAAACATAGGACATGAATCTAACACTCAGACACCAAAATAAAGGGACGCGTGAGTCAGCGCAATCGCCGAAAATATTACGTCAGCACAACTAATTTCTCAAAACTGAAATTTTGCAAAACAATAATTTAATTATAAAATTCACGAAATAAATAGTCAAACTCATTTTTAATAAGACCCCGTCAGTCAGTAGCAGAAGTAAGGAGCAGTAGAAATGAGGAAAACAAGTGGGTGCCGATTGTGGTAATTAGAAATTAATGAGTGCTTGTTTACTTACTCCTCAAATATATTCATATTGCAAAATTGGAAAATAAATGCAAAAATGTTCAAAAAAAATAGCAAAAGCATTTTAACATTCAAAATCACTGTTGTCAGAATATTCTTCGCTACTATCGGGATTGGCAAATGAATAACTGATGATGGTTTAGTGTGCATAAAATGGAAAAAAATAGAAAAGCTATCCCTTTTTGCCAGTAGCTCTCACGATCCAGAAGCAGATATATTCGTAGGTTGTAAACAGAAAGATGGAACCAGTGCCCGAATGCGTTGCTTTCCTTGGTAGTAGACTTTTATGCCCACATGGACTACGTTTATAAAGACGATGTGCAGAAAGGACGTTATGAACTTGATCGCAAGAGCAAAAAATGGTGGCACCGCATATGTTATCACTTTCTTGATGTAACAATTGTAAATGCTTTTATTATTTATCAAGAACGCACTCCGACATTTACACTAGATTTGAAATATTTTCGGATTCGTGTGGCTAATGGTCTGAAGGGCACTTCAATTAACAAATGAAATGAAAGCAACAGAGAAGAGAGACAAGACCACCAAAAAATTAAAACAAAGAATTTCATTAGAAAAAAGAACAGACCAAGTCGCACATCTACCCATATCTCTTCGCTGCGTCAAATGTACAGTCAAATTCAAAACTCATATCTCCCTAAAGTATTATTTCTTTGTATTTTATAAATATAATGTTTCTCTCTGCTTAAAATGTGGCGCACTAAGCGCTTAAAGTTTCCGTAGAGTGCTGCCTCAGATATGTTTACATTTAAACCAGATGTATTATTCGCTCACGAAGAAATTTTAGGGAGACTTGAAATTTGTATTTTAGTGTACGTCCCATCGGTCGCAATGGTAATCCAGCGCATGCAATGTGAGTGTGTTTATCGGCAAAAAAAACACGACCTACTGGATGACGTTGACGGTTTGCTTTATACGGCCTGTCAAATCACGAGTTGTCGTGTTCACCACTGACACCACTTACTTTAAAGAAAAATGTATATTCTTGGGTTTGCAAGATTGTGACAGCAAAATGTCAATTTGAATTTAAATAAATGTCATATTGACAAGTGCTGAAGCTAATATTAATCAAAAAGTCTAAGAAAATTATTCTGTTTCGTCAAAAATGGAACTATTAGGTTTTTTAAAGTTGTATTTCACTTTTTATTGGTTATTTAAGTTACATAATTATTTCGCTATATGGTTTTGTACTATTTAGTTTTGATATAAACCAAGGTATCAGCAGCTGTGGCTGCCACTACTATTATTTTAACGTGTCAAAAAAAGTAGTTCTCATGTTCTCAAATGTCATGCAAATGTCGCCACTTATCGGAATCTGGTTAGAATTTGATATAAGATCCAATTCAATATAAATTTGAATGATCCGACAGGCCGTATAAAGCAAATTGTCAGAGTCATCAAGCAGATCGTGGTTTTCTAGAATAATAGTCGGGAAATAGTTAGATTAAAACTTCTCTTTAAATGTGAAGTTACAGTAGCGTCCTAGTAGTTACAAATGGTAACCAGACTTATTATTTGCTGTAGACAAAATACGAACATGTGTAGTTCGTTTCAAGAAGCTGAAAGCTTGCAATGTACGGTTTATGTACGGAGTACATATTTTTAGTAGTACGAGACAAATTGTACGGGCTCATATACGCGATGGACCCAACACTAAGGAAAATGTTGCAAGATGTCATGGAGTAACGAATATCATATTGCAGCTGCTCGCGTTAGTTTTTAGAGTAGTAATATCGATAGCAAATCAAAAAGAATGCAAAAAAATTGTTACCAGAAGATGGTCAAAGAGGAAATTTTGGTTTTACACTCGTAAAAAAATATAATGGAAATAATTAATAGTCTTAATCGTACGACTACTATAGATTTTCAAAAACTTTCCCATATCATTTAGCTATTGCAAAACAAATAATACAGTTTATAGAAAAGCTATTACTGTCGGTGGCATTTCTAATGACTGTATGTTTTCTATATCTACTGTTAACTCCTATATAAGTGTTATACCACACATATATAAATGAAATATTGACAAGTACTTAGCAACAAGTAAAGTGTTCGGTACGAACTCTTTATCGATTTCTCTGATTTACCGCTTAGAACTGTAAAGACATGACCGATACGAGCTGTTTCAACTGATGAGTTCATTAATGGATCTATATAATTGGGTCTCTAACAACTTACCTGCGCGACCAACGTGTGCCCAAAAGTCATTTCTGTTGGTAGCTAGTTTGTCTGCTTCTTTAAATTTTGTATTTTTTATATTAATAATCACGAATTCATAACCATGTATTGAACGGCCCTAGAAAAGAAAGATCACAATTACATTGTTAAGCTCTCATTGTACAAGTGTTTAAGTTCATTGTTTATATAATTAACTACCTCGCCTCTCATTACGTAGAAAACCGCATTGCAAGATGAGAGCTTGGTACAGTGGAGTAACAACAGTTTCCTTTTGTGACTGTATCCTAAACTTTCATTCAACATCCGTCAAACGTTTAAAGCAATACTTAATGTTATTTTATGTTTCTGCTACTGTATTGCACACAACATAACATAATATATCTAATACTAGAGTAATTTATCTTAAAAAAACAAAAGAATAGGCTGAAGTAGTAAATACATTACATTGAAAGGAGGATAAATTGTAATTTGACTGATACAACAATGAAACATCATATTATAAATACTCGCGTAGAAATACCTAATTATGCAAAACATTTTTACCACACAAATTGGTATCATTGAAATGTCATGGTAATTGATTTATTCGCAATGCGGTTGAACATAACATATGCATTATTTTCTATAAATTTTTGCGATGATATTCTCTATATATAGGGTATTTCAACATAATCTAAACATTGCTGTGGGTAATTCTTCGTTTAATTTTATTACAATAACTATAAGCATAAATTCGTTTATTATTTAGGTATAGGGTGTTATTTTTTATTACATATATATTTTAGAATATTATTAAGTTCTAACTCAATGATTATCAGAATTAATCAAAAAATACATGTATATTATTTGCGGGCTTAATTTTAACATTGGCTCTTCATCAATAAGTTAAATATATTTTTCTGCTTCCATTTTTGTGGTTATAACTTTTTGACGACGCTTGCATTTACTATCGATCAAATCCCTATAAGAAAGAACAGACCCACAAAGATAATGTCATCCACATCAATTTGATATAAATACAGGATGTGCCAGAGTCAAGTGAGGCTAAACTTATAATAAAAGTATCATGATTCTAAGCCAGATGTCTGAAGGAACCTTGATGAACCTTGATCCACAAATAACTCATTTTAGAGATATAGGGTGGCTTTGGCAAGAATATTATCGCTATGTCGAGAAGAATAGGAGACACAGAGTTGGTTAAATTGAGAAAGAGTGCGTTTCTTAGAAACAATAATAAAAATCAAAGACAATAACAGATGCTTAGCAGTTTCGCGAGCAGATATACGAAAGAAGCTGACAAACTTTTTGACGGAATTGAGTTTTGAAAATACCGAAGAAGTATACTAAAATTTTTAATGTAAAATAACATGGCTGTAAGTTGCTTTACAGTCACGTTATTTTACATAAGATTTACAATAATTAAATAATAAACAAATAATTAGATAACTTCGGTCCTATATGTATATAAATACGACTGATAGTATCTCTTTAATTTGAATTGTTTTATTGAATACAATTTAATTTTATTCTTGCCAGTGATAAAACGGTTATCTAGTAATTTATTTACCGACTTAAAAAAACAACACTCTTTCATGTTCTAGGAGAACGCCCGATTTCCAGTTTTTGTACTAATGTTGTATGTATTCTTTAATGTATCTTGGCGAAAGTCGTAATAATAAAATTCTGAATGTAGAAAATTAAATTTATAAATGTTTCGCCAATGTTAACATTAGCTTTCTCAAAATTGTAAATAAATCTGTAAATAACAGTTATTTTAGTATATATTGGGCTATTGGTACTACCCACCCAATATATACATTATATATACATCAATCCATAGACGTAAATTTGAATGAGTTATTTTAGTATTTTAAATATTGAAAAATTCTATTTTAATATGAGAAACTAATTGAGAAATGGTATTATATTTTTGCAATCTTACCTTAATTGTTAAATAGTAAAAGGAAAATGAAATATATTCATATTTGCAATCAACTTATAACTATTTTATTCCCAACATAATATTTTATTCTTATATAAATGTAATCAGTTTATGTAATTTAAATTTTCATTGTTAAATATTGTTTCGTTTTTCTTTAAATTCGTGCGACATTTTTAAGCAGATTATATTGAAATGTGCGTTTAATGCAAATGTAAAATATATTTGTGTATGTTTTTACTATCAATACTACATAAGAAGTTATGTTTTATATGTACTTTGTTTTGGGAAAATATATGTTTGATAAGTTATATAATATCCTGCCCGTCATTAACAGAATTGTTGTGTTTTTCTAATTTGTGTCATTTCTAATACCGTTCCAGCTTTATAATGGTTTTCTCTATTCAGTATCTCAGTTTTATTGAAATTAAATGAATGATTATTGTTATTCATGTGTTTTTTAAACTGTGATGTTATTAGAATATTTGTGGCTATTAATACGGTCAAAACGATAAAGGTAAAGGAGCACCCGTAAATTAAATTTCTTCGAAGCTCTGGCATTTTAATCTCAATCGTCCTATCATAACTACAATAATAAAAACGAGAGAATTGTCTCACCAAAGAACACGTATGTTAATGTTAACGTTAATGTTTTGGATAATCCTCTTTTTGAATGCGAAGAAATTAAAAGAGCAGCTGGACTTATTTTATAACAACTTGTGCTCCCAAATATCAAAATAAATGCTTGAAGTAAAAAATTGCAGTTCATTAATAATAATATCAAATTACAAGATTAAGGTTGTTAAAAATTATGGGATTTATTTTGAATAATATTTTATTGAAATGTTCAAACTCTTTCTAATATATGAAAGAATCTACTTGGTAGCTCAATAATACATTTCGGGTGCTCTTTCTAGTTTATTTATCTAAAATCATCTTATAAAATTGCTTCTCTCAGTATGAATAGGATCGTATATATTTTTCTCCAAGTAGATTTTCTTATCTGTCTTTTTGTAATTATTTCATAAATTTGTTGTATCCAGTGTATGTATGAATTGGATACATCAGATATCATGTGAAACACGCTCAACGCAACATAAGACTTCGTAACTTTTGTCTCTAGTCTCTAGCGTTAGAACATAAAATGCATGGGCAAGCATAATCACAATCATATATATTGACATAATATGACCAACTTCAAAGAGCGCAAATTTCTGTTGAGTTATGTACGCACCCGTTTGAACGCTGTTCTATCTTTTAGAATCGCTAATTACAGAGAATTAATAAAAATCAATATAGTTGCATGTTGCATGGCACATAACATCGCAATAATATTTTGCATTTATGTATATTATAACGATGATGTGACTGGAAATTGCTGTTTGTGATATGCCCAAGGTCTTTTAAAAATATTTTGACAGCAAAGTTTTCTTATACTTATATTAAAATTATTGAATACGTCTAATGTAAATAACTTTTATTAGACAAGCACAAATTCGTTACATAAAAATTAATTAAGAAAAAACCGTCTGCTAGAAATGTTTTACCATCACTCTTCATAGCATACCAATAAAATACCTAACGTTTAAATTTTAGAACTGGTTAAATACTTGTGTTACTACAATGTTTGTATTAACTAAAAAAAAATGAAACATTATGAAAAGTTCAAGGTTTAACAAATAATTGTTTTTTTAAGCTTTTATACATACATCATTTGCTAAAATACAATTTGACGGTTACATTTTCCATCTTTCTACTAGACTTCTTGATTTGTTTTATTTAGGTAATGTCATCGTGTCTTTGTCGTTAGTGTATCTAATATTTGGTTTTTTTTGTGGTCGATCAACTGACATATTACGCATATTTATTTATGCATATTTATTGGAAACTTTATATAACCAGCTAGAAAAACTGAGTACCGATAAAAATGAAAATTTAGTGGTGCAGTAAAATAAAAATATAAAATAATAGCTACCAGTTAGATGTTTTTAAGCCTGTCCTTAGCACTGATATTGATTTCCAGGATTTTAATTCTATGAGAGTAAATAGTTGTACAAAACAAGACAACCACCTTAAGGGTCCAACGTCCATATTTGTTATTATAAGAACTTGCATGCCTCCGGCTTTAATTGACCAGATTACCATATTTCCAACATTTGAAGTATTGTTTTGATTAATATAATTTTCCTACCTTTAAACCAATCTATGCCAGCTTGTCGAATAGTTTACATTCAAAAAACGACAGAGTTAAGTATTAACTAAATTTTGTTCAGTTTAACAAAATATTACTAGTTAAATACAATTAAAGTACAAAGCAGAAAACACTTTTTATAATCGGATTAAACAAACGTTTTGAATTGATTGTTACTTTAATACAACTATTTTTGTTGAGTTAAATAGCAGTTATGTTAAGCCATACGTATAATGTCTTTCCCTTACATATTAAAATATAATGATAAAAAATATGTCTATATAAGACAGGATGTTCAATACACTAAAAATATAGCGCTGGACGCAACTGACTTTGCAATGCCCTGCGTATTAGTCATTGATCACAAGGAACAGGCCATCGTAATGGAGGGGTCGCTATTTTAATGATCACGATTCCTAAAAAATGTTTAACTGATAAATCTACCGAATTAGTATTTGATTTTGATGATACCGCATCTGTAGTACAGTAAACGAAAAAAAGTAACAGCGATCCTTCCTAATAATGAAAAGGATAACGTTACCATATTTTTTACGGGATGTATTGTAATCAGGCTCTATTGAATAAACGAAATAAAAATAATTTAGCTCTACCTTTCCGACTAGCGGCAATAAATATCCCCGTATGCTATTTTTGCTTGCGGTTTTGAGATAAGATCCTAAAAAGATGTAAAAACGCGACCATCAGATTGTATTTTTACCTTCTGAATTATTAAATAATTGGGCAGTCTAAATATTATGCTAAATTTCTGGCGATGGCGACCAAATGTAAATAAAAAATATTTCAATAGCGTTTATATGTTTATAAGTGTAATTATAAAAATTAAACACATGGATATGTTGGGTAGGTATATTTTATAGAGCCTGACAAGCTAATCCATCACAGCAGAATATAGTAATAGTGATAACAATAGTAATAATTCAATTTATTTCTTATCTACTAATTAAAGTTATAAATATTAAATGCAGACGTAGCATTTACTAATAATTCCTATTTTATTACGCCGTCCATTTGCTTGCCCACTTCTATTTAGATTTATTCATCAAGAGTAGAACACTTTTATTTCATTCAATAAAGCAGATATTTTTAATAATCTGGATCATACATCAGTCCCTGTTTTGTAAATGTTTGTTAATAATGTTAATGTGATATCGTCTTTTACAACCTTTTAATGTTTTATATGTATTTAACTAACAACATTATATTGTAATATAATAATAGATAGAAATGTCAACCACAGAGTATAGTAATTGTTTTTCAGTAATTATTTGAAACTTGAAAAATATATGAAATTGCCGAAACGTTGTTAATGATTTGAAAATTGTCTTTTATTAGCGCCATAAATCCACAAACTTTTTATCATAGAATTAGAATATTGGTTAACTAAAAAAATTCAAGCAATAATCTGGATTTTTTTAAAAAAAAAAAAATTTTGATTTCATTATGTAGTTTTAAATAAAAAACTTTAACATCAAAAGAATAAAATTTTAAGTTACATTATAAACAATCATTGGAAAAGAGCATGTATATAGTGTGTTCACGAATGGAGTTGACAATAGGTAAGATGGATGAAAAAATTTTGAATTGGAACTTAATATTTCGGAAATAAGTCCTGCTGGGTCTGAAACTTCTTTATCGTTTGCTTTCGACTTTTTTGAAGCAGCTCTTTCCAACTGAGTCACAACTGTTTTCGTTTCAGGTAAAGTACCTTTTCGCGTTTTCAATATGCCAAAATGTTACTAAGAAATGTTGTTTAACGTGAAAAGTTATGACGGTGTGTCAGAGTCATCGGCTTACTTTGTTTGTCAATTCCATTGTTTGTCAATTCCGTTTCCGGTAAAATACAATTTGTGTTTACAGTACGCCAAAAAATAAAAATCGGTAAGTTAATGGTGTTACATTATAAGACATTATATCGCTGTGAAAACGTTACCATCTGATAATACACATAATCGTAAATACCGTAACACCGCACGTATTCTCTCAGAGATCGCCTCGTGGAATTCCTGGAGAATATATCATGAATATACATGTGCATGAACTGACTGAGGTGACTTCCTTAAACGGAGATAGTTCTGGTAAAAAAAATATTATGACACATCTGATGGACGCACAATTTGTAGAGTACCCATTGTAAGAAGTACGTGCGACCTCGCCTTGCAGCCGAAACATCACGCATTACAATTGTTTCGGTCTCCCTCGCGGAATACAAATTCCTGCATTCGTACTTGTAAACTGACATTGACATTGTAAATGGTAACATTTCTGTTTGTACTACTTCGCAAGGACAAGGGGCAAGCGAAAAAAATATGCGACATTAAACGGAGAAATATATTTATAAGCAGAACGCTCTCGATATGACCTAGTTATATTGGAAACCATTACTACACGGTGATGTCATTACTCCATTCAATAATACCTTTTGTGCTACTCTTTATAAGGTTGCTCTCTATCTTTAACATTCTTATCATTTTGTTATAATTATTATTATTATTATTATTATTATTATTATTATTATTACACAAACTCAGAATTCTTAGGCATCAGTTAGAAATACTGATATACTTAGAAATATCAGTAAAGCGCTCAAAACTACTTATTACGATCTATATTTGAGATGCGTATAGGTACAAGTTTGCATTTTACTCCTCAAAGAAATCCAATGTTTTCCCATTACAACAAAAAAAAACTAAAAATACGGATTTGATGTGTTATGATTAGAGATGGTGATTTTTGTTGGACACAACCCCACGCATTTCTTAGAAAGAATGGGTCACAATTTTATTTTCTTTATTTTTCTTTGTTGGTTTGTTTATTTTACTCAAAACACTATTATGATGTATTTTTCAGAAATAACTCGCTTATTATATTTATTATTTCATTTTCATAATTTTTACCCTAAGAAAGATATGAATGGTAGTTCATTTTGATTTGAAATACTATAGTAAATTAAAATAACGAATCAGAGTTGCCTCCCGTCCCCCAGCAAACTATTATTATTATTATTCTGAGTTGGAGTTTATAGCTGTCCCGTCTCCAGCTGGCTCTTCGCAGAACATGAAGCTGTTCCTCTGTCATTGGAAAAATGGAGCGTGGTAATGAACTGAACGCGAATAAACGTATTCTAATATTTAACAATAACTTAATCATAATCACTCTAAACAATAGTGATTAAATTAAAGATTTATATTTTAAATATTTATTTTATGCACCCGTACTATGGTAATAGTTTAACACCAATTCAGAGCACTAAAGAGCATAAAATATTAATTTATAATACCTACTAACTATCTAAAGACCACACACATAAAAAGAAATGTTCAATCTAAAGAAATATTACTTAAGTTAAAAATATCATTGTTTCATATATACGCAAATAAATACATTCTTGGAACAAAAATAATGTTTATTTAATTTTAATTTTTAAGAATCTTAATCCAAGAAAATCGTTCATTGAATTAAATAAAACTTACTACTAGTTGAAACATTGCAGTCTCAGCCTAGGTATGTAGATATCTTAGTACAAGAATATTTTTCATTAAAGGAAGCTTTATTTTCTTGCAAAGAAATTTGAATTTTACTTTAAAGAAGAAATACACTTTTAATTCAAGAGATTAGCCTTGGTGGGAAAAAGAAGACTTTTACCTGAACTAAATATTTGTTATTTTGAAAGAAGATTGTAGTTTTATTTACAACAATACTACTGTTTTCTAAAATGTATTTTTTATATGTATATAAAACCTGCCACTAACATCAAACTGAATACTAGATATATATCTCTATCTAGTATTCTCTTTGGTATTAGTGGTAAATTATTTATACATAAAAAAAAATTTTAGAAAATCTTGTAAATAAAACCACAATCTTCTTTCAAAATAGATTTAGTTCAAGTGAAAATCTTCTTTTCAGATTGTTTTTACATTTCTTTACTTACCATAATAATAATGTTACTACTATTATTACATAATTTATATTTCAAAAAAAAAAAAAAAGCTATTCGGAACAAAAATTTATTTTTTATTTATAATTTTGGCGTTATAGGAAAAAACGTATTACAGCACTATATCACACATTTACAAAGAGACTATACATTTTCTAATTTTTCGCAACGTGCAGTCGAATTTTCTGGATTCTTTAATTAGGCTTTAATCTTCAGCTGTTCTTCCGAATATCGGCAGTCACTTGTTGCTCCTTTATTAACATTTCAAAATCTTCGGGTATCTAAAGAGATACATTATTTTACAATGAATAAACATACTTCACAATAAATAGTAGATAAAAAAATGTAGTATAATACTTGGTATATTTTTATTTGTTAGTGCAACTAAGCATTCGAATGCAGCGCCATGCTGTTTTTATTTTTATTTTTCACCTCTATTATAAAACATAATTATAATTATTTATTTATTAATTTATACAGCTTATGGCTAGCAAACATTCCATACTCTTATAATTATTACTTTTAAAGGTTTGTTGCGGACCAAGAAAGCTTAAGATTACTTAAATCAAGGAAATTAGGAAATTAGCAGGATATGTTAATTTATAAATGCAAAACATACCTTCGCATGGATAAAAATGCTGTTTATAGCTTCCAAAGCTTTTTTTTCCAATGTTTTTTATCAATATTTGCAGCCCCATTGGAGGCAGTAAATGCAGAGGAATTAAGAATTGGTAGGCAAATTTTAAATCTGTAATTAAATATACGTTAAGTAATTCTATAAATTAGCAAAAGATAATTACCTTTCAAAAACTTCCATTATCAAGAAGCCTAAGTACTGTTCTGCAGTTTAAAGATAAAGCAGTTAAACCTTGAATTACTTACCGACTTCCTACTATTATATATATACAATATAACGTATTTAGCACCACCGCAATTCACATTTCTATTTCGACGCATGTACACAACTACTGCATTATTGGTAATTGTTCGAGTGTCACGTAGCCAAATTCACTCCACCGCAAAAATGACATCATATTTTTTACAACGAAATTTCACCTTAACATAAGTACTTATAAGATTTAGCTCAATTATTAAAATCCTTAATAAAAGAATTTATTTTCTTATTTAAAATATCTGATCCACTCTTTCGTTGCCTCTATTATTTCTTAGATCGAAAAATTTGTTTCCTGGGGAAAATATATTTTTCTTAAAACAAGCCTTATAAGCAAGAATATTATCGATTAGAACCAAGTGAAATATTTGTTTCTATACAAGAATAATTTCTTATTTCAAATACATATATATTTGACAGAAGCAAAACTTTTTAAAGAAATATATTTACTTAACCGAAGAAATCCTTTTTATGTGTGCATGCCGTAACCTGTCTAATTCTTTAACGGCATTACTTAAAAATTCCCACCATTCGCCTGATTCGTTATCTCTATTATCCGTTTCGCGACGCGGCCAATGTAACTAATGCCCTAACTTCCGTACGCCACCGCCACTCATTAATGAGTAGACATTCAAATAAAACATGCCTCGCTATATCTACCCTACCAAATTCACAATGCGATTCATTAACCCTGTTAATTCTACATAAATATGATTAAAAATTACCGGGAGCCGTCATTAACTCCACCGCCCGATGCGACAAATTAAAAATTGAAACGCGTGGCCTTACCGATAAATTTCCTAGTCCACCTCCTATTTAAGGTAATATCCTACCTACCCTACCAATCATTACGTGTTACGCTAGCCGAAATTAACCCATACCTAAATATCGCGCTATCACCCCTAGACACCGCCTCTTTCGCTAATTGATCCACCCTCTCATTACCGACTGTACCTACGTGAGCCCTAGTTTTACACCCCCTCACGTAACATATCCCAAGTATCTAGTAACAAGTTGATTGGATTTTTTAAATTTCCTAACTAACAGGTTGTAACGGCGGTAACAACGTGGTCTCTGGTGGTCAAATGGTAACAATTTTTGAAATATTGTATATTAGGATATATGTGGGTGGATCAGATCTACAATTTAAAAATAATATGCAATATGCAGGGTGTTCCAAAACTTAGCAGTACATCAAAGTTATGTTTTTCTTAATGGAACGCCCTGTATTTTATGGAATTTTTGCAATGTACACTAAAAACTAGAACAATTTTATTTAAGGTTTCCTATACCTAATTTTTATAGTTTATGAGATATTTCAATTTGTTTAAAAATGCAATGTTGCAAAAAAAGTCTAGTATCTCGCAAACGAATTAATTTAGAGAAGTGAAATGAAAACCGTAAATGGCAGATCTTTTCGCTGATTGAATGCGACATTCAACGTTGTCCAGTAGTCTACAGGATGTTCAAGTACCTAAGTCAAACTTTGTGAATTTTATTTATACGTAACTTTGTTATTTTAAATGGAACACCCAGTATATTTTTACGTTGATAGATAGAAATTTTTATTTTCTTTAAACCAGTATTAGGAGTCCCTATACCCATCTAGACTATTTTTAAGTTATTTGAGTTTTAGGTAGGTTTAAAATAAATTGTCATTATCTTACCCCTTTAATTTATAACATAGGTAGCTGGTGATTTTTTTTGAATGTGTCAATTTGATGTGTATCCAGTTAGCACCACCCAAACTAGTCCAGATGGGTATAGGGACTCCTAATACTGGTTTAAAGAAAATAAAAATTCCTATCTATCAACGTAAAAATATACTGGGTGTTCCATTTAAAATAACAAAGTTACGCACAAGTAAAATTCACAAAGTTTGACTTAGGTACTTGAACATCCTGTAAACTACTGGACAACGTTGAATGTCGCATTCAATCAGCGAAAAGATCTGCCATTTACGGTTTTCATTTCACTTCTCTAAATTAATTCGTTTGCGAGATACTAAACTTTTTTGCAACATTGCATTTTTAAACAAATTGAAATGTCTCATAAACTGTAAAAATTAGGAATAGGGAACCTTAAATAAAATTGTTCTAGTTTTTAGTGTACAATAAATTGTAGATCTGATCCACCTACATATATCCTAATATGCAATATTTCAAAAATTGTTACCATTTGACCACCAGAGACCACGGCGTTACCGCTGTTACACCATGTAGATTTGCTATCAGTTATAATTCGCACGTCCCGTATAACTAGTATACCAAGAGCTCACTTTCGACCTGTCGATTGCCGTAATATAAATAAAAGAAGGATGAAAATATGATTTCTATCAGTTAACAAAGTCGAGAAATACGCATATTATTGTTTGCGGTTTTGAGTCAGATATACGTTTTAGATTTACCATCTCCAATCCACATGCTATCGCTGTCTTATTGCAAGCACTCGCCGCTCTTCTCTACTCTTATCTAACTACTACAAACTGCTATCACCACATCGATCTTTTCAATTTAAGTCAATTCAGCATAGCACTCATTCCGTCTACTACGGGACGAGGGAAACGATTCGCTAGGCTTGCGTAAACACAGGCGTAAATTCACTTTCAGTTTAACCGGTGTTCGATTTATTTCGTCATTTCTTAACAAGGCGTTGGTAGATTTTTGGGTACGGGTACGGTCCTCAAATTCTATAACGGTTAGTAAGTTTTGTCGCGATCAGTAATTTAAAAAAAAAAATATTATAGGCCCGAGGATTGTCAAATAACTTTATATTTCGGCAGAAGTTACACACGATTTATTTGCAGTAAAGCTGTCCCCAAAGATCAATTCCTAGCACCACTATTATTCTTAATATAGTACAACGTTTTGAAACAACGTTTACAGTAATAAATGACAAAAATAAGAATGTTAGTGATATCGAAATAAGTTTGTGCATTGGTGGAATAAAATCCTAGTATGACATCTAAACAAATTGCTTGCGTATTTAGTAATAGTACAAAAGTTTTAACCTTTAACATAAGAATAAGTATCGATCGTACAAAATTAACACATCCCAAGAACTTTTACTCGACGATTATTACTGCTGCCTGGAATTTTATAAATGAATGATTAATAAATATGCCGAACATCAATATTTTTTCAATAATATGCTATTTACCGACGAATAGCTACTTTATTTGCTATAGTTAGGTTTTTTTTTTTAAATCTATGTTTGTTATTTTATTTGATTATTGAGTTTTAAAACTGCTTTTCATTCTTTTGTTTTCTTTTGATGTTGTTTATGAGCTCTGCCACTGAAATTTATAGTTTACATTATCTGATGTTACCATATAAAAATAAATATGAATAGAAGAGACGCACGCATAGATTTTAGTTATCGAATAAGTATTGTCTTATTATTTCCCTTTTCACTAATACAAAACGCTTCATAAATAAAGCGAGAAAAAGAATATCAGGCACAATTTAATTCGGCTGAACTATGACAATTCGGCGAACCTTAATAGATCTGCACTGCAGCTTCGTGGGTAGCTGCACCTACAGTTGAAGTCCTTCCCATTTTCAGTCGCCCAGAATGTAATCGACAGCTCGCAACTTTTCACCAGGTATAAGTTTAGTGTAATATACGTTTTGCTCGAGTTCCCCATTCATGTTAAATGGAATAATAATTTCATCATTACACGTCAGTATATAAGGACAGTCGTTTCTTTACGGTTAGGCACAAAATAACGTTAATGTCACTTTTTTTTTGATTTGTAATTTGTTTTTGGACCTGTATCAAACCACTTATATTTTTGTGGCTGTTTGAAATAAAATTATCTATCTATCTATCTATCTACTAAAGAAAGCCTTAAAATTTTAGTTATTTAGCCGGTGTCATGCTCGAATTTAAGTCGGTTTCAAGATTTTGTATGTCTGTATCTAAAAACTCTAAGTAATGTTTCTCGATGTCGTCACAATCATATATTAAATTTAATAAAGCTTTGGCCCAAGTTTTGTGTGTTTTTTTATGATCTGGAACGAATGAGTACTTCCGAGTTAAATATAAATTATTTAAAATGTCTACGTTCGCGGCTCTTCTACAATTTTTTCGAGAATGACTATGACAATAACGCCAAAAATCTTTGTTTTTAGATTCGAGGATTAAAATTAAACTTTCATTTTGCATAAAAACTGCTTCATGCAAATAATTATGTAGACTCAAGGGCATATAATACCAACGTATAATTTAGTGTACAATTTTAAAGTGGCTTCACAATACTCTTGAAATATCAGAGTATTTATGGAAAAACTAAAAGCATGTACACTTGAAGAAAAAAGTATCTGAACGATGCGAGCTTAAGCAAGGGAGAGAGAAGATGTCAGGTCCCTTCCATTACTAGGAGCCGATACTTTCTCGCTTTATTGCTCAGACTTGAATCGTTCGATTATTCCTTTCTCCAAGTCTATTTGCAGCACAATTGAAAAACCTCGAAACAGATTTTCTTCAAAGCCCTGTTAAAAGGGTGCAGTTTTAATGTCCGAGAACAACCTTCTGGCAGTATTTTCATCATTCATTGTACCATGACCTTAATGTCTAATAAAAACCCATAATTGACTTTTGAAAGCCTTTTGTATATCTTTCTTTCTTATCTCCATTATTTGTTTATCTTTTCCTTTAATAGAAAATTCTTCCTTACCAAGTGAAATACAACAATTTTTACTACAAAATTGAAATATTCACTTTTTTCATGGAATATAGTTTATCACAAAAGTAATCATGTTAGCTATCAAGAATAAATCAACAACTACTGCACTTGTCGATATTAAGGACAGTATTCTTTTTAATTTGAACAAGTGGAAATTTGTAGCTTGCATAACATGCGATTTGGTAGATATGGTCGACCACAATATCTTATTAGATATATTACAAAACTACGGTACTTACACGAAGTACAGCATTAAGCCTTTTCAATTCCTATTTACATCAACGTTCACAATATGCAGAAATACGTCACATCCATGAAAATGTTATTCTAGTATGTCATCGCTCAATGTTATCAAATATTTCAGTCGGAATCCCACAAGGTTCGATCTTAAGGTCCTCTTTTATTTATACTGTTCATTACTGATTTACCCGCCCACATTACAGGTCATATTACCCTTTACGCGGACGACACTAGTGTTATAATTACAGGTCAACTATGGAAGAACTTTTGTGCAGTTCCACAGAGGCTTGCACGAGTTATACGAATCGTTTTCGCGCAATAAATTAATTAGTAACATTGGTAAAACTAAATTATTATTTTTTGAGCATAAGGATAAATTAATTTGTCGATAAATAATATACAGATCGAAACAGTGAGTAGTTATAAATTATTGATAGTTGATTCTTTTCTACACTGGAAGCCGCATATAAATAGTGTTATTTCAACATTAAATTCGGCAATTTATGTATTAATTAATATAAAAAAAAATATGTGATCATCCATCATCATTAAAAATGTTATATCATGCCTACTTTGGTACACATTTAAATTATGGTTTGCTTTTTTGGGGAGCTGATGTAAACACAAAACAAGTCCTATTATTACAAAAAAAGCGATCCGAGTAATGAATAACTTATCGTCTAGAGAATCTTGTAGAGAATATTTTAAAAGTATGAGTATCCCAACCATATATAATTTATACAACCAAACAGTATCAATAGTTGTGCATAACAATAAAATTAAATTCAATATAATACAAGAAATACACATTTCGTTCGCTGTGACCTGGCTAAGTTAAGTAAATTTCATAAATCACACTTAATTAATTGCATAAAAATTTTATAACTCTTTACCTGATACTTTGAAAAAAGCTTCCATCGTTTGCTTTAAATCGCAGTTAAAGAAATGTTTAAATACCGCTGTTTTTATTCATTAGATGAGTTTTTTTTTTGAATAGCTATTAAACCGTATTAAAATTTCCCTTCCTTATGACCACGTAAGAGGGCCCTTAGCATACTCGTGTGTGTTTTTGTGTTCTTTTGATGTTTTTTAAATTAACTTTATTATTATTAACTTTATGTGCTTTAATATTCATATTTATGCTATATTTCTGTATATTATTTATAATTTTAAACACCAATGGTATCATTGAAAATAAACAAAGAAACAAGCTATCCTTAAATATAGTTTAAGAAAATGTGAGGTTTTTGAGTTTTAATAAATTTTCCCTATTTTTTTCAATATACAAAATATACACGGCATGGAATGATTGTTTCAAAGTATAGAACACGAACACATATAAGTAATTACTTTTTTACAAAGATAAGAATATTTGATTGCCGTAACAAATATTTACAAGTTTTGCGCTAACTTTTTACACAAAAAGAAATCTGTCATGCGTATAATTTTATTTTGTTTTTCGTAGCATTTAACTCGATGTCTTAATTTTTTCTCACATATCGCGTTCTCGCTCTATATCCTTGATGTATCTAATGATACATCAGTAAATAAAATAATAATATTAATTATTGTATACACATTTAAAGATTCCATGCTGTTTTTCCAAGACAAAGTACAATAAAAGGTGAAGATACAATAAAACTCTCTTTGTATTTCAGGTGGTAACGTCTCTGATACATTTGCGTTAACAAGCGAAGCGTGGAAAATTCCAGCCCACAACCAATACCACATTCAAACAGACGAAGGCCCAGAAAGGTACTTCCAATACCAAACTCAAAGTGGGCAATACAGAAAAGAGAAACGGCTAGAAGATGGCACTGTCGTCGGTACATCAGCCTGGATCGACGCTAGTGGTATGCTATGGCTAAGAGAATACATGGCAGATAACGACGGTTACAAAATATTAAAATCAAAGACTCTTTATGTCGGCAAAGATACCCCGATTGAAAGAGCAGTGAAAGCTGCAAAACACGCAGCTGCTAACTCAGGTATATTAGTGAAACCGAATACTAGTCCGCCCCCAACGTATTCATATACACCACCAATCAAATCTACATATTTGCCCTCGTCAAGTTATATACCTCAGGTTCAAATACAACCTCATTCTGGATCGAGTTTTGGATCGACGCACCTTCCTGCTGATGTAAAAACGCTTATAACGTCCACCCAATCGCCCATAGCAGCGACTTCTCCGGGTTATAAACATCCCCTCGAAGACTCCGTCCCCGATTTACCTTTCATCAACGAAGTCTTCAAACACACCTACGGCAGCCGATCCTAACACATATTTGCGACCCGCTCAGTCGTACGTGTCCTCCACGCCTTCGAATTTGTACGTTCCGTCTCCTGCCTCTTCGACAATCGCTCCACCGTTAGCATCTAACGACGTAAACGATAATACAGAACCTGGTAATCAAGATTATAGCACGCAATACGATCACTATGACGATTCTTCTGTGAATCCCTATCTATACCAAAATGGTCCTACGTACCCCATAGATAAAAACGGACGTACATTCAACGGTCACATGAATAAAATAGGGAATGGTTATGATCCGCAGTACCCAGAATATGATGGCATTTCCGTAACGAATGACGGCTTAGATATTTCATACCCAGAGCCTACCACGAAGAACAAAATCTACCGGGTGACACAAAGAGCGGAAGTTTTGGATATATAGATCCGTTTGGAATACGCAGAGTTATTTATTACAATGCTGCGCCAGGAACAGGTTTTCAGCATAGAAAGAATAATAGGTAAATAGAATTTCTAATTCATTATGAATTTTCTACTAAAATAGAACAAAACATATCAAAGTTAAGCTTACATAAAAATAAAAGCACTCTCCCCTTACAGAAATATTACCTGCAAAGTAGTATATAGAGTATAGACGTATACCCGATCCCTTTTCTAATGTCATGCCCTACGGAGCAGATATCAAAACTTTTTTTTTCCTTATGGGTGTGGCTTATACGTTGTTGCTTTAACTAATATCTAGAATCTAAATATTTTCGTCCCTAAAATAACAAATCCTAAACGCGGTTAACTTTATGACCTTTTTTTATAAGTATTTTCTTACATGGCACTCTCTGATCAGTAAAGTTTTTAATTTTACACCTAAATGAAATAAAGACTACAACCCACACACTTGACAATAGGTACTAGGATTCTTTAAATATTTGTATCTGGATATTAAAGAGGACGTTTGACGGTTTTAATGTTTAGCCCACCATGCGGGGACTACTTGAAGACACGTCGTTACCGCCGATCGCTTGTATTAGAGCCCCTTACTTTTATACGTATCCAATGCATATTGAATTGATACCTCCTTTCTTTAGAGTTGTTATTGTTATATTAACTATATATTTATTATAGTATATTATACTTGTGTATTTGCTTCCCGTAACATACCTAACTGGTATGTTATTTTGTTGCCATAAGATATTTAAAAAAATATTAAATATATTAAAAAAGCAATAAATTTTCAATTACTTAGAATCAATAATTTTAAATGGAAAACGTAGTTTTCAACAACACTTTAAATTTAAACACCAAATATGACGAAACGTCGGGATTAAATCAACATATTTTGAGAAAAACGTATTTCTTCTACACCATGACCGACAATTTCCAGTTATAGTGAAATATTAAAATTTTTAAGATTGAAGATCAAATAAATAACATTTGGATATATATTAGAAACGTTAGAACCTCATGTAATCATTATTTGAGCCATGTTTTGGCTAAGTTAATAAATTTGGTGGATAATACTACGAATCAGATTAAAAATTGTATAAAAAAGAAAGCTGATATCCTGTATATTGAAAATGGTATGCCATCGCATATATATTATTTTCATTGGATGGATATAGATTTTAATTAAATGTAACATCCCCACTAGCGTAAAAAGCAAATTCTTATTTGTTTCTAAAATTCTAAAAAGGCATTCGGTGGGCAGGTTATAAAAACAGGTAAAGATTTGTCGGTTTAGTAAAGAGTTCTTATTTTCACCCAGAGTTTCATAAAAGAATAGTTATATATTATTATCTCTAGGCCAGAAACTACAGTTTTGCAAGTATGAGTATGGTACTTGTGCGCCGAGGCGGTAGCCGAATACTCGTAAGAGAGTTTCTAGCTGTGTGATACACAATGTTTTTTGGGCCGACAAATCTTAATTTTGCATTGAAAATAGAAAAGAAATTTTGACACTAGGAGGTTGGCAGTACAAGTTGTCACACATGTTACATACCTTAGTATTTTGATGTTTCCGAGAATAAATCTTTTTCTGTAATTTTCTTTCTACTTTAATATCTATTTATCTATAATAAGTGCAATGACCTAAATGGTTTCAGGCCACCTTAGCATGGTTGAACAGTAGCTTAATGACAATTTATTACACGTTTGTCATGTGGAATCTAGTATGACCAACCTTTAGTGACATTTTTGCCAGTGGCAGGAAAACGGTAGTAGTACTGCAAAATGAGTGTTTCTGGACGAAAGCGCAAAAAATACATTATCGACATTGTCGATGCGATTCGACTGGGTTTAATAAATAAAGTAACTATACAATACTCGGTAAATAAATGACAAAGTGCACAAAATATAGACACAAAAATAGAAAAAATCACAAAATATTTTAAACTACTGCAAAGAGAACTGCGCAAGTGAATAGAACTACAGAGGAAATTATTGTTAGTATGAATAAGAAAACTATAACGATCTCTAACGAAAAGTTTTTCCAAAAATCGTGTATCAGGTTGAAACAGGTTCTAAATTCGGGTATCGTATAGGTAGTATTTTCTTTTTATTCAAAATAAACATTTGGCAACCATATTCTATTCGGTTAATGAAGCGAGACATCAACAATTTTCTTCATTTTCTATGCAAAAGCAATCCTTCAAATTTTAAACAATGGATAATTTACATCTGATACGTTTTTAAATTAACTTAAACAGTGTAGATATAGAAATCCATAAAATCTAAAATATAGGATCACCTCATTTGCTACTGATATAAAACAGCAATTAATGTGGTGGGAGTCACGGCTATATGTCTGTTCCTCTTTTAAAGCGGCCCGCTCTTTCGTCTAATCTAGTTAAATTTTGATGATGACAATATGTATTACTATGTTAATTATAGTCATTAATATTTAAACTAATGTATTTAGTTTAATGCTTATTCAAAAGTTTTGAATGATGTATAGAAAATATAGTATAGGAATCTTGTCCGCGATAACATGCATGCTTGATTGCATAATCTAGTTGTCAAACAGTCTAAAAGGATCCCTGTTATTACAAGAAGAATAATATTCTTATTCAGATCAATGCATTTTGTAAATCCCTTCTCGTTATAGTTCTTAAAAAAAAAGAGTTTAACTTGCCTCATTCCTTAGAATGTTCTATTTTCATTTTACTACTTATCCCGCAATAAGAGCTGGGCTCTAAGAATGGTGTTTCGGCCCTTTTTTTGCAAAATTATCTATTATTTCGATTCCTCCCACTTCTGTGTGTCCCGCAACCCACAGAAGAATTACCTTATTCTTTTTACCTAGCTCATTTAATTTTTCTAGGCACTCCCTGGCCAGCTGATTAGATATGAGGGCAGCACCTCGAGGGCTGTTTCACTAGCAAACATTATAAAAATTATGACATTATGACATGTGAATTTGCGTCTAGGAGATACTCGAGTATTTTTCCAAGCTTTCAAAATACTCGGTTCGTTATTCATATATTTCCATTTCAGTTCCTTCTGCCATTTTGGAACTATCCGTAGGTCACTTGATGCCATTTCTCTTCAGTTTCAAGATACTCCCTTAATCCCAGTAGCTGTTGTTACTAAACTTTGGCGTAAATTCTTTCACAAAGCTGACTCTTTCTTGGCATTTCATCCCAGGTTTATAATAGACACATTTTAATTTTTAAACGAATAACAGCAGTAATACTGCTGTTATACTGGCAATCTGTTGTTTTCCTAATTAAATAGTAAATTGTATTGTTATTATATTAAAATAGTCGCCTCAAATGGGACGTATTTCTAACAAATATGAATGAAAACTAGTAAAGAATTGTTTATTTAAAACAGCACTCAACAAAATAAGTTTAATAAGGTTTGTTTTAATTCCACTTTTAAAATTATAGAAAAAAGATCGACATTTTTGTTTATAAATTTCTAAAGCTGTCTATACAATGCTTTTATTTTGGATACGGTAAATCAAGCATGTGGTCTTGAGATTATTGCTACCTTGTCTCCTTTGGCCTGTGTATAGTTTCTCCAATCCTGGATCAGCCTAATCTGATGGTGTATGTGGTTTATTTAGTTACTTGGGAACCTGGAATTCATTCAAATGTTAACTTGTTAAAAATTATGTTTTTGTTCAGATATATCTTCAAATTTATCTTGTATTCAAGAGATTTCATGTACTCAATTGTCATTAAGCAACAGGTTAAAATGATCACCGAAATATTACAAACACAAAAAATATCATATTAACAATTATGTATAAAAGATTGCAAGCTTTTTACAGTAAGAAATTAACAAATTAATGTTTCTGCTAATAACTGTAATAATTAAGGGGATTTTTTTCTTGGAGAAAAATTCCTCTTATTATTACAGCAGAAATACATTCGTTTGTTAATTATATGTAAATTCTATATTACCTAAGTTCTAATACGTACCTATGTTGATTTTAAATTAAACATTTTCTAAATAGTTTCGACTATTTCCCTAACACTTTTCAATACATAAATATCTATCTCTATACAACTGGAAAGATAAGACCGAATGATAATGAAAAATCAGACATTTAAAAACTTGCATGCGGTGATTACAATAAGGCTTACATTGAACAGACGAAATGTGCATCGGAACTAGCATGTGTTTAAACAATCAACCAAGTCTGACCGTAGGTGCAGTTTGCGTTTCATAAATCCACATTCTTAAAAAATATATGGTTGTTGAACACGTTTCCTTGATAATTACGGTGTTGCCAAACTAACCAAAACTTTTCCTTTAAGGGTAAAATTAAAAGTTAAGTTTTTTTTGATATTAAGTACGTATTTGCTGGCACTTGTGTTATATTATTTCCGCTACAAATACTGCCCAGATTTTTTAAGTTGAAATTTGAAGGATTCCTAAGAACCCCGATTCTGTGTAAGTGCATGTTTTCATAGTTCAGAATCACCTTGACGGTTGATTTTTGCGGTCAAGTTCTAGCAGTTCCTTGGTTCTGGCATAACTAGGTGAAATGCACCAAACGAGGGCTGTTGTTCCGGTATTGGAGCATTTTCTGCACTGCAATTAAACCGGCGTATTTATGCAGTGGTATTATTTATAACGTTATTAATATCCATTTATTACGATCATACAAAATACATTTTCATATTTCCCGAAAAGAACATCACCATATGTAGTGCTCTTCCTCTGGCCTTCAGCCGCTGTCCAAATCTACATGGCTTTAGCTAAAATATAGTTTTGATTTTGAATGTTTATTTATCCTTCTTTTGTTTTAAACAATATTCGTCTAGCAATAAGCCTCTTTCCTTGTATCTATTTACTAGTATATAAAAATCAGAACCATATGTGTTTCAATTTCTAATTTTCCCTAACAAACCCAGAAATTGAAAACCACAAATACATGTACTGTCACCATGAACAAATATTTCATATAATATTTCAGGTTTGTTCCGATTCTCTCAATTCAAATTCTATAACCTTCTAAATTATACTAAAATTATACCTAAATTTCCGTTGCTATAGTTTATCTTGCATCTTGTATATTAACTAAATACTACATAGTACACATGGAGAAATACAAAAATAAATATAATAATTTCAATTAAATGTTTCATGTACCTTGAAGAAAAAATATCGGAACGATGCGTGCCTAAGCGAGCGAGAGAAAAGATCGGGCCCTTTCCATTGCAAGGAGCCGATATTTCTCTCTTCTTTCAACCTACCTATTTAACAATTATAAATGTTACACTAATCACTCAGAATATTATGTTCTCTATAAATGCTTTTTTGTTATAGATACGTTGGACTGAATGCGACACCGTACGATCCACGCCCGTATTGATGAAATATCGAACGAAAAAGAAAAAAAAAAGTCCTAAAAACGATCGAATTTGGGGAAAACCGAATTGTGATTTCCAGTGATTGAGTGATTTATTACGTGTATATTATTTAACTTATTAATCTTGCCTAATTAAGTGAATGAATGTGTACTTTACGTACAATGCATTGACAAAGGACAAGCCTTAAACAATCTTGAGAAACTGCCAGACTTCGAGTTAGCTTTAGTAGGTATCGCGAGACGCAGATGTTGACAATATTAAAATAACAGAATTAATAAGTGACAATGTAAATATGTAAAGGCGGAAAAGTTGTTTGTTTCGTAGTCGTATTTGGTAGGTTTGCAAACTAGATTGTTTTTAGCACTTACTACATAATCTAAAGGAAACCTAGAAGGCCAATAGAAGGCGGTGATTTGGAATACTCTTTCTCAACCAACACATTTTTAGATGTATATATTATGAAAAACTGGATCAGAATAATTTAAGCTTAATAGCAAGGATACAAGACTTACAATAATTATATAAACTTGATAAATACAGCCCGACAGCGGTCCGTCGGAAATATTTGAATATTGTGAGCATATTACTTACACCGTTGTTAATATCAATAATTTTTTTTAGCCTATTATGTATTAAATATATTGTTAATCGCGGGAAAGATAAATGTGGTAAAATGCATAACAAAACTCAAAATTTGTATAATTAAATTTGCAAACATTTCACCTCATGTGGCGACTACAAAGGATTAATCCTGGTTAATCCTTTAGTATATTATGTGATTCATATTATTGATATTTCTTACAGAAAAGTTGTCACTTAAGCGTAAAACGTCAAGGTGCCATTGTCAGTGTGAAGGTCCTGTGAATTATTGCTTATAGGTATATTTCTTTTATTTTATTTATGTTCTTTACTCATTTATAAGCTCTGGTTCTAGGACCTCAATCAAACTGTAGTTAAAAATTTAGATTAGTTTATATAATAACTAAATTACTGTAAAAATAAATTGTAAATAAATTGTTGATACGTGGATTTGCTAGATTATTTCTTTATTATGATTATGTACAGTGACGAACTTCTTTAACAAGACCTCTCCAAGCAAACATGTCATCTACACTATGTAGAAATAAAACAGATCTACATGCTAGAGAAAAAATATAAAAAAACACTGTAATTTTTCAGGTATACGGTCATTCATCCATTCAAAACATATGAATTAGAGTAACAAAAAAAATACAGTGCCAGGTATGAGTTCCAAAGTGTTAATAAAGTTTTAAAAGCTTTTGTTCTTAAATTAATCTGTATAAAGGTGTACAGTGATCTTGCAATCAAAATATGAACATTTTATGTGTGCCCCAGTAGCCAACTGTATTTATTTAATATTTCAGAAATATTTAGAAAATATGAAATCTTTCTTGAATATTAGTTGTATTAACATAATATATATAAAATATATTAGGAATATGTTTTACAAATATATATGTTATGTAGCACAAATTATATTTTATTGCGAATGATTTCTCAATATATTTTTCTTAACTCTGCAAGAATACTTTGCCTTGCATCTGTGTAAATATTTATTTCATATAAAAAAATAAAGGTTTAATTTTTACTTTTGTACATTTGATGGGTAGGACTAATAATATAAATGGGTAAAATATGCATACATATTAAGTACCTATTTAAAATGATAGTTTAAAGATTAAATTAGATGATATACATTTTAAATTTTGATTTCGTTAGTATCTAAGTTGAGCGCTGTAACTTCCATTAATATATCTGCGTTTACATAAAAGGTGTTTATATTACGTAGGAGCTACAATAATTGCAGCGAGATAACTACTATATGCATTCATTCACACCAAATCAAAAGCAATAACGTAATTCATAATTCAGAACGATATATATTTTACTTTATCAAACTTTAGAATTTTCCAGAAAAGTTTCATATAGTTTTTTGTTATCGATGTTGTACATTCTAAACAACCAAGATATATAAGTTACTGTCTACAAATAATTTTAGTTCATTCTGGCAAATTAAATAGCTTTGTATGATTGTATGAAGAAAATCTCAATTTTCGTTTGATTTAAATCATGGAGTAAACATTTCAATTGTATATTTTATCTATATTTAGTTTTATCTAAATATAGATAAAATATACATATAAAAATATATTCAAAAACCTCTCACGAAAAATATTTGTCAAATATATTTTCAAAAATATCTCTGGTATATTTGTAGCTGTTAGATTCCTGGCAGATTCCGATTACAAGTTTTTATCATTTATACCACGAATCTAAGTTTTACACCATATATCTTTCTTCTTGAAAAAAAAAAACTCTTTCTAATTGCCTTGTGACACTGTGTATTTATCAGTTTTTTCAAAGTAAATGTTATGTCTATGAAGTGCACAATATTATTACATAAAATTGTATGAAAAGTTATAACCATAAAATAATTCAAAAACAATAAACATAAAATAGTGAAATACTTATTAAAACGAATTCAAATTTACTCAAAAAAGAATAAATATCTTACATGCCTAAAAAAAAATAAATAGAAAATTCTAACAAAACAAACGATAACTTGATAGTGAGATAAAGATTGAAATGGGTAGGTAATGTTATACAGGTATTATCCTTCAAGTCCAAAATTCCTTTTTCGACACGCAATTACAAATTTACATATCTTGATCTGCAACAAAGTTATATAGGCATGTCTATATAAAATTGAATATTATGTTACTACACTTGATTGTGAGCAATTAGGTCACCCGTCAGCCTGAAGTCCAATAAGATGCAACGCATTGTGAGAGTGCTCTTCCCCACCCACCCTATCAGGGGGAGGAGAGGCTTCGGAGAAATTTCTGACCTTCCGCTTTTCCGTAATGAAAAAAATTCCTGAGAATGGCGATGGAGTCTCTTCCCTCGAAGAAGGCACCAGGGCCGAACGGTGTGCCCTACGAAATTTTGAGGCTCGTACACCAGTGCTGCCCACGCCTACTACTGGATATGTACAATGCGTGTCTGGCTGCAGGAGCTTTCCTCTTCGATGGAAGACCGCTAGACTTGTGCTAATCTCTAAGAAGGACGGAGACCAGGACGATCCGAGCACATACCGCCCACTGTGTATGCTGGATACTGCGGGAAAGGTGCTGGAGAAGCTCGTCAGAACCAAATTGAATACAGCGGTAGTAGATGCCGCGGGCTTGTCTCCCTACCAGTATGGTTTCCGATGGGGAAGATCGACCATCGATGCTTTACGGGAGGTCTCAGAGGCCGTGACAAGGGCGGAGAATCACACACATTTCTCACGTTGTGTGGTCCTCGTAACCGTGGATATAAGGAATGCGTTCAACTCCGCTAGATGGGTTGATATATTGGACGCCTTGGAGCACTCTTTCCGAGTGCCTCCGTATCTCCTACGAGTGATGGACAGCTACCTGTGGGAGCGCTGTATTGTATACCAGACGACGCAGGGTCACCGTGATTATACGGTGACGTCCGGGGTTGCTCAGAGATCTATCTTAGGACCAAATTTCTGGAATATCCTGTATCATGGGCTGCTAAAAACGGAGATGCCTGAAGGAGCGAGACTGGTTGACTGTGCCGACGACATTACACTGCTCATTACCGCGCGCGATGTCGAGCTAGCCCAGTTGAAGCTAAACCAGGCTATGAGAAGGATGGACCAGTGGATGAAGAGACATGGTCTGACCCTTGCTCTGCATAAAACCGAGGTCGTCGTCCTCTCCAAAAAGCGAATCAACACGATAATACCTTACGAGTAGGAGGCGTGGAGACAAGACGCACCCGCGGTAAAATACCTCGGAGTACTAGTGGATCAAAAACGCCCTTTTTGGCCTCAAATTCTTCGTTCTGCGGACAAGGCGGCGAAGATGATTGTGTGTGGCCCCTATACAGCCAAAATATATAGGCCCAGCACCGAAGTAATGTGTTTAACGGTTCCAGGCTGGTGTCTAGAAGACGGGGGTGTTTTTAGCTGGTAGTCTTCTTTTGAAGGAGTCCAGCACTACGTGCGTAAATGCATTTTCACCTCCACAAACAAAAATATTATAAACATCACTTATAACCGTCAAAATACTATTTAATAACAAAAATAACAACCGAGCATTTAGAGATAAATAATAAATCAATTCCCACAAAGGTAGGAAATAATTGATCAAATTTGCATAAGTTTATGACGTGCCCCTTCCGTATTGCTAGAAATAGAATTATGAAACGGTATTGATTAAGATTCTCTTCACTGTACATCAACACATACATGCAATGAATAAGTTGTTGTATGTATTATTATTATATGTATGTATTATACAATTAACTTTTACTATGGTAAAAACAAAATGCTTTAAAATTATTTGAAAGTCCTATGCAAATGATAAACTATGCGGACCAATTTACGAACAAAATTTATTTTAAAGTAGAATCAGAAAATTTGGGAAAAAGCTGCCAAAAAGAAACCATTTAAGTAATTTTATGTTATTTTTCATAAAACGTTAATTATCTCATACACTCTAAATGATGGGTATAGAAAATACTTAATAATTTTTTTAAAGATCATTTAGCAGTGTAAAATTCCACAAAAAAATACAGGCTGTTCCATTTAGAATGAACAAGTTTTTAGAAATTAAAGTTTTCCTAGTTCAACCTTGGTTTACGATCACACAGTATAAAAATTATAAATTCTAATGTGGTTTTAAGATGCAGAGAACTTTATACTATAACACAACAGAAGTTGAATATTCAAACTTTACTGTTTGGAAAAATATCAAGCAAATCCGTAAATGCCATTCCGGTATTTTTTAAAAAGAATTGAAAATAATCGGAAAACTATTCAAATTATGTAGCTGTTGCAACAATATATATATATTCCAATTATCAAAATTTTAATTCCGCTAACATGTATTTAATAAATGAACTTTGTCATATAAAAACTCACCTGTATGTCTATATATGTTTTCAATATATTCATATTTGATACTTTATATGTTGTTATTTTATGTATTCTTTCATCTTTATAGGTATAATAAATTTTAATTAAAAGGAATTTTGTTAATATTATTATGTAGGTACTAATAATATTAAATTATTTATCTCTGCGTTCCACCAAAACTAATATTAGTATGTAGTAACACCGATTTCTTGAAAATTATTATAATTGTTTTTACTATTATCTTTTAAATTATTCAGTTATGATGACACATGTATTTTTGTTGCTCTCTAGTGTAGTCAGTCACCCTGACGACGACACAGATTTATGTTGAAAATATTTGGTGAATAAGGAAGTTTATTTTTTATCAGCAATCTCAATTCCATGCTAAATCCTTGAAACACACCTTGGTGAAGTAACTAACATTATTTTTATGTTTATTTCGAGAATTATTGATAAATGCAAATTTTCTGCCGTATATATATTGTGTAATATCAATATAATACAAAAAAAGCAAGCATTTATGAAGAACTTGGTATTCGGTGTTACAGCAAGGACTATAATCTAGCGGAACGATTGGAAATTCATATATGTATACCCAAAACAATCTTTCCGAATATTTTAATCTTTAATGAAGGGCTGGAGTAAAAAAAAAAATAATTGCAAGAATAGCAAAAATAAAAGAATCCAATGGGTATGCAATATCGTACCTACTCAGAAAGAAAAGCAATCTTGTGTTATTATGTCAATGAAAGTTCCAGATATGCTTCACTTTCAAAACAAACCCCAGTAAAGAATTTTGCGTTTCAGAAACGTCATCGGAACAAATTCTTTAAATGTTTGTAGCATAAGGGACATTCCTGTGGAGACGTCTCTTAAGCAAGAGCTTCGAGATGATATAAAAATGTTTTTCAATTGCAACTAAATGCTGTTTACACCGACACATTGATCTTAAATAAATTTTAATTCACTCAGAAAAAGGCACTGACCAAAAAAGCGGTAGTTTGGTGGTATTAACAATTTTATCTACTTCTACTCTTCATTAGCATTTTGGTTTTTTTTTAATTTGTATTACTTTAGTTGCCGGCAGTACGGCTGAGAAGGAAGGGTGCATCATTTCCAATCTTGAAAGTCAAGCAGCAATATGCGGTACCGGTTGTTGGTTGGGTCACCATTCGGACAACGCTTTTCAGTGGCTCGGTGTGTTCCGGCACTCTAGCCAAGGGCCTTCAAGGCCTGTACTGCTGAGTTATTATTATTATTACTTTAGTTAAGTGTATTTTATTTTATGTTGGACCTGTAGTAATAGCAACTCCTAATATAAATTTAACTTCTGTTGTGCCACGCAATTTTAGAAATCGATTTAGAATTTTATTATATCACTTGAGTTCGAAATGACAACATTCAACCTATCTGCTAAATATTTACATATTTTTGTTCTAAAATAGGCACTTTTTTATGTTTAACTTAGTGTTACTCCTACAACCCCGATTACCAATGAAATTTTCTTGCTATAGTAATATTATACACACTTCAAAACACCTCATCACAATTTCCACTAAACTGAATGCATGTTTCAATAGCGTGGAATTTGTGCCGAGGTGTTTTGAAATGTGCAGTGTCGTCAATGCCACAGTTACAAGTATTTTTATCTTTCTTACTAAAAAGTATTTTCCTTTTTTTATCCTTCATTTATTACCCACTTCAATTTGCTTGTTTCTCTTCTTCCAATAATAAACATCTGGTAGCCGTCTACACTGTTAACGTTGAAAATATCGGAATTTTCGGTTTTAGGTTGGAAACATTTATGTGGTCACCAATGTACCTACTTAAAAGTTATGTGATTAATATTTCATGATTATTACGAAATAGCATACCGATTCGTGTATGTTCGTATTATATGTTTATGCTCCGATATTCTTTGTTAATTCAATGTCATTTACCAAATGTCATAAAATTGCCTTATGACCATAAAATTGATTTTTTTTCTTAATTTCACAATCATATAAGTAATTAAATAATATAGTCAAGTTAGCGTCATCTATTGAAGAAAAGCATAGCTTCTACAACATACCTAAAGGCGGAATCCACGGCGCGTGAACTCGGCGAACTGGCTTCGGTGGCTTGGGTTCGTAGAAGCTTTGCCCATAGCTTGGTTTCGTGACCAGAGTCTGGCAAAGTAGATAGGCATCCCACGAGGTGTGTGACTTCATAGTGTGGATTCGTGTTGGCTTGGCAAATCATGGTTTAGTTTCTCCAGTGACGGCGGAGAGTTTGGTTAAAGGTAATTACCATGAACGATCGACGGGACGTCGTGTCTTTTCTGTTTTTGTGACTTTCGATCTCGCGGATTCCAAATCGCCGGCTCTCCTTCGTATGCTGACAAAAAATTCAAGAACTATGTCGTTTGACCCATTCCATTTTAAAAAAATAGCTCTTAACCCCATAGCTACAAGCCGCTCTGAATTTAATTGCACAATACTCGCCGATGGCGTTGGATTGGGTCGAAATTATACGAGCCGAGGCCGGATGCGCGCGTTGCTTTGATCGCGTCAAATTTACCGACAACAATCGGGAAAACACAAACCTCTTCAAGCCGAGCTATAAATAACGAACCCGGCAGTTCCCATCGCTCGTCGATCGGCGAATCTAGCTCGTAATTCGCCGAGTCACGCGCCGTGGGATTCCGCCTTAATACAAATAATTTTAAAAGTAGAGAAACATCGTAATCGTGTCAACAGTTCCTCTGTCAAAAAAATTTCGAAGGTACTCGCAATCGTTGGCACACATTTGATAATAGTAATAATAAGGAATAATACTGACGATATTGAATGCAATAGTTATTTGTATCACTAGGCCAGAAACTACAGTTTTGCGAGTATGAGTACGGTTTGTGAAACGAGGCGGTAGCCGAGGCCCACAAGTACGAATACTCGCAAAAGAGTTTTTGGCCGTGTGATACACAATGTTTTTGGGCCGGACAATCTTAATTTTGAATTGAAAATAGAAAAGAAATTTTGACACTAGGGATTTGACAGCACAAGTTGGCACACATGTTACATACCTTAGTATTTTGACGTTTCCGAGAATAAATCTTTTTCTGTAATTTTCCTTCTAGTTTAATATCTATTTATCATAATAAGTGCAATGAGACACCAGTTCATCTTAACATTGGTTGAACAGTAGCTTATGACAATTTATTACACGTCTGTCATGTGAATCTAGTGTGGCCAACCTTTAGTGACATTTTTGTCTGCCTAGGCAGGAAAACAATAGGTTTCCTGCCGCTTTTAAGTACTGCAAAATGAGTGTTTCTGGACGGAGGCGCAAAAATTATATTTTGCAAAGCTGATAACAAATGATGATGATTTCCTCGCAATTAGTCTCCTGGAAGCGTGGGATTTGTTATTATTATTGTAAATTATAGCTCATACTAAAAGCATATAAAGAAAAGTATAATAAGAAAATCATTTTGTTTTTCCAAAGAAAATATAAAACACCGTCATTTCAATACTAATGCTGCTTTGAAGTGCTGCAAAATGAGTGTTTCTGGACGGATCCGCAAGAAAGATATAGCAAGGAGGTCTAGGAGGATGTCAGTGATGGCATGACGTGCGCCGAATAGGCGGAACTACGTTGATTTTATCCAATGCCTAGCCGCATAAAGCACGTAGCGGAGGTGGGGAGGGATACGGCAGATTCCAGATTTAACTGTTCCCAAAAAACGTACATTTCCCTCAAAGATACAAATAATAATTAATTGATTTTTTTAGAAAAACAAAAATAAATTGGTAACAGCGCAGCCGCAGTTAAAAACTACACTGCGTCGTTAAATCCCTCTGCAAAAATCCGACGCTTTGGTGCAGCCCACAAACAAAAAAGAATATATATAGTACGTAAAAAAAGTAATGAAATGAAATATACAGTACGTAAAAAAGATAATTAAATGCACGCAAAACAAACAAAGTAGTATTGTAAGTAAAACACTAAACAATATATAAATAAGAACTATGGATGCGAACAGTTTTACTGTGCAATATTTGAAAGACAATTTTAATTCGTTTAGTTATGAACAAAAAATTCAAGCAGATCAAAACCAGAACTTAATTTGATGCAAACTACAAAGGGCAAATTTAAAGACTTTACAAGAAAATTCAAGAAGATCATGTACGAAAAAAATGATTGGATTTTAGTTAAAAATTTACATGTTCTTAATTTTGTGAACACCTTACGCTTCCGACCACAAGCCGCCACTGGAGGATGTATATACAGGGTTATTATTGTATAGCACTTTTCAAAATAAAAGGGTTAAAGATATACATGAGCAATGTCTATATACAAAAAATTACGATTCTAAGTACACGGAGTACCGAGAAAATGATTTTTCTTTATTCGAGTCCGGCCCTGACTCATTTAGCATACCGGCGAACCATCGGTCATCGCTACACTTTGAACGTTGGGATCAGTGTTGCCAACTCGTGGGAAATTTCCCGATTCGTGGGAAGTTTTGAAGTCGAAGGGAAAAAGGGAAATAGCATGGTATTCGTGGGAATTTTTTTTTTAGTAACGTTGTAATATGCTAAAATAAGACGTATTTACCAGGTACAAATATACAAGCTATGTTTTTCAGAAGTCCCAAATACGCTTAAGGTCGCGTAGCTGCTCCCAACCGCGTCATCTGCGTGTGTTATTTTATGATATTTTCGTTGAAAATTAAGATTCATTTGTGATTTAAAACACTTTGAATGTATATTCCATTTACATGTGGATTTATTATTTATATTTGTCCATTTATATTTATTTGGTAATGCGTAATTTTATGAAGTTTTATTACTTCAATAGAATGGTGCGACTATAACAGCTCACTAGCTTATTTTATTAGTAGGACTGGATCTCAAACGCGTCATGGCAAGATGCGCAAGATCCATATCTTGTATATTGGCACCATGGTTTGCGCATTCGTGGGAATTTTGTTTAAAAAAAGGGAAATTTTGATAGTTCTCGTGAGAAATTCTATGCTTAAAGGTTGGGAACACTGGTTGGGATTACATTTAGTGTGCACTTGCTATTCGCAGTGGATGCATGCGTTTGCAATGGCAGCGTATAGATTTGAAACACGCTACATAAAGTTAACAATCATACATTAGTTTTATTGCAAACATAATAAGTTTATTTTAAAACAAATTTAACCTTTAAAATGTACTACTATTTTACTGATACACGAGTTCATGGCAAAAGCACATCATAAAAAAAACACCTGACTGCTTTGTTTGCATTCTGGTGCTTCCGTCTTATTTCAGTTTAAATCTTGTGTAAATAACATCTGCTTTGAATGAATTCACTATGCCTAGCATTTAATTTTTTCGATGTTTACTTACAGATGGTTGAAATTCATTTCCTATCAGATTTATGTGTATACAAATGGTAAACACAGATGTGGGCCGTCTTTAACTACATTTTGGGCCCTAAAATTTGGAAATTTTTGTATATAGGCATTACTCATGTATATCTTTCACCCCTTTATTTTGAAAAGTGCTATACAATAATAACCCTGTATATGCCACGTTCGAATTTCCACTCGATTTGCTTTTTTAGCTCTGAAGTGTTGTTTTATTTCCATTAGAGCAAATAGAGCAAACTCTTGGGCCGTTCTTATATTAACTCTGATATGCTTTAGTGTAGATTTTTCTGCTCGGGATTAGGATCGGGAGCTCGCAGATTTTTGAATGGTGGAGTAACCTAATATGAGCAAACCTTGATTTGCTACCTTTCTTTATTTTTGTAAGTTGTCTTTTGGTGATTTGTTTTAAAATCGGTGAAAAAATTAATTTTATTATTATTTTCGTATTTATATACCATACAGAGTATATCAGTACCGCCATTATAGGTTCCCGCTCTCGATTTCGTTCTTTTATTCCTGTATAACTCCTTTGTCTCTGAAATTACCTGCTCAAGAAAATTCCCTGTTCTGCTCGCTCGAAGGAGTGAAAATTCGAGGGTAGCAATAGAAGCCCACGAGATTGGGACAAATGATTTTACGATTTCACGGCAAGAATTACCCCTAAAATGCTGCGATCTAGCGGCGGCATGAAAAATTAGATAATAAATTACGATTTCGTATGATATGACATCTAGTATTGAGAAAATAACTTAAGAAAATAACAGAAAATAACGCAAAGACACGGCCTGTAGGAGAATTGTTTCTTTGTTTGTTTATGAATCGAATCACAAAATATGAACAACGATCATCAATTATCAAAATGTTTTTGCCTTAAATAATAAAAATCTAAACGGCTAACTTGGTTTTCAGAATAATATTTTTATTCGATTCGTTTGTGCAGATATTGCAAGACGTGAATTTTTAATTTTTTTCTCATATATGCGTTATGTTCTTGTTTTATCCTCTTTAGTAGTAAGACGATAGAAATATGTAATGCATCTTCTAGAAAATATTCTTTATGCACGGATGTACTTTTGCAAACTATTGAATAGTCTGGTAAATAAGACAGTAAATAAAGAGGTATAGGACCCGTATTTTCGTTCATATAATCCGTGATGATTTTACATTACGTCTTATACAAGGGTGCGACTTCTAAAAAAATGCAATAGAACGAGCGCGTTACTATGTTTTATTTACATATATAAGCCGTAGGTTATATATTATTTGGATTTACACTTTATAAAGAAATTTAAAGCTCATGCAAGTGCATGTTATAAATAAAAGAAACCTGTCAATAAATGAAAATGAGGAAGACGCAGATGTATAATAATTTGTATTAGTAATAACAATAATATCATTTATTCCATTGTGCAACAGCGTAGAACACGTCAAAAAATATAAATATATGAGAAAATAAAACAAGCAATCAAAAAAGACAGGAAGAACAAATAAACAAAGAATATGTATACAAAATGTAATACTACACACGGCATATTTAAAAAAATCATATACCGTATAAAAATTGTTCTTAATCAAATATTGTTTTTCTTTTTCTCGTTTAAATTGAAGTGCAAGCATTCGTTTTAATGTCTTTGGCAAGTGTCCATATATTTTAATGCACCTCCAAACAACTTGCTTCTGCACTTTTGTCAACTGAGTCTGAGGTGGTAAAAGCTGATTATTAGTTTTTGCTCTTGTATCACGATCGTGTTCAAGTTCATACATATACGGTCCCAGTAAACCAAATTCAAATTTCCCGCAATTATTTTCAGTAAGTTCCACGTTCAAGCATGAAATTACCTAGGTTTTTTGTATTAGATTAATAGCTATTTGAATACCTTTAAGTTGAAGTTACTAAATATAATTGCGGAAAATTTCAATTTAGTTTACTGGGGTAGTTCATATTTACTAAAAAACTCACAATAATGGTTTCTGAAAAACACTGCAGATTCTAATATATAGAGACGGAAAGATAAGCTCATCAACATTTTTAAATATTTCTTTGCAAGAATGCCTATAGTTCAATTGATAAACTGCCCTAAATGCCGTTAAATCATCTATTTCCGCCGTATAAAACTAACATTACCTAACCACTCATGGCGGGGAATACGATTATAGGGCCTGTAGTGTAGTGTGATCTTATATCTCACGCCATCTGCCGGCACAGTGAGAAACCAAATTTCAAATTTAAAAAATACATATACATTTTACCCACACTGATGAGGGGTATTTTTTTTTCAAATAAGATAAGTGCGGAAATGTACTTGGGTATTTAAAAAAATACAAAAAGTTAGCAAGGCTGATTCGGGGTAATTAATTATTTTTTAACAATTGCGTTCATCCAACAATGATCACGTGATTAAGAAATTGCTAATTAACATGCGGGCGACAATAAATGGATTGAGATCACCTGTGATATTATATCTACGTTCTTTTGCAATGCAGTTACGTTAAGTATCTCCCATAGAGTAAGCGCACTATTTCTATTCACTTTCGCAATGCAAGAACCCAGATTTAGATATTCGTGCTTATTTTATAAAAGATAAAATAATGTCTTGTGGGCGTTTCTGCTACTCTAACTATTTTTTGTAAAAGGGCAAGAATTGAGGTCGGGCTAAAGTTTAGGAGAGGGAATAGATTTTTCATTTCATAAATTTCTTTAAAAATAAAATTGTTTAACTATATTTAAAGTTATGAAATATGATAATGAAGACACCACAAGCGGCTCTCAAACTGTAGATATATAAGTGCTAGGAAGGAAGAAAAATCGGTTGAAAAGTGTCATTAACCAGGTGTGTTTTCTCCACAGGTTTTCACGGATGTGGTATTTTTCTTCCCCGCACTTATACAGTTACTTGCCCTCTTGTGGATTCTTCATTACAACTACCGTTAAATAGATATTCTCTATCTAGATTGGAATTAACAGATTCTTGTAGTAAGTTTAACATATAACATTTTTCTACACTACGACGCAAATACACCTCGCTTAACGTTTCGTGTATGGTGTATTGACGCAATTTCAACATCCTAAAAATCATATCCGCAATTTATCTATCTTTTTGTGTTATTAAATGTGGTCGATTAAAGTAAATCGTAACCTTTCCGTTACGAAACGGAACACACTACTTACCACAACCACCGTTTTTTTAAACTATAAACCACTATAAACAGTACAATTTTTAGATACATATTTCATACTTCAGATAACACTGAAGGCTACGGGTGATGTAATTCACGTACCAGTGTGCCCATGTCTATTACAATTATATTAGATCTATTACCGTATTACTTTTTGTGAAATCTATTACATTTTTTTGAGTCGTCTTAAGGATAATATAATGCCATCGTATAGTATTATATACCCACTATTACCAAATATAATACTAGTATTTATATTGTATATGCTAATACTAATAATTCTTTCAATTTTTATAATGTAATTTGAAAGCACTTTTTTTTAGTTACACGTTTATAAATTTCCAATGCGGTAGAGAAAAAAGGAGCACATAAGTCAATCTATTACCTTTTTAATAAAATTCTATTACAAATAAATTTCACTATGTGACAACACTGCATTCGCATCATTCATTTTTGAGTGATATTCATAAATTAGCAATTAAATCTTTGAATATTTCAAATAGTTGGCATTAGCTTAGAATAGAAATATAGGCCTATTAATCTAACAAACATCATTCATCATCGTAAGTTAATGACGTATTTTTGAGTGTTGTCAGGTTCACTTGTTTATGCATCTAACTAATATTTATCAAAAAGCTTATAATTACAAATATTTAAAATATAATATATACTTTTATAAAGCAACAGAAAAGTGAAAGTGGTGATAATATCATTGCGGGAAACATAGTTTCAACTTTGACCAAGCCAAATCCTTAGTAAAGGAAAAATTATAAAGCACGTTGTATATTAGAATCAATTCAAATAAAAAAAAAACATCAATAAACAATCGACAAAAGATGCCCAACCTGTCAGCAATTTATTTTACCATAATATAATGAATCTGACGTACATCTTTTCATTTGCTAATACATATCACTGTAAACATTATATTACTGTTCTATTTTACATCATTGTATAGAACAGTGGCGGCTCGTGACAATATTGAATGGTGGGGCCAATCTCGGACCAACTATCTCCTCCTCCCCCATTTTATTAATTTTACAAAGTTTTGAATTAGTTTAGCTCAGCTTGCAGTAACTTATTACCTCGTTTATTGCTAACTAAAATAATATCGACACCAAAAATTTAATGTAGACAAATTTAAAAACCATTTTAAAGCGAAGAATTTTTACAGAAAATAAAAGATTTTTAATGATTAATTTGTGATTTACAATGGCCCCGTGGTTCTTTAAGAAGAGCTGCCCCTGATATGGAACGAAACTTTGTCAACAATATACATTGTAACGGCGCTCCTGAATGGCGTTCGCAATGACAGAGGGCAGAAGATTCGTAACAAAGAGCATGAGAGGCCAGAAGATTCATTAACAAAAAGCAGTCAGTACCATGACCTTTTTTAGGTATAAATTAGGGTAGTTTTAGTGCAGTTATTTAGTTCAGCGTATCTGCTGATGGTGATAGCTTTGCTATCGAAACGTACGTCCAGATTAGTGCAGTTTGTGGTGAGGAGTCTAGGAGAAGTTTACAGCAGAAGATTCGTGATTATTCTTCTCAATCTAGAAGCACGCACTAGATATTTCCGGAAGAGTCTAGTCGGCCAGCGGGAAATATAAATAAGGCGACGTTATTGGCCGGAGTCAGTCAGTCGAAACCAGTTCAATCGTGCGAAATAAGCGGTCAGCCAGTGGAGATAAATACGAGCGAATTAGTACATGAGAAATAAATATGGGTGCAAATAAATCGTTTACATAAATTAAGACATTAGTAGTTAAGTGATTTAATTAATAAGCGTTTTTAATAGTAATCTGTAGGTGATTTAATTCGTAGTATTTATTTGAGCTTATTTAGTAGATTTTAAGTAGTTCTTAAGTGTGTAAATAAATCAATTTAATGTAAATATATCGCCGGTTTATTTCTTTTAAACCCCCGACAACGTTTTTTTTTATAATAGAAAAACGTCACAATTTATGTCAGGTGTGGGGTATTTGGCGATATATTCGTGAATATAAACTGAATTAGTGGACTAATAGTACATAATCGAGACAATGGCAGCGAAAACTAATGAACTTGAACTTGAAAGTGGTAGACATAAAACGGGAATTAGAAGAAAGGGATGAAGATACAAGCGGGAAGAAAGCCGAGCTTCAGTTGAGATTGAGAAGAGCAATAGAAGCAGCTGGTGAAGATCCCGAGACATATTTGTTTCACGTGTCTGGTGATAATAGCGAACTTCTAGCGAAACTGGAAGAAAACTTAAAAAAAGAACTTATAGAAAATTCTCGCAACTTAGAAGGGAAAGTTACAGAAAATTCTAGAAAACTGGAAGAAAAAATTGAAAACATAGAAGAGAAAGTTATAGAAAATTCTCTGAATTTAAAACAGGAACTAATGGGAAAATTGGTTGAAAATTCTACGCAGGTTAATGAGAAAATCAAGAATATGGAAGAAGAGCTGAAAAGAATCGAAGAAAAATTACAAGCAGAATTGGACGGTCGCATGAAGGTGATAGAAGAACAAATTTATTTTGGAGCTATACCGAAGACGGAAGAAATTGGAAATTGTTCCAATACAGAAAGCAGTCAGAACCAAGAAATATAGTGCCCATCTGTACGGTTCAAGGTAAATGTGCCCTGCCTACCTTCGATGGAAAGACGCCCTTGGAAGATTATATGACGCTGCTGGATACAACGGCTACGCTTTATGGCTGGACGGAAGCTACCAAAGCAGCCCATGCTATCAGTAGCTCTGCGCGGCGATGCTTTGAAGGAACTCCAGGCTATTCCTTCATCGGAGCGACAAAATTACCAAACGCTACTTAATCATCTGGAGATGCGTTTCGGTAATAAACATCTGCAGCAAGCATAACGCTCGCAGTTGAAGAATCGCTGCCAGAGGTCTAACGAGACTCTACAGGAGTATGAAGCTGACATTGTTCGTCTGGCTAAGAATGCGTACCCAACGGGACCTGAAGATGTGTGTGAGAGCCTCGCTGTGGGGAAATTCCTGGATGGCCTGCTTGATAGGGATACTCAACAGGCAATAAAGCTCGCTCGCCCGCAAACGTTGAACCAGGCTTTAGCTCAAGCATTAGATTATGAAGCCGTGAAGCAATCGGTCAAGGTTCTAGGGATTCACGAGGAAAAAGAGCCATCAGAAGGAATTATGACGAAATTAATGACGGAAATGAAATCCATGCAAATCAGGCAACCAGGAAGACGATGCTGGAATTGTGGAAGGATGGGGCACGTACATAGTAGGTGTCCTCAACCACAAAAGCCAAAACCGAAGGAAAACTAAAATGGGCCGACGGAAGGGGCGATCGTCGACCTATGTAGCTGATGCCCAGTAACACAGTGATTGTCGGCTTAGCAGCCTCGTCGTGTATGGGAATGTAAATGGAAAACCGAGAGATTTACTGCTAGATACTGGCGCAACAATTCTTCGGCCGGAAGCAGTGGGTGGAAAGAATCGGATATATCCAACCAGATGGGCGCTACGTGCACGGCAACTGGATAATCTGTCAACGTGTTGGGGGAAACGATGGCCCACTTCCGTATTAGTGCTACTGCAATCCAGTATCGTGTAATAGTTGCAGATACAGAACAAGACGTAATCCTCGGAATGGACATAATGACAGAATTTGGTTTCAAACTCGACTTGCAAGCAGGAGTATTGGAGGTTGGCACAGAAGAAGTTATTCTCAACGCAGCAAGAAATGTCGGCATGCGTAGTATTGACAGAAGATGTAACTGTGGCGAGCCACAGTGAAACTATTGTGGAAGCGAGGGTGAGTGGAGACATTCCCAAAGGGCAAATTTTAATGCTGGAACCGGGAGCGAATGACGGTCAAGGTAGTGAAATACTGGTCGCTAAGGCAGTCATACAAGCCGGAGCCCATTTGAAGAACTTGGAGCAAGTATTTGAGCTATTGCAAGGAGCAAATCTGAAGCTTAACCCCAAAAAGTGCAACCTGTTTCGGAAGCAAGTGCACTACCTCGGTCACGTTGTATCAGAGGATGGAGTGTCGGTTAAGCATGAAATATGAAGTTTTCTTGGGCTATGCACTTATTACCGACGGTTCGTTCCAGGATTTGCTAACATCGCCAAGCCTCTCACGAGACTAACTGAAGAGGGCAGACACTACGTTTGGGAGAAGAGTTACCAGGATGCCTTTGAAGAACTGAAACGGATGCTGACCATCTTGCCCATCTTGAGCTATCCACAGGCTGAAGGAAAATTGATTTTGGATTCTGATGCTAGCAACGTGGGCATCGGAGGCGTGTTATCCCAAGTGCAAGATGGCCACGAAAAAGTGTTCGGTTACTTCAGCAAAGTGCTGTTCGAAACGGTACGCAATTATTATGTGACAGGAGAGAGCTGTTGGCCGTAGTTAAGTCTAGAGCACTTTCATAAATATCTTATGACAGGAAGTGCTTGTTAAGAACCGGCCATGCGGCATTGATGTGGTTGCTACGCTTGAAGAATCCGGAAGGGCACGTTGCCAGATGGATAGAGCGTCTGCAAGGGGCGTAATTTTGAATCAGCGGTGTTTCAAGAGATGTGCAAAATATTGGGTATTCGCAAGACCCGTACAACTGCATTGCACCCGCAATCAGATGGCATGGTGGAGCGCATGAACAGGACAGTTATCAAGTATCTATCAAAAGTTGTCGCAGAAAACCAACAAGATTAGGACCAGCAACTACATCGGTTCTTGCTGGCGTACAGAGCATCAGTCCACGAAACCACCGGCCATAGCCCATCTAGTGTGCTTTTCGGACGAGAGCTGCGCCTACCATGCGATCTTAAGTTCGGCTTTAAACCGAATGAAGAGGTAGTTGGAGATGATTACGTTTCACACTCGTTTTCACAATCGAGTGAGGGCGAATATCCATGAAGCAAGTGACCGAATGAAGGAACACTACGACATCAGAGTGAATGAAGGCGGATATCAGCCTAGAGACCTGGTTTGGCTGTTCATTCCTCAGCGACTTCGAGGCCACTCACCTAAGCTGCAATGATCGTGGGACGAAGTGACGTCATCTACCGCATCAGAAAGGAACCCAATGGTAAGGCAAGAGTGGTGCATTTTAATCGTCTAGGTCCTTTTCTTGGGGACAATCAGGAGGGCGAGCAGATTGTCCGAGTTTGTAAACTCCCAGAAGAACTCAGCTATGAGGAGTTTATGGGCAAGTATGGGAATGGCGGCAAAATGCGTCACGGTGTAACAACGGAGATTCAGGAGTATTTGTTTTTGGCTCCTGAAGAGTGCGCGTTAGCACATTGTGTTGCCCCAAGATTTAAGAATGGGCAAGGGGATAGCCACCGTATTCAAGAAGAAATTTGGGGGTGTCCAAGATCTCCGAAGCCAGAACTCTGAGGTGGGCAATGCTCCGCACTTGCCAGGAAAGAAATGGCCTTTATTCTATTTGGTGACCAAAGAAGCCTCAGTTGGCAAGCCAACCTACCGGACGATGTGGGACAGCTTGATAAGTTTAAGAGAGCAACTGTTGGAGCTGGGGATCAATAAGATCAGGGTGCCAAAAATAGGCTGTGGATTGGATGGCTTGAACTGGAGAGTTGTAAGGAATATGCTCGAAGAAATTTACCAATACACTGGAATATAGTTCCTAGTATGCAGTTACAACCCGCGGATTGAATCGTGCGAAATAAGCGGTCAGCCAGTGCAGATAGATACGAGCGAATTAGTACGTGAGAAATAAATATCGGTGCAAATAAATCGTTTACATAAATGAATGCTGAGAAACGAACATCTTAAGTCGCTCCACGGGCGCAAGTATAATAATAACTCATGGCCGCCGATGCCCCGTGTAATTGGCGAAAGCTGTTGGGGGATGCTAAGCCATGAATTATTATTATTATTATTAAGACATTAGTAATTAAGTGATTTAATTAATAAGCGTTTTTAATAGTCATTAGTGAGTGATTTAATTCGTAGTATTTATTTGATCTTATTTAATAGATATTGTATGTATATAAATCAAGTTAATTTAAATATATCGCCAATTTATTTCTTTTAAACCCCGTTTTTTTTTTTTTTTTTTTATAACAGAAAAACGTCACAGCACGTACACACAAAAACCATTCATTTCATAAAAATAATAATACGCAAATATTCTCTATATATCGTGCATCATTCACATTTAACTTTAACAACGACAATATCGAACAAATTTAAAGAGAAATTTTGATTTTACATGTCTAATTAATTTTCAAATCTTTTTCATTCTTAAATCAAACTTTATCAACCTAAATTTAGACACAATTGTTAATTTTACATTTTCTTTACAGTTAAAAAAGGCTACATATACTTTTATATACCCGAAACGTCACGTTAATAAAATATTTAAAATTCAAACAATTTTTTCATCCCGTCCGCTACCAGCAAGAATACCAAGACGATTGATAAAATCCAGTGTTAATCCAGTCCCAATTGGTGGTCTATATATTCAACCCCAATCTACCTTATTTATGAATTGTGGGTTCGCTTTTTGTTCAGAAACGTTTGCTAGGACAAATACACATTTATGAAAGATTAGTAGCAAACGCCGTTCTACTTCCAATCTTTTAATTTGATAAATATTTTCACAAGTGGTTTCGGCGTAGTGCTATCATCAGGTGTAAAACAAATTGCACTTTAAAATTTTTAATGTTGTAACAATTATATAAAAAAAAAACTATCGCATAAATAAACAATGAAAACTAATATGATTTTTAAAGTTAACATTTTAATTTTAAGTGTATTAGTGTTGTTATACCGTGAAATTAATTTAGTATATATTTTCGAAGAACGTTTCTGTCCAAGCCTTTCTCCATCATTTGCGGTACCCTTTGGCGAGGCCCCTATCCGACGGTAAGCCGGACCTGCCTGTCGGACCGCGATGAATGTCCTTTTCTCATAAAAAATAGATTCTGCGCCGATATGACCCTAAAAAACAAAGGTATTAAATATTTAAGTTTTAATCTAAAATTCAAAATATCTACTTATAAGAATTTTTATTTTGAATTATTCATCGAATTTTGAGTTAGAAATTTTGTATATACCCGCCGCCATCTTGTGATAGCTTGTTTAGTTTAAACTTCATGTAAGAGCAGTTTTACACGTACGAGAATTTTTACATAAATCATAACAAAAATTATCCCGAAATTTTGGTGAGAATTTCCTACGAAATTTTTGTTGCGACACTTTCAGGTCGTTTTACACAGGAATAAATTTTAACCGACATTTTCATAATATTTGTTATTATAAGCAGGCGCATTTGTTAAATTAAATTGTTATTTGATTATGGTTATCATAGAAATCCTAAATAAATAGCAGTTAACCGATAAACCAGCAAAATATGGATCATAATTGTTTAGATTTAGGTTACAACTTAGAAGTCCAAATGGAAGTAACCTTATTCCTGTGTAAAACGACCTGAAAATGTCGCGACAAAATTTCTTAGGAAAATTCTCACAAAAATTTTCGGGATAATTTTTGTTATGATTTATGTAAAAATTCTCGTATGTGTAAAACGGCTCTAAGGCGGCAATTGTTTTTAATATATTTCAGTATGTATTTTTATTTAAATTCGAATAACCAGTAATAATTTTTCACTATGAAATGTTGCATATGACATTATTAAGCATAGAATGCCGATATTAGAAATACGTGGGAATTAAAAAAAAATATTACTCAACGCATTTTGTGGCTAAATAATTATATTCTAAAATTCGGACTGTCTATATTAAAACGTAATTGTTATTTAATAAACGAACTCATGTTATTTATCTGAAATTTGTTCCTTCCGTATGTATTGATTTTGTTTTTATTTTACCCACAAACCGTCTGAAATCGGAGCCAATCTGGATGTGGCTCACCGTTTGTTTGTATAAATAAATACAAAGCGCGTTTCGTCATATCAAATCATAGGAGTCGCAACATTCGTTGCATTTATCGGAATTTTTACAGAAAATAAAAGCTTTTGAATGGTTAATTTGTGATTTGCAATGGTGGTGCCAATTATGGTCCCGTGGCCGCCACTGGCCTAATACATATTCACAGAGCTGTATTTTATACCAAGTGAACTGTTAAATTAATCTATATAGGATGCACCACAGGATGCACATGGGATAGAGTCGATAGAGTTCAACATCGGTTGCAACTCCCAACTTATCTACCTTATCTCTTGCCGATGATCCTAGCCTTCCATCTATCTGTACGTAGTATGCTCAATACTGTATACTATACACAGACGCATTGACGAAATTCTTTTATAATGTATAAACTATGTATTGTATATTGATCAACCGCTTAACATGTGTTTGTAGATCACAGAAGAAATGACAGAATATTAAAATTTTATTTTAACCGACATATTTCCTTTATTTATTTATTTTGTATAACCATAAAATACCTAACAGAACAATAATTGACCTTCGCTGCATTTAAATCATTTTTTAAATATTTATGGAATTATCAACCAACGCGTACATTTCATTCACGATGAATCGATGACTGTATTCTTTTTAGCTTAAATTCCAATGTTGTCGTCCTGTCCACAAATGACTTTAAAAATGTGTCAAATGTGATGTGACTCAGTTGGTGTTACATACATAGGTTTGAGACTTATTCTTCATGGAAAGAATAAAAGATATGGATATGATTAATGAGACAAAAATGACTGTGATTAATAATACATGTTAATGCCACTACCATCTAAGGAAATATAACAGAAGTCATGGCACAGAGGCCTCGAAAGCAAATAGAAAATAAGCCATCACTTTACTTTCCCCAGAAGAAAACCAACAAATTTTAGATTAGTTGGTTCAAGATGCAAGGTATTAAAAATATTACACATTTCAGTGTTCGATGTATTGTTTCTTATGTTCTAGACTATGGTAACAGCGGTGGTGCAGCTATATCACACACAATCTCCAAAGCACTTGCAATGGATAAAAAAAGACACAGGAGTATTGTGTTTTGTAAGAGATAATGTCAGAAAAACATATTTCTTTCGTATTTTCTGTTTAAAAAGAAATTGTATGATATGGGAACAAGAAACATACACTCACATAGATTACGATTGCAGGTGTCAATTTTTGCACTCGTTTGAAGGAGATGTAAATGCTTGTGAAATATGATTACCACTCTATAATATCTTTGTATTTTAAGAAATGTTATATATGCATTTAATTTTGCTTCAACTCTCGAAGCAGATGAAGCGAAACAAATTATCACAGATAAATTAGCAAGAAGACGTAAAGCAGGTACTTGCATAGATATTAGAATTATTATGAAGTACAAATGTTTTTGTTAACTACAGATTACAAAAATGTACCGAGGAGAAATGACTCTCTAATATCAAATAATCCAGATTCTTCGCAATATGCAGATCAGAAATCACTAAATCCTGAACAAGGTAAGATAATTAAAGATTCTTATGTTTATATGGTCCAGTAACAGAATAATTCAAGCATTAAAAAAGAAAAGAAGAAGAAATTTAACAAAGGCTGATATTGGAAATCCTTCTGAATTTCGCCATGTTTCTCACATTGGTTGGCATCGCGACAAAGGACTCGACGTCATTTCCACAGATTCAGTATATCAAGAAATATTTAAAAAGGTATGAAACATTTTAAATCACATTCTCCTTGAATGAAAAATATGCAGCCTCTATGCTTGCAAGGGCCATGTTTATAAGCTCCACTTATATACTAACTAAATTCATAAAAACTACACTTAAAGATGTTATGCCTACAATTTTTACTTGAAAATGTTAATGCAATAACTTTTTACTATGTTCTTTCTCTTGTTAGAATTATGTTTCGCGAAAATTTTATTTAAGTGAGTGGTCGACCTAAATGTGTCAAATAATTGCTCTGTACAGGAAAAATAATAAATATAAAATTTTTGAGCTTATTTCATGTATTTGTAGGTTATTTGTGCTTGTCTTGTTCGCAAGCAGTGTTTCAATTTATTCTTATCAACAGGTCTAAATTAAAATGCTTGCCAAATGGTTAGATGTTTATATTTTTTGGACCACATTTTGGAGCATGTACACTTGAATAATTGTCAAAAGTTGTATTTTATTGTTTTTGCCTAAAACTAATAAAAACCGAGATCACATATAGCTTTTAAATTAAATTTAGAACACCCAAAAGTATTTCGATTTACAGATCGGATAACAGTAAATTTGGTTGATACTCAAACAGTTTTGTCAATTTTTGCGTAATTGATACAGCAAAAACTGAAAAGTACGACTTCAGTGTAACAGTTGTTGCAAGGGACTGTATCTAGTAGTAATAAATAAAATTTTACAAACATTTTCATTCTAAACCACTAGCAAAACTAGAAACAACACTGCAATTGAGCTGCTAAAAACGAAAAAAATGGAAATATCTAATTCAATGAAACAATATTTGGAAAAAATCGTGATTTTGTTTAATATGTTTACGAAAATTTGCATGCAGCCTCAGAATTGAATTAAGCAACTTTTTCAAATAACTTTTTGGATATCATGTCATCTAACCTCAATTTTTACAGAAAAATGGCATTTTTTTTAAACTTACCGCCATATTAGTAGTCACGTGATGTGCGTCTAAATAAATTTTGGGGTTCCTAGACAGGCACAACTTATCCGCCAAAAAAAAATTAGTGTATTTTAATAATTAAAAAGAAATCCATATGTTGCAATATTTATGCCGGTCACTGTATATATTTCTGAAATAGAATTTAAAGTCCCTATAACAAAAAAAAAACTTATATACAAAAATATAACATAAAAATAAGCTCTATTAATAAACATAAAAACATATAGACGCAAATTTCACTAATAAATAATCCTTTCTGTGAATGCAAAGCAACTGAAAAATTAACTCTTTTATTTTTTTTTTGAGTGTAGACCTCGCAGAGAACAGGCTTACTTTATAGTAAGTTGATCCAAATTTACAAATTGAATCCTCTAAATAGACGATATGCAGGTACTCTCCAATATCAAAATGGTTGCTTTGAATGAAACATTACAATTCACAAGTAATAATAACATTATATTATAAGGATGCTAAACATTGTGGGGTCAACTAATATTACCTAAGTTATTTCTAGTTTCAGTATACATATTTTCTTTTACATGGATCCGTCTACGAGCGTCTACACTGAAGTTATATTTTCTTTTTGTTCAATAATACATCTCGAATGCTCTTTCTACTTTAATTCTCTAAAATCATCCTAAAAATTCATTTCGCTCAGTGTAAATAGGATTAACTATATCTTTCCTTTATAGAGTACAGCTATCCAAGTGGGTCCTTCTATATCTATATGTTAACTGTTTCTTTCATATTTCCTTGTACTATTAATTTTATATTATACGTAAGTGTTTGACTATGGATTCGAATCAGATGTGCTGTTAGGTACACTTAACATACTTTAATGATTTGTGACTGGCGAATATGAAAACCTTTGTTTTAACAACCAAAAAAGAATAACCTAACTAGCAATAAATAAGTCTTAAACTTAAAGTTATAATTTCCAAATCATTTTGTTTACTATCTGGGGAGATAAAATTTCGAGAAGTGTTTCCTTTCAGTCCATTTCTTTGCCATTGTCAGAATTATAGGCGATTTTGAAAATAAGCGGACGTAACAAGGATACCAATGTTGCTACAGTAGCAAAATATTTTTGAGGCACTTTTAAAAGTGGTGAATAAGTTTTGCTATTTGTCTTCACCAATTCAATGAATGTTTTTCAAACGCCGCACAGGGCCTTTTAGACATAGAGAAAATTTGGTTATTTTTCTACATTAGCTGTTAGTAACTTGCCCATACATCACCGGGCGGCAGGGTTATTACAATGATCAAAGTTCGTATGCTATCGTCTGAAATACGAAAATGTTACGAACTTATACGAAGAAATGCGATTCTTGTAATCGGTCTCGTAAAGCAACGTATGCACCAGCCACCGTTGTCATACATTAATGTATCACATAAAAAATGGTAACAGAAATAATTACCTATAGTTGCTACATCGTGAAGAATGAAAAAAAGCAAAATAGTTATAGTTTAAAAAAAGTAAAACTTCAAAATTGAGCTTAAACTTTTGATTCAATGAAAAGAAGTAATAATATAATAAAACAAAAATATATTAAAATGTTAATATCGATCTAAAATACTTGATATACTTACGACTTTACTAATTTTTTCTGCTATTATTAAGTCAAATATTTATAACACGATTTAAACAAAACAAACATGCCGCCAACAATTCTTAATTGATTTCAGTTGTTTTAATTGACATCTGCACCATCCAGATAATGAAGTAGAAAATTCTTACCTCAAATGAGGTATGAACGATTTTCTAACAGCCGGGGAAAAATATAAAACCGATCGTCTTTTCACATCCATATTTGTGTTAACATTGACTGGTAAAAATATTGGTAAAAAACTATCGGCATTTGTAAAAAAAAATATTTCATAAACATGAATATACATCACCATCCCTACTTCAATTATTTGTATAATTGTGCGGTGGCTTAAAAAATAATTGCATTTTTTCCTGTTGGATTTTGTAGGCTGGAATTGGTGAACACGATTTACAGAATAAGAAGACAAGAGAATTTATACTAGATTTTATTCAAAATTACTCTGATATAGAGAGTATAAAGCAAGAAGCGAAGAAAACCAAGCCTGCTGCTCCCTTACCAACTCCACCTACCGGATCAGCAGTTCCACCTGTGCCTCCTAGATCTGCGCCAAAACCTGCACACAACGTAAGTGAAGATTATATTTGAAACTGCACTAAAAATGATGCCATAAATTACGAATGTCACAAAATTATACTGCCTCAAAACGTATCTCCGTTTCAATAGCTAATCTATCATCATCAACAGTACCACTGAATTAGATAGTTATTGAAACAACATCAAGTGCAGTAAAGTTTTGTGGTGAGATGTATTTAATGTTATCAAGTATAATAATTTTACAGTATACAACGGACGTTAAATGAGAGCGGCTGGGTATTGTTTAACACATTGAATGCACCGTGCAGTAGTTGTATAAACGAAATGCCAAAGTGCTTCAACGTGTTAGGCATGATTTAAGATAACTGATACTTATTTTCTAGTAATCATACTAAATTTTACCTATAAACAATTTTTAAATATGGATAAATTTATAGTTCACTGTCAATCAGGAAGAATCTTCGTGTATATACTACTGATGTAACGAATCGTGGTTTTAGACATTCGCGAATGTGAATGCGAATACGAATATTAACTTTTTAATTTTACTAGCGTCATCTATTAGCTCTCAAGTTACAACTATACGAACACTTGCATTAAGCGCTTATGCGCACACGTAGAGAATTAAATTCTCCATCACCGCAGTGAAACTAGCAAAGTACAACCGAATCGTTTCGACTTTTACGTCCTATTCTTGTCAATTCAAGTTTAATTTTGAGGTTATTGATGGTTATTCTAATGTAAACTGCAAATTTGTGCTCAAAAGGTTGTTTTAGGATCTCAATGAATTTAAATATTTGGTTTTTTTTCTAAATTATCCATTTTAGCAGGTAACTTTTTTATTCGCATATTTATTACGAATGCCAATATTCAAAAACATGCGAATATATATTCGTTACATCACTAATATATACATATATCATGCACATTTTATTGCAAACTCATATTTTAAAAAATTATCCTATTGCTACCATCCCTTTTCTCCGATGAACATATTCTAGTTAATAAAATTTAAATGAAGTAGTGAGGTTTTATGCAAGTGCACGGAAATGAATATCATGCTTTTTGTAGGAATTAAAAATCATTTGAGATTACATCTAAAGGAAAATACCTGAAGTGAAACAAACTTGTCACCTATTAAGTAGGATATTTAATTTGAAATGTGTGAATTTGTTTTTTGTGAATCATTTGATTAAAATTTAGCAGCTTTTAAATAAAGTTATATCATCATATACTTCATCACATTACACGCCTTGTCATCGGATGAATAATATGATATACTGCGATTTTTAATACGCTAGGTTTCGTAACTCTGCAAATAATTATGAGTAAACTGTGCGTTGTGTTTTTCTCAACTAAAATGCGTTAAATTTGACTTAATTACGTAACAATTAATAATAGCAATAAATACACCATCGTTTTTCAAAATTATACATATGGACTATAGTGTCGGACATCTCTTTGAGTTCCATGTTGTTATGTATATGCTAAAATAAATAAATGAAATGAAATTTGCACAAGTATTTGTATTAATTTGACAAGAAAAAATGTAAATTGATCAATTTAGCGATATTTACATGTATTGTAACTCTATTGTGTAATTATATTAATATTTTTTATCTTTAAATAAATATATTGTATAAGGCTTATATACCGGTTTACCAAAAAACGTTCGGTAAATTTACCGGTAAATTACAAAAAATTACCGGTAATTCGGTAAATGAAAAATCCATACCAGAAATTTTTATTTATGTACGAAATATTGTGTTTATAGATATTTAAAGGTCCAAAGGGACATTGAAAATAAAAAAAAAAAAACAGGTAAGTGTAAATAAAAATATACCCAATTATTAATTTTATGGGAGATGTTTTTTGTTTAATTTTAATTTAAACTTTCTTGAGATTGAGAGTCGCTGTAATGCTCTAGAATAGAGAATATAGAAAAGAAGCTGAAAAAATGTTTTGATTAGAAACGTATAACGTCCATTCCACCGAGAAAGAGAAGGAATCAAAAAATTCAACAAAAAAAAAATTGAAAAAAGTCGTATAGAAATTAAAAGAAAATAAGTCACAAACGAGATGGATAACGAAATGCAACGCAAAGAAAAGCGAGATTAATGTTCATTTTTTGCTAGGACGGTAGGAAGCAAAACGCCCCACACTCATTTTTTAATATTTAAAAATAATAATATATAAGAGCAACACACGTATTTATATTAATAGCAATTTTGAATACATCACATTATGAGAGATCATTAATGCAACATTATTGTAAAATAACATTAAAATTTGAACCTTAAATATTTTTTTTACTAATATTGCTGCCTTAAGATTGTGCACATGTATTATTCTAGCCTAACTAACTCTATTTTCTTGGGGAATCCTCATTAATGTCACACATAAAAAAAGAAAATTCTAGGTATTTTAGTTTTCATTTACCGAATTACCGGTAAATGAAAAAATCGGTAAATTTACAATCACTAATATTGTACATTCAAATAATGCGGTTTCACTTAAAATTTTAGTTTAAGTATTTTAAAATTAGAAATTCGAAATTAGCGAATCGTGCTAAACCCACACGCTGGTAGGTCGCTGGATCCTAACAAACTCAGCGGAGTATATTTACACTGAGCTATCCAGCGATCTACATGCTTGGTAATTGTATTTTGTACTGAGCATAACCTTACTACAAAGTTACCGTATTTTTTTTCGATTTCCGATTGCATTTCTTTTGCAATTTAAAATGCAAAATTCAAATGCAGTTTAGATGCTGAATAACTTTGTCTTCGATAAGAATGGTGGAAAGTGAGAAAAATGGAGGACGTAAAATTAGTCAATCAGTCAACTAGTTTAGTTACTAACTTTTTAATTTTTTTAACATTATGGATTGTTGCTTTATAGAGATTTTCTATTTACCGGCTCTAGCAAGTTTAAATCTAGTCCATCATCATTTTCATGACGTATTACAACAACTACAACGTTAGAAAAGTGAGATTGAACGTTACATTTGGGTTGTGAATGCTGACAAAAATCAAGGGTTCAGGAATTCACTAACTGCTGACTTACACCATGCTGCAGCGCTATTTTTCAGCTGCTGTGTTATCTAAAAGCATGCAAATATCCTTGATACTGCGGCGCTGTTTACCACAACCTACCTTTACCACGAAAAAAAAAAAAACAAAAAAGACATTCCACTATTAAAGAGTTTTAGCAACTTACCGTATCATTTACGCTAACGCTAAACGTTAAATTGTGTGTTTATGCGCGTGCGCATTAGGTAGAGTTCACACCGGAGTGATACGACAAGCGGTACAACCAGTAACACGGCACGTGGCGTGTAAATTTAATTTAATTGTCGTATTACTGGTTGTGCGGCTTCTTTAATTTAATTTTAATTAACCTTAAACTTATAAAAAAGAATATATAAAAATTTAGAGTGAAGTAAAATTTAAAAACTAAAAAAGTATTTAGTATTTATTCATTTTTGCAACTTTTTAGGTTATATTCAGAGCCGCTCTAACTAACGACATTACCCAACACGGTTCGGGATTTAGGCAACCGTTGAAGTACAGTCACTTTCAAAATGTGTGTACCGCTCAAGCGCGACAACGCTGCGGTTGCCATAAAGCGTCTACCGTTGAGTCAACTTTACCTCGCGACAAAACGCCTAATATCTAAGTTAGGAAATTTACAATTAAAGATCTATGCACAAAAATTAAAAGTAAAATTTTAAGATATCTGTCGAATGAGTATGCAATATAATATAAATTAACCTATTTTTTCTATCTACTTTATAGACGTAGTATCGAATGCATTTAAGTATGAGTATTCGTAAGTATCGATACTTTTAATTGAGTACTCAAATCAGTATTGCAAATTTCAATCGATAACACGATGAGTACTCGGTATCGCAGATGAACTGGTATCGAATGAATCCTAGTTGCTTGGGTTCTAATTATGGAAGCATGGGAGGGTAATGTTTAAGTTATGAAAAAGATATTTTGTACGAGATTAATAAATAGCCCAGAAAATACATAGATTTGTGCAAGTTACCAAGTATCAGGATTTTATTATCTCACAGTATTGTTCCTGGGTTCAATTTATTTGTATTACAATTTTGTTAAAAAGCCACTAGATCCCTAGAAAAGGTAATAGATTGATTGATATCATTGTTCTTTTTTCTGGCAATATCGTAAAATATATGGTTCAAAAAATGTCAACGCTTCTAAAACATATATTATAAAGAATTAATGATTGATCATATTTACATACGCGGGATGCATAATAGATTCTGACAAATAATAGTAAGATAATGAGTTTTCAAAAAAAGTAATAGATCTCTTTATAAAACAATACAAGAAGACACAACGCTGTAGTGCGTGTTTAACAGAAATAATTGGTGTCTAATTTGCGTAAATAATAAATACGTTCAAATTTATAAATAACACGAAAATTGATACACAAAGTGCATATAGATGACACTTTTTCGTTTTTTTTTTTTTTTTCGGGCAACCAAATCAATGACGGGAAGTCTTTAAATTCACAAACGTCAAGCGCACGCATAGAATCACGCGCACGCTAAAACACGTCCAAATAACGTGGCTCGGTATCCAATAGCGTTACCGTAAGTGATGCGGTAAGTTGCTAAAACTCTCTGTTATAAAGCGATTCCTCCCGTAGCTTTTAACGTAAGCTTACTAAAACTCTTTATTATCTTACTGGAGATTGATTAGGGATAATTTATTGCCAAGCAAAAGCATGTGGTATAAAGGGCACATATTCATAAATACCTAATTACCTTGTTCAACATTGTGGTGTTGTATCCGACACCTCGCTAGTGTATGTATATGTGTCTAAAACCAATGGTGTCAATTAGGATTAATGTATAAACAGAACATAGTAAAATTAATCAATATCCTTTTAGATAAATTAGAAAACACGTCTTATGACATATTCTTGCTTGGCAATAAATTATCTTTTTTAATAAATCGAATATTCACGCCGATTAGACGATTGTAAATCTGTACTCTCTAACTATTTTATGTTTTAACCAATGTCATTGATGTATCATACGAGTAAAGATAATCTTCTAATTTAACTGTTTTTCTCAAGTATTGCTATTGAAAAAAGAAACAAAGTTTCCGCTTGTCACAGAAAAAGATACAAGGATTATTTCGTGAATGTGACAATAGAGATAGCTCTATTACTGCCTTAAATTAATGCACCATTTCCGGATTCTATTATGGCACCTGTCAGTTATCAAATCTAACCTATAACGTCGTTAATTCGTATTGGTTTATTATTAGCTGTGTTATTAGTGATTTCTCGCTCGTTTTTCGCTTTCCGTCTGTATTTTGCAAGAAAAAACTGTTCGTTGTAGAACACTGAGCCTTCTGTAAAGTTTCCAGGAAATTATTTTGATTAAAGGGAATGTAAAAATCGAATTTAATGTAATAGTGAAACACGGCATAGATCTGTTTATACGGTTTTAATTGACCCAGAAGTATCGATTTGATTCATACGCACAAAAATCGATGACGTTGGTAAAAACATAAAAGTAGACAGATAGATACGCAGGTAATTAGTCACCCAATGATTTCCCTAGATTCCTTAGCTAGTGTAACAAATTTTTAATAGGTTGAGTTTCTGTTTCGTTGGTTACGAGAAATTTGAAATATTTGTTTTTTAATCTAGAGTACCGCAAATACACTTTCATTCATCACGACATTAAGCAATTACAATATTCATTCTCTTGTCTTCTACAGCTGTTAGTATCTATGTAATAAAGTGCACTTAAGAGTTTCTCGTAAAAATTTTTTTTTTCAAATATCCTATCTTATAGACCGACATATGATATTCTACTTACAAAATGATGTTTTAGGAGAAAACTTCAAAATATATTTTGTTGTGCCTGATAGATACAAAAAATAAATGAGCTTCATATTGTAATTTTGTTAATTTCATGTTCACAATCAAGAAAGTTTTCTCGTATAACGGCACTCTTTGACAACTTAAGAAATTAGCTAGGAATATGCCAAAATATACATGGTTCCATTTTCCCGTCTCAAAATTGATCACGTTTCGGAAATTCTGGTTGTTATAAAAAAACTGGTATAGGTTAATAATTGACATATATATATATATATATATAATTACATCCCTCTATCATTATGACGTCTTTCACCGAACCGCGTTTATTGCGTCCACCTGATAGCGCAATATATATGAAGTTTGACGATTGATTGTAATAAGGGTTGTCAACATATAACGCTGTACACTTCTATATTTTTCTATCATGCCCATAGTTTATTCCCCATTATGAAACTAATGTGACGTCCTTTCAGTATGTCGCTCATGTGACGTCCATGATATGCAGCGGTATGTTTTACCGCTTTATAGCAACCACAAATATACTTACTTTCATGATACCGTTAGAATGAACTCCGCCATGTTGCCATGTCTATCTATTTTTTACAGCCCCATTTGATTTATGATTTTACTAAACGTTTGGTTATTTCTTAATATTCTATATGTATCCATACAAATAGAAGAGCCTACACTACAAGGCGCATATCCGGCAAAAGTGTTGATTAGTGCCGTTATTTATTTAATTCTTGTTTTAATCTAAGTTTTCCTCAAATAAAAGTTCTTTTGTTTTTGTTTTTTGAATAATTATGTATATTTTTTATACTATTTTCCGAATCCGAAATTTTTCTACGTACAAATAGTTACATTTTATGAGGGGTCACACAATAATATTTCCAAAATACTAATGTAATAGTCACACACGAAATTGTTGTTACTTGTGCCTCTGCCGTGCCGATATTTTTGATTGCTTATCAGTTGTTATTTTTTGACAATTAGCGTCGCTGTTGATAATTTCTTGTGACTTAGTTTTAAATTTTAGTGTGTTAGAAATGGTTCACTTAACAGAAAAGGGTAAATTTAATATTTTTGTCATGATAAGATATGGTGAGCAAGCAAGAAGTATGTGCATATTATTCAATAACGTCTATTCTAACCGTACTGCTATTACGCAGACTTTCCAAATTTATTGAAAAATACGCAGACATCCCGGGCGTAAACGAAAAGTCTAAGACGGAAAGACCAAAAACTGCTACTGGTGGTGATGCTGCATTAAATATTTTGTTGGCGGTGAACGAACGACCCCGGACATCGTGCAATGATCTACAACGTGACTATAATATTTCAGAACGATCTGTTCGTAAAGTGCTTAAAAGAGAAATTACATTCATAAAAAGTGCATTAGTCTTAGAAGACTGCAATTTTGTAAAATCATGAGGATGCGTTCCAAACAAATTCGGAATTTGAACAACATTTTGTTTTCTGACGAAGCCACGAAATTATGTTAAATGAATATGTTAACTAACAGAGATAATTGTCGATATTGGGCCCAGGAAAACCCTAAATGGCTAATAGAAGTTCACTCTCAACGTCCTTAGAAAGTTGATGTTTAGGCAGGGATTATCAATGCTAATATTATTGGATCATCTATTGCGCATTACCAATGGAGAAACTTTTATTGACTCAAAACGTAGTTCCGACATTACAAGCTATTTATCTCAATTACAATAACCTCTGGGTTTCAACAAACGGGGCTCTTCCACACTTTGGTTTAGAGGTCAGAAATTATCGGAATAATTTTTTCCCCAGCCTATGGAGTGGACGAAATGGGGCAGTAAAGTGGCCGGCCAGATCTCCAAACTTAAACCCTTCTGACTTTTTGCTATGGGGCTACATAAAATATAAAGTTTATGGGGAGCGGCTAATATCTCCGAATTAGAAATATGCGTGAAATGAGGATAATGGGAAATAATGTGTTTGGAAATGTCAGGCGATCTTTCAGGGAGACACTAGAGATGTGCATACAGATTCTTTTACTTTTCCATACAGAGTAATTAAATGATTATTATTTCAATGTAGAGTCCGTTGCAATAGAGAATGGTACATGACGTGACATGCGCAATGAACGAATATTGGTAGCCAATGCTTCGTTGCTAGGTAACAGACAGTGGTAGCCGGCAGCGGGGCGTAAATGACGTCAGGTTTTGCGCCGATTTTAGTGACGACATGTACTATTCTCTATTATGGACTCTACAGTTGAGTATTTTGGTTTGATTTTGGTTTGATTATTCTTTAACAGTAAACACAGATTTGAGCAGTGTTGATTGTCGACGTCGGCGTGCCGAGCCGGCAAATGTAAACAAAACGTTTTACGTGGTGTTGTCATGGAACACCATCTCAAGCTGAAAGTAAAAAAATCTAATTTGCAGTCTTATTAATAGTTATCAAAAGCCAGAAATTTCAATACCAGTTGCACAAATTTTGCAGTTGTCTTTAAAATTGCCAAGTATTTTTGATTTCCGCTTGAAAAATCGCTGATATGGCTCTTAATGTTTATAGGTAGGTGGATGTTTTCTTACTTTCATCTTCATATGATAACAACAGTTTGTTACTACACCATAAACGAAAAATCTCCGAATATTTTAAATACTGACAGTATTTGAGTACATGACGGGGAACACAATAAGAAAGGCATCACCAAGCAATTTTTTTATAAAAATATATCTAAACCACTGATGTTTTAGCGTTTCGCAAAACTACAATATCCAAATTTTATAAACATATCATAAAATGAAATACGTGCCAAAAAAAATGCAACATATCGAGGAAGGACACTCACAAAGCTGGAATCTTAACAAAACAACTGGCTGCTTGTAAAAGTCGCTGATGATCATATAGCCCACGTCTGTTAGAACTTCATAAACGAAGAGAAAGTTGAAATTCTTCCCTGGCTGCTCGCTCACCGGATTTAAACCCGATCGAGGTGTGTGGATATGATAGGTTGCTGCTACATAAGGCGTTTACCATAAGCAGCAAACACCTTGCAGGAACTATCGTCGTCATCTACATTGTGCCTGAAATGAGATCCCATAAGATACCATTGATCATCTCATTGAGATGTAACATTTTAATTGATAAATTTTGCTAATTGTTGGTATTTTTTTCTAATTGCTATGATTTACTACTGAAAACTAGTAGTTATGAAATTACTACTTGAAACTTCAGCCTTATGACTCTTTTAAGGTGTTGCAATTTTTTGGCACAGTTTAAATCTATAAATTAATTCCAGATTCTTTCTTCTGAGATGGAATAAATCTCTGTATTTTGTCAATCTATTACATGGATAAAGTGAAAGAAAAATATCAACACTATTGTAATGATAATCCATACAAATTAGTATATAGCATTCGTGACGAGGACAAATTGTTAGTCTGATGGACCGAATATTATCGTAGGATGTATAAAATGTGGATTTTCTAAATAAACTGCAGTAATATTCTACTAGTGTGTAGTAATATTGTGTAAGAAATAACCTTATTCTTTTCTTTTAAAATGTACTTTAATGAACTAACAAACGAACAGATCTATTTTCATATTAAAATTAAACAATACAGATAAAAAAAAAACACTCTGCCGCCATCGCCTTCCCTTGCTCTGCTACCAACCTCCCAAAACTAAAGTTTCCTACAATTGTTAATATATTTCAATACTTAATATTCTAGAGTGCTAATACAAGCAGCAATCCAATGCGAAATGTAATTACCTTTAAAAATTGTAGAAGGTAATGGGATAAAGGCTTACATGCACATGTTTATAATGCAAAAATATTTATTAAGATCGTCAAGAAATTAATAACTAATAGTAGACGTTTAATCAAATTTTATATATAGTAAGTTTTATGTAATCCTTAGGTAAACCCGGATCATACTCATCTTCTAATGTCATAACGTTGGTTAGATATTTAGCAATAATTTGTACATCAAAAACATAAGTGTAGTTTAAAAGTAATTGTTACACATAAATTTGTACAAAAACAAAATGTCTTTCTTGTAAGACGTTATTCTGAATTCTGTCATTAATAACACCTTTTTGTCATGCGCTATCTATTCGAAATTTGTTTATTTTTCAAATCTTACTTATAAACAAAGGTTACACCTCAAGAAAATCCATGAAAGAAACTTATATACCTGCATAGAAACTATAATGACATTTAGAAACAGTTATATGTGTATGAAAATGAGCTAACCATATACTGATGTACAGAATACATTCTCCTGACGAATAATATTTAAAATAGTTTAAGTATAGTAATTTCATATAAAATAAATAAAGAGTGGAACAAATACTAAAGCTATAAAGGAGATTGCCTAGAAACTGCGGCTTCACAATTCTACCAAGATATTTAATACCTATTCATAGTTTTTATATAGTTCAGAAACTTGTTGGACTGTTATAGAACTGCGAACCCCAATAGTCCATTGTTTCCTGTATCAGCTTGGGCTTGTGATAATTTTGTAGTCTATGCGTTTTGATTTCTTATTTCATTACACTTCACCCAACACTTTCGGTTTGCGTGGATAAACTTTACACATGACACTATTACCCGTTTGTTATGATGAGTGTAAAATTCACTGAAAGATACTGTGCGTCAATTTTCTGTATATTCCAACCTACACAACGTGCTACTGGCTGTTATTTTTGAAGTAATAGCATTGGATTCTTTCGATGACGGTTGCTTTTCAGACGTTTGTACAATGCGCACACGTTAATTTCGTTGCCCTGTGTACCGCGACAACTTTCACTCACGAGATGCAGCAAACGGTGAAAAACGCTAAAAATAGCTGAAAAATACAACCCGTAACCCGCATAGGTATAACCAGCACTGCGCATGTTAAGGAAAACGAATTACCTGTAATTCTGTAGTTAATGTAATAACTGCTCCAAAAATGTCTAATATTTTGCTATACGAGTAGTACGAAAATAGCATCAATCCTTCATACAAAATCGCTCTAATACCTAACAAAGCATCTTTTCTGGATACTATTTGCGTTATTCAAATTTGAAAAAATACATCTGTATGTAAAGTAGAATGAAAATTAGACACCAATTATTATATTAATAATAATAATAAGACTCTTTGCAGCTTGATCGCTGTGTTTGAATGATGTGTGGAATAAATAGAAATTTGCTATTAGACAAAGAATGTTCAACAGACAAAGAAAAAAACGAATAATGAATGTATTGTTATTAATGTATCCTAGATAAAATAGGTAAATAAATTTTAACAACTTAAGTGGATTGCCCTAAATTGATTTGATTGAATTGAAAAGATATTGTTTCTTTTTATTCTTTTTATTAGCTAAAACTGTGTGGTATGTAAATTATGAATATTTACAAATCAAAAAAAAAATACTGTAAGAATAAAACTATTATTATTATTTTGTATAGTACTGAGAGCGAATTCCATTTTTTACAACCCGAGAAATGGCCTTGGGATTAAATTATTATTACTTTTTGGGCGTCGAAGACAGTGAATTAAACATGTTTGTAATAATTATATTTCTGTAACATCCCGATGTTGTAGAAATAATGTAAGGAGATGACGCGAGCTGCGAGCTGCGTAGTTCTGCGGATAGGCTAGAATAAACATACTACACCTAAGCATTTTAAAACTCATAATACAACTATACCGATGTAAAATTAATAAGACGCTAACACCCCGCCTCGCTATCAATGGCTATAACTACGCATGCAATGTTGTCAGAGCTACCGGACGTCCCATACGCGAAATATTATAAACATTATTTTAGGATTGGACGTCGCATACGCGGAAGGATGTCATAATTTGTATATTTGGCGTATATTACGAAATTCCGCAGCGCCGCACTACAGTATTTCGCCGAACTAATTTATACACAAAACTTTTATCGGGGCACCAAAATAACGTCCAGCTAAAAATCGTTTTACAAGGTCTAGGCAGTCAGTACATCACATTAGCATAGAAATGTTTTGTGGCGTCCATATACGGACGTCATATGACGGTGGACGCCACATGCAATGCACCCCAACCAATGTGTGGACGTCGTATTATCGAAAGGACAAATATAATATATATATATATATATATATATATATATATATAAAGAATAAGGAAAATTGTATTTAATTTTATTTCTCCTAAAGCAAACAATTTTAGATTTATCTAAATTTAAAGAAAGTTTATTAATAATGCAATATTCTTGAAACCGTATTAAATCCTGCTGTAAATTAAATTGATCAGAAATAGAAATGATTTCAGTAAAAATTTTAATGTCATCATGCGTATAAGAAGAATTTTGAAAAATGAAAACATGACGTAATGTCATTAGTATAGATGAGGAAGAGAAGCGGGCCAAGATGATTTGGAATTTGATTTTTTAAAATAGCAGCCTATGTCTTTGCTTATGCTAAATTAACCCTCACACAAAACTCTTTCATTTCATACTAAATATTTGTGACGACTCATGCAGGATATTGTAAATAATTATTTTTAAATAAACCCAATGAATTTCCTATTAATTTTTAAGTCAACTCAATATATAAACGCGATATAACTAAATGAAGCCCCAAATTAGTAAGCATACATCGGTGACAGATCATAAAATACAAAACTAATAATATGTTTTTTGAAAATAGAAAGAAATGTCATTCGTCTATGATTAGCAAGAACTACATTATCGATGTTTGATAGGTTACGGTAATAAATAATTACCATACAATTATATTTAATTAATAATAATTAAAAGTCAAAGCTATCAAAAAATAATTCGTTTTATATAATACATGTTCTGTGATTTGTTTTTATTGGGACTACTATAGCAAAGGGCCATCCACATAGGAAAATAGAGGAATAGAATGAGGGAGACATTTCAATCCATTTCGTAGAATTGTTAAAAAAAACTACCTCAAATTTGCAAAAGATATAGCAGCCTATATAAAGTGGCATTATTTTTCTACGTGGAATTTAACAATGAAATAATATAATATATAGAATATATTAATTAATTATTATATATATAATATAAAATAATGGAGTAAGTATACGTCCTCCCACTATTGGGACACTTGTATAGTTAAAAATATTTTTCGGTTATACAGCATTAAATTCTGTAAAACTTTTGTATAAAAGACGTTTTCGTAAAATCAAAAATAGAGCTGTAACCAAAGACCTGTTCTTCGGTGGGACACCCTATACATAGTGTAATTTATTTTGAAACCTGACACAGGTTAACTTTTTTATTTGAGGCGATAGACTTAGCACTTTCAAAGCAAATGGACAAATAATTGCACTGCAATTTTCAGATTATCCTGGTAATTACTTCAATAATATTTGTGAATGGAAACACAATATCTTTTGAGAACAATTTTGCAGATTATAAAACTTTTGCAACATGACATAAATGTTATTGAAAAGTAACTTTAAACAACAATTACTTGAATAGGAAGTTTGGCAGCAGGAAGCAGGTGTTTCACGTTAAAATACAATGGAAAAGGTACTCACGTTAGCTAATCCTAGTAAATTTTTTGGGCATGTATGCGGTTACTGAAACAAATTAGAACGAAGGCGCTCCACCACATACTAAAAGAAATACTAATATCTATTAAGCAAAACGATAAAGATGGACTATAAAGAAAAACTGTTGAACTGCTTAGATCAGAAGAACGTAAGAGTTTGAAAATTTAAAAGAAACGATTTTGTTTTGTGGAATAACCAACGAATAATATTTAAATAAAGAACACAGACATCTACAGGATTTAAAATGATGTTACTAACTATCGTGAGTAGAATCGTTAATCAGGATAGCTGATGATCTCGTATTCTCTGTAAACGAAGCGATAAACGTATGACGCTTTTTTATAATTAATACAGCGTGTAGCAAAATAAAGAAATGAATGTTCTTTGGTATTATGTTCGTATATAGAGATGTCTAAAAAGTCTAATCCACAAGCAAAGGTAACTAGTTCAACAATAGCCGACTGCCTGGCTTCTTACCGTTAATATATTTGAACGTTATCATTTTTACAAAATTTGCAACTTCCGTGGTAGTAAGATTCATAAATAATGACACCTACTCTCTTATTGTGGCGTTATCATTGACGGATTTGCTACAGTAATTGGTATGTACATATATTTAGTATTTAATATACAAAGACGATAGTAAATAGATTCACTTCTTTAAAATGCAACCAATTGATAGAAGTTACAATTTTTACTTGACCCATAAATTATAAATACGAGATTCAATAATTTTTGTTTTAATAGTGATTTATTGGCTAGTTTGTGTACCGATAAATAATTCTAATGTAGTTTCTTGTCGGTTTGAACAAGAAATATAAAAATTATCTAAGAAATAACATTTCCATCATTATATTGGAATGAAATTACAAAAAAAACGATTATTTTCATATGGCATATGTCAATAATTCAAAAGTATAATTAAAAAAAAAAGTCTAAATTATCGCACTTAGGTCATTTACAAATTATACTCTTCAATTGTAAAATGCTATTTATTTTAAGATTGACTGACACACATCAATTAAATACTACTTTTTGTAACATTTTACATCAATAATTTTGCAACTTCTATCTACTGGATACCTCCTATCTTTATTTTAAAATATTTTACTTTAAATGCAAACAAAAATTGGTTGGTCCGTCATGTTTTGTATTTATAATATTTGTAACTATATACATATTTCGTGCTTTACGTATTCCATGCGTATTCTCGTTTTGACTTTTCGTCAGGTGGCATGTATTTTAATTTTACAACTCTCTAATTTTGTAAACAATTACTTCATTGTAATTTTTAAAATGTTAATTCTACCATCGTTTACAATTTTGACGCTTGCCTCCTAATGAAGTTATAAAAACATAACGAAATATTGAGGTATGCGGATATGGGTACATCAAACTCTGGTTAAGATGAAACGGATTTGAAATAAAAGAAACCAAACGAAAGTAGCATCCTTTACTGATTGCAAATATCTCAAGCTGGATAACATTCTACAAAGAGGTCAAATATTTGCGAATGAATTAAACTGGGAAATGAAATGGACGCTGCACATAAACCACCTTGTAAATTAATGAACTTGGTGCGTTCAGTAACTTAAGTGAGGTGGGAAGCTGACTATGTCACTGTAAAAGCTTTGAGTAATGTACGTGTCAGATCAAGAATAGATTATGGGTGTTATATCAGATTAGCAGTAAAAAACAGCTACAATGAATAAGTGTTATATAAAATAAAGGATTCCGCATTTTGATGAAATTACTGAGAAATAGGCAAGGGAGGTTTATAGTAGAAGCTGGATACAATTCCTTCTTATAGTAACACTACGACAAATCTTAAAAAGTAGAAAAACTTAATATATTGAATTTTAGAACCACATATTGGAAAAAGAAAAATCACTTTTGACAGTGGTAGCATATGAAAATGTATGATGCTATAAATAGATGATGTAGAGATATATCTATTAAGATCAAAAATAACGATTATGTAACACCACGCTGACTCTATTTGCAGCGTTATTAACTATTATTAAACAATTGCGCTTTTGCCTGAAAAAAAAAACAACAGTTGTTCTTTTATTCGAAATGGGTAAAATGGACTAAATGGCACTACAGGGTTATTTTGTAACGACTCTTTAAGTTCCTGAAAAAGAACATGATTGTTTGACATGTGGTATTTTTTTTTTTTTGTTCGGGACCCCTTCAATTGGAAGATGGTTATACAATAGCAATTTAATAGGAAGGAAAATACAAACAAAATATGAAGTCAAATTTACAATACAAAGAATCTAACAGAAGCTTTATTGATGTCAATAAAACGAGCAAAATACTATATCGGCTTGATCTCTGGCGCCAGTACAAACGCGAATACAATATTGTGGTCAACAGTGAATGGAAAATTGCACAGGAAGTGCTCATACAATGACACCTGCTTACTTAGAGTGATGGAGTAATAACATTAGCAAAAAAAAATGCTGAAAAATTTGCTAAACATTTTGAATGTGAGGTGACGAGGGATTTCATTGCGATGAAATTAGGCATTTTTACGTTGCAAAGTTGATTCTAAACTTATAAAAACAAAGAAAAAATAGTGCAATAGTGCAATTGCTTTGACTGTTCTTGTTACTGTTACGTCAAAACTATAAAAATGAAACCAAGAGATGCGTCAAAGTCATACCTATATAAGCTGTGGACCTAAAAAATTGGAAAATTGAGAGCAAAAAGAAGAAATACATCCATCAATAAACATAAAGTCATGGCATGATAAGTACATATTTCGTATCACGTTTGTTATACACGACCATCGCTAGAGCGAAATTTAAACATTGCCTAACATCAGTTCATCTTCTTTGATCAGATAATATTTCGCAGAGGAAGTGCCCACAGACTCTAATCACATCATTTCATATTAGAGTGCAAAATATATGGGTAGAATGTAAGAAATTTATGCAATAGCTTCTGAATTTTAGCCTAAAGTTGTCTACAAAATATTATTCAGATACTAAGAAGGATCACTATACAATTTTATATACGTATTTTTACCGTTGGCTGATTTTGTTTTCCATTTAAATGGTTTGGATAGGCTCTAACAAGTTTATCTCTTCTAAGTTCTGCTGCTAAACGCTGGCAATGGTGTCTAATGAGCTTTGTTCCCCACATATGAAAAAAGAAAATAATGTAATAATAATAGTAAAATTATTACGCATAATATTTATGCTGCTCACGCAGATACATTGAATTATAACCAAATTACGTAACAAAGTAAAACCACAAGTTGAATCACCAGTTAATTTATCAATATCAACAAATATAGATACGTAAAACGGAAATGCTTGATGTCTAATACGCTTTTTACGCTTTTATCATATACTTGGTATTTTTCGAAAGTGCTTCTGCTATATAACATCTTAGATATTTTCAAATTTCGTCTTTATGTATTCACATTTTTTGAAATAGCGAAAAAAAATGTGTGGCACATCCGGTTTAACCGAATACTGAATTTTTATTTAAGTGAATAATATTTTAATGTTTTTTAAAAGGAGTTAAGTTTATCTAATTAACTGGATTAAATAAAATTAAGCAGCTGATTGTATAGTGATTTTCACGCTGGGCCATCAGTCACGGTTTCTTGGTTCGAATCAGAGCCAGGTTTTTGAGGTGCGTATTTTTGAGTTGAAATATGGTACTTACAGATTTCGTTATTTAATATATACGTGTTAACCAAATACATCTTATATATTATTTCAGAGTTGTATATATCCAGATTTATCATACTTCTTCTTCTTTTCTTTTTCTTCTTCTTCAGTTCCAAGTACTTGTTCAGGTGTCGGATGCATACATATTATCATACATGTACCTATATTCTAAATATTTTTACTGTAATAGTATAATTATTACAAACTGTACTATAATAGGTATGAGATACTTGGTATACCTAATCAAAATCTTGAATATTAAAGGTATATGAAACGACCCATTTGAATGTACCACCAGATTAGTTCCGTGTGCTGAAGCTGGTGGCGCGCAATCATAATTGACAAAATAGAGCATTAAGTTTCCACTTCCAAGGTTTGCGGAATAATGAAATTATAATGTTAAAATGAACATTATGTGCTTACTTTGTTAATTAAACAGGTGGATTCAATCAAATAGAAGCAACAAAATAATGGCGTTCACTATATTTTTCTTGTTAGATTAACTATATTTTCTGGTCAGCTCAAAAATATTTTGTTGACAAAATTTGTTTTATTAATTTCTACCGTTCCTACAGCGTGCTTTGAAGGAAGTATGACGGAAGATTATAGATAATATTATGGGTGGGTGGAACAACTTATTAAGTAATCTTTGTTGTGCTTTCATCGAAACATATCTCACAGAAAAGGAATTTCGGTTTTCCGCTCATATACATACATGTATGTATAAAGTTCTCATTTTTTTTTTTTGGTCAAAATTGCAGCGCCATATGCTATTTCAGATTACCCTTAAGCAAAAATTAACAGAAAGAAGATTTAATTTAAAACACCAGCTACATCATTATAGAGTATATTATTCCACAATAATCGCGATGCATAAGTAGTATGCAGCAAAAAAAATTACTTTGATTCTGGCGAACTCACAGTTGGGATATTTTACTATTTGAGCCGCGCCTTCGATTGTGTAGATTGAGATATTTTTCTTGTAAAATTAAATAGTTATGGACTTCACGGAGTTGTGGCACAATGGTTTGAGACCTACCTACGCGATAGGATTTAATCTTTAGAAATACAATATAAGAATGGCAAGTTTATCCGATAAGTTTTTCCGGTCGACAGTGTGCGGCGCATGGGAGTATTTTAAGCCCTTTAGTCTTTCTCTGCCTGACTATACTAGGTATAAGATTATTATGTATGCTGACGATATTGTCGCAGTTTCACCAATTTCTACCACTTTTCAAACAGAAAATCTTTCAAATACCCTATTACATGATATGCCCATATGGTTCCCCAGTAATAAGTTATTTTTCAATAAAGAAAAAACAAATCACTTGGTTTTCCACAGATTACAGAACAAGACTTGTGACTCAGTAGCGCATGACTAAACGTATGGCTGGATTTAATTGCACAAAATTCTTGTAGACCTTATTTTGAAAATGCAATATTTTGCCTTTATTTTCTATATCTATATATGAATTTGAATATTGAATTATGTCTATAAGAACAGGTGCAATTTTCGACGCAGAATAATTTCATGCGCATGCTACTAGATCAAAGTAAAATTTTTCCCAAACATTCCTAGGATATAATGAAAGATTCCCCCAGCGTTTTGGGTTTAAAGCTATTTAATATCTCAGAAATATCAGAATTGGAGAGTTTTTAAATTCATCGATGAATCCATCGATTATAGTCTATCTTTGTTTAGTACATTAATTAGACAGTGATAAAATATAATCGATGGATTCATAGTTATTTATGTATTAATAATTAGCTCTAATTTTAGTTAGTTGTGAAAAACAAAAAAAGACAGATTATGTATGATATTATACATGTCATATTTTGAAAATAAAGTTTCAAGAAAGGTCAATAAGTTCATCATCATCATCATCATTAGTTAATATCGCAATATACAGCTTGGTCCTTCGATATTAGAAAAAAACAATTTGGTTCTTCGACTTAAAGAAGATGCGACAATAGTTGAATTTAAAAACTCACCAAATACACCTTCAAACTGAAAATAGAGCTTTTTATTATCAATATGCATTTTTTTCATCAAGGAGTATTTTGATTTATGATATTCAAGTATGTAAACCTAATGTAGGTTCTTTTCGGCCTATCCTACAATTTCTTTTTGTAATGTATACAGTATCCAAGCATGTTTTATATTATTAGTAATTTCTGATTGATCATTTCGAGGCCATCATCAACACTTACGAGGTATACATTTGATGGTAAGTTACCTAAGGCTAAACCCATAACTTCAAAACCGGCCATTAAAATAATACAATTTGAACATAAAACTAATATTTATTTGTAGCTGTATGGACTTCGTAATGAAGAGATAGTTTTCTTTGAGCAATTTGTATTTGATACCATGTGTGTATGCACGGAAGGTGATACTACAGTACGACCTAAATATCTATTGTGTTTCCTATTCTTGCTGTTTTGCAGCTGGCCTCCCAGTCCTGTTCCACAGTTGCACAGTGCTTCGCAATTTGAAAGAAGATTGATGGGTGTTTCATCCCATTCCATTCCCCAAATCTATATTCAGATTCCTTTGCTGGTTCAGGCTTACTCAGATGTCCTTTGAGTTTGCAATGGGCTGAAAGTATCTCTGTTAATAGGCAAATATTGTTCTTACTCAGGCTTACTCAGTTTTTTTATTTACTGTAAATCCCATCTGGTTATTGGTTCCCAGAAGGATTTTAACCTACCTTATTTCCTGTACCTTCAGTATCGTGTTCTAGCTTCTATTTTTTACAAGATCATATGCGTATTCCATTTGATGGCATTTCTATTCAGTTTCAAAAGGTATCAAGATGACGATGATTGATACTACTCGCCTTTGTTGCTAAACTTGTGTCGAACTCTTTCATGAAGTTTTTTTTGATATGTCGTCCCCGGATATGCCAAGTTTTAACCACCTTGATCATTTTGAATGTGGTTCTTTTTGCCATGCACTTCACAACTATGTGGAGAGGGGTAACGTGCGTTCTGCATACATCTATTGACCTTATCTTTGCACTTTAGACCACCACTCTCACGGTGGCCAGACTAGTTCTTTTGCTCCAAGCTACTGGTCCATTAGGATGAACTATTTTTGAGTTGCATCTCCAGTTCTTTCCCGCAAAGTTTCTGCACACCGTCAGGATTTTTTTGCTTTGTTGTTATTCCAAGATCGTGTTTGTGCCAGAGAAATTAAATTGCCTAGGGTAAAATTCCTTCGTACTCCAATCTATGTTCTGCCCATCCATTTTTACGGTTTCAAGATTGGATACCATGCATACAAACAAATATTTTCTTCCTATCAGTGTAATTTATTTGGAAAATAATTAAAAAAAAGTATTTTGATAGAAAAGCAGTAACATCAATTATCACCAGTACTACATTTAATTCAAATAAAGTTTTTTTATTTGTTTTTTCTTAAAGATATCTATTTCTTAGCGGGAGAGGATATTACGGAATAAATAAATATAAATAAATAATTTATGCAAAGAGTTTCATTTCACTTAATTTCCATTACTACTAATTGTAAGAACCATTATCAGTTTGCATGGAAAATAAAGAAACAGTTTACATATTAAATTAAATTTAGTGGTATTTTATAAGCATTCCCCACATCCGCATATTAATCAGTTAAAACTGCCTTAAGAAAAGAAGAAGCTGCTTTAGAAAAAACTACACCATACAACTTAGGAAATTTATAAATATAAATAGTTTATGCAGCGTTTCTTTCACTTAATTTCCGCTACTACTAAGAACCAACATTGTCATTTTCAGTTTTCACCGAAAATCAAGAAACAGTTTACATAAATTAAATTTAGTGTTATTGGATAAGCATTCTCATATCAGCATATTAATCGATTAAACTGCCCTCTTCTAGGAAGCAGCTTTGGGAAGAACTACACCACATGGCTCAGGAAAAATAAGTTCTCAATTAATTGTTTTCCTAGCCATAAGAACGAGAGAAAAAAAGAGCGAGGTAATACAATACTTTTAATTGTCACAGGCGTATTTTCTTGTTACATCGCCTTATAACTAAATATCACATAGCAGTTTCAGAATGTATGAATATTTATTGCAGTGAATCAGAAAGGAAAGCATGATATTAAAGACGTAATGGCACTTTTATTGTCAAACATAGGACAGATCACACAGCCCAAACTTTCACTGAATCTACTTGTAAATCGACATTATCTCCATCCCACGTGGAAATCCATGAATCTTTTTTATTGAAGAAATCACTCATAGTTTTAGGAGAAAAGTTCGTCCAGGGCTTTTGGACATTTCCTGATCTAACGCCGTCCGGGAAATCAAAGTTTCCACCCACACCAACACCCAGGGCAATTTGATACTGTAAAATTAGAAGTTTGGTTATGATTACAAAACCTTGGGTTCTTTTACAAACCTCTCCCGTCAATTCTGTGTATTCATGTGGCAAAACAGATCCATACAGGTCATTATCAACCATTAAGTCAATGCTAGCTGAAAGTATATTCATTAATTTTTAATAAATTGAAAGATAAAATGACGTACAAGGAGTCCACTAACAGTATAAGTTCTCATGTTCCACTCCAGCAGGTGATGGTAACTTTCGACTCCTTAATTTGGCGCTGTTTTGAGGCTCTTGCGCCGCGCTTGTGGGCCACCAAACAACAACGTGCTTCCGATATCTTCGTTATTGTTTAACAACAAATTGCGATTGCCTCGAGCGAATGCTATTAATATCTTCGGATAAGCAGGAAGCTTATTTTTGGGAATTAATTCAATTTCTAGTAACAACGAGATGACAGTAAATAACTAAATAAATTAAGCGACAGTATTTATTTGGTTTCTATATGCTTACGTGGGAATATCCAATCACCCAATGGTAATTTAGCCTTGATTTCTACTCTTCCGTACTTAAAGGACATTTTAGAAATTATTTTTGCCGATACAACTGGTGGCAGAATATATCCTCCCACTTGTCGTTGAAAGCAGGAATTCTGGTTAGTTCTGGTGCACCTATAAAATTTTATTTATTCTAGTAAAAGCAGCAGAGAATATAATGATTCTGGAATACCCTTGAGATAAATCTAGGGTACCATATACTTCATTTCGAGTTGTAGCAGCTACAGGTTTCAGGTGCAAAATTGAACTTCTGATAAACCTATTTTCATCTCTGTCTTGATAGGATACAAATTCGTAATGCTAAAAATAAAAAAAAAAGTTTAAAATTATTAATATAATTTTTGTGCCTGTATGCCTGATAGCGTGCAGATGTCGGAGAAGGTTCCCCTGCGACATTGCACACAAACAATAGCTGGCTGATATGCTGGCAGTTTTTCAACTTTTATTTAATTCTGACTATTTTTTTTTTGTTGTCCACGGGCAAGTATAAACCCGAAGAAGGCAACTCGGCCAGAAAGACTTATTGTGCCCTCATGTCTATTTTAGCCCTCTCACTCAGGTTGCATCCTATCATAAAAGTTCGCAATCTGGAAGAAAGTTGCTGACTTGGGTTTGTCAACCGATGGACCCCAAAATGGCGTCTGCCTCTTCCCGTCCACTGCCGGGCAGGTAACAAGAATGTGAGCAGGAGTTTCCTCCGCACTCCTACATTTCCCGCACAGGTGAGAGTTCACTAGCCCCATGCGGTATATGTGTTTATTTAGTGCGCAGTGCCCAGTTAAGATTCCTGTGAGTAATCTCAATCAGTCTCTGCTCATAAAGACTGCCTTACGGAGTCTTTCCTCATTCGGTTAAAGCCCTAAGGAATTACAGTGTCTAGCGCCGGCGAGTCCATTCCAAAAGGAGCAGTGCCCAGAAGCAAATTGGGACCTGACAAACGTTTTGATGCTGCCAAACAGCAGCTCGCTGGCGCCCCTGGCTAACGTGTCAGCTTTTCATTGCCTCTAATCCCAGAGTAACCTGGTGCCTATCTCACTGTAACATTTAGATGTTCCGCCAGCTGTTTAAGTTTTCTGTGGTACTTCAGTACCACCTCAGAGTCAAATCTAACAGCCCGCAAAGCTTTGAGGACAGCCTGGCTGTCGGAGATTTCTACCTTTCCACTCTTGCGTAGAGAGTTTGAGATGCCCTCAACACAAGTCTGGATGGCAATAACTGCGGCCTGGAAAATGGTGGGAGAGGCCTCTAGATTAAAAGCTATGCCGTCCCGCTATGAAGCTGAAAACTGGTGAGATCTTATCCGCCTTTACGGATTAGATTAGATTAGATTTTATTAATCCTGTGATCTACATATAGATATAGGACAAGTCAAATAATCCAGTGTAATACACATATATATATACACATATAAATACAAAACATTACTTGTAAAACACTCAATCAACACATGCAATCAACGCAAACAAACATAGTAAATTAAAATCTAATATAATACTTGTAAGTAATGAATTCTAACTACTAAAACAACGTGTTTTAACGTACTCTTCAAAATGCAACTTAGCAATTATTATTATGAAATTTAATATTATTTATGATTAAGACAATTTACCTAATTCTTATAATTAAGCTGCTACAATCAACGAAGACAAAAAAATGAAATTAATAAATACATATATACATACAAACATACAACACGTTAAAAGCAATTCTATGTGCAACTATCCCGGGTGGTAGATGATCGCAAGAACTCCTCAACAGAGTAAAAGGTGTGACATAGCAGATACTGCTTGAGCTTATGGGTAAAAGGACCCAACTGGCTGGTAGTTTGAATATCCACAGGCAAGGCATTGAACAGATATTTGCCCGCATACGTCGGGCTTCTTTCAAAGAGGGTGGTTTTATGTAGGTCGGTCCGCAACAAGTTGCCATGTCTCGTACTATAATTATGACAATCAGAATTGTGTTCAAGAATTTTATATTTCTTAATGTACATAATGGATTTGAAGATGTAAATGCATGGAAAAGTAAGTAAACGGCTAGTTTCAAATACTGGTTTGCAGCTAACATTACGCTTTAATTTGAAAATTAATCTCAACAATCTTTTTTGCAAAACAAATACTCTCCTCCAACCGGACGTGTAACCCCAAACATTTACATTGTAAGACATGACCGAATAAGCCAACGCGTAATAGACATTCAATAAAGCTTTTTGGTCCATTAAGTTTTTTAATTGCAGTAAAACCCAGTAAGCGGTCCCCAACCTGCCACAAACATGATCCAGATGATCAGCCCACCTCATATTGGCATTGACGTACACCCCCAAAATTTTTGTTGCTTCAACACAATAAATGACATTATCAATTAAAGAGATATTAAAATTTTGAATTTGTTTTCTGTTATGGGGTTGCATACATACGGTTTTGTTTAAGTTGACAATTAATTTGTTCTTAGAACACCACGTGATAAAAGCCCGAGACGCAAGGTCAGAATTACTTAGTAACTCGGATGAATTATTGCCTACAACAATAATGGTGGTATCATCTGCATAAGATATGACCTCATTAGGCCCAAGAAAATCAGGCAAATCATTAACGTATAGAGAAAAGAGTAAGGGCCCCAACACGGATCCCTGCGGGACACCCACCCAACACCGACTCTATCCGAGTATATAGTATTCACTTTTACACATGCCTGCCGGTCAGACAGATATGAAATAAGCCATTGGAGGAAGTTATCCCTAAAGCCAAGCGCGTATAATTTCTGACGAAGTATATCGAGATTGATCGTGTCAAAAGCTTTAGTAAGATCAAACTGCAAGATAGCAACATATTTACCTTCTTCCAAACTCACGTGAATACGGTCAACTAAATTACCCACAGCCGTCTCTGTAGACCTACCCGCACAGAAACCGTGTTGGGCCCCACTCACAACGTTATACTTCTGTAAGAACTTCCATACCCTGTTATACACCACTTTCTCAAAACCTTGCCCATGAATGTCCAATAAAGTGATGGGTCTGTAATTGCACACCACGCTCGCATCCCCCTTTTTAAAGACTGGCAAAGCTATACCGGTTTTAAGTTTCGTGGGAACTTACCCCTCTCAACCGAACTATTGATCAAAAATGCCAAAGGGTTGGCAATTACCGGTGCCAAAGCCTTTACTACCGATGTAGGTATGCAGTCAGTGCCCACCGAGTTAGTATTCCTAAGATTGTTTATTACATCTATTAGCTCGTGTGGTTCGACATAATTGAAAAAGAATGTATTTGGTGATATGTATGAAGTAGTACAGTCTCCCACTCCAGACTGAGGAAAATGGTCATTAATCATTTTTTTTGTGTCAGAATAAAAATATTTCGCGAAGGCATTAGCTACACTACGTTCGTCATCTACTATACCTCCCTCAATGTTGAGGGATACCTCAGAATTTGTACCACTTTTTCCCAATCGTTGGTTAACAGTCGACCATACCAATCTGGTGTTAGCCACCCCACCAGCGTTATTCATTAAGTTATTGTAAAATTGTTTTTTTGTGTCTCTAATTTTAAATTTAAATTCTTTTTTTTTAACTCGTATAAATGTTGATAATTAACGTCTTTAGTGTAAGTAGTCAGCCAGAAGAGATCCTTCAAATCATCGCTCAGATCTCTGACCTCACCAGTAACCCATGATTTTTTATTTTCAGCGCACTTTACCTTTTTTAAAGGACAGAATATATCTAAGTAATATGTCAATAATGCAATAAGATAATTGTAAGCTCCATCTACATCATTAAAATTTGAAAGTATACTAAAGTTTTCATTTTTTAAGGATTCATACACCATGGTAAGGTCATTAATATCTCTGATTTGATAGTACTTTGGTTTTACCCTATTAAGTTTATAATGTAATGTAACGATACTTGCACAGTGGTCGCCCATGTGCAGGTCCACCACAGATTCATGATATCTCGTAACATCTAGGCTACACAAAAAATAATCTATTTTTGTTTTGGTTAGGTTATCTCTGACATTTAATTGAACGCGGGTAGGCTCTACATTCTTACAATTTAACTGATAGCTACGTATAATATCTAGAAGTACTTTTTTCTGAGCGGAGTCCGAGCTAAAGTCAATATTCAGGTCCCCCGAGACAGTTACACAAGAACATCTATCAAAACAAAAGTCAAGGATATCACATAAATTATCAAAGAAGAGAGAAATATCTCCGTCAGGCGGTCGGTATATATTTACTAAATAGTGTTTCTCATTATTATTAGTATAAAAAACAATACCACAACATTCAATATGCATTTCAACGGCAAAAGACAATATTATAGTGGGTACTGTCTGTTCAATGTAGTGGAAAATGCTGGTGTGGTCTCCGAATTTACCGGAGAAGCCCTTGCATCCACTACATTTTGCTCTGTAAGTCCATAGGGTTGCTTCAGACCACAACACCAACTGAAGCGGAGGAAGCCCAAGAATGATCTCTCTAGCAGCCGTCGGTGTCAAGGACATGGCTCCTGTGATGCCAAAACAGGCAATCCTTTGGACTTTACTAAGCGCACTTATAGCATAGCCTAGATTTGCTTTATGCTACCAGAGTAGCGAGGCGTAAGTTATAGAGGATACTATAATTTTCGTGCACAGCCAGTGTACCATTGCAGGCTTTAGCCCCCACGTTTTACCAAACATACCTCTACAGGCCCAGATGTTCCTAATGACTTTGTTCGTCACATGTTCTAGGTGTGATTTGTACAGCAGTTTGGCGTCCAAGACAACACCAGATATTTAACATCGGGTTGATACGAGTATTTTAGAGCCGAATATAGTGCAACACTGGAGTTTGGAGAGCCTCCTCCTCCATGTGAACGGAACCATAATCGTTATGTTAGAGTCGACATTAAGAGCCTCTCTTATACACCACCTCTCTACAAGGCTGAGCGCGACCTGCATCCTTTTGGATACCACGCCCTCAAATTCCCCGCAGGCAAGAATTGTGATGTCATTGGCATAGCCCTGAGCATGGAAACCCGCCCCCTGAAGTTCAGAGAGCAGGCCGTCCACCACAAGGCACCATAGCAGCGTTGACAGTACGCCGCCCGCTACCACAGCCGCCCTGGTCGTGCAGAGTTTCTGCGACACGTGAACCTTTCTGTTTCTTATCATGTTGCCGATCCACCTCGTTGGCTCGAGTCTAAGTTTTCGCAGCGCCCTTTCCATCGACAGGAACGACGCCTTATCAAAGGCGCCCTCAATGTCCAGAAAGGTCGCTAGTGCGATTTCTTTGTTCTTGACGAACCAGGTCATGAGTGGCCTGCTTGCAGGATTTACCAGTTTGATAAGCAAATGGTTTTCGTGTAGAGGCAACCTTGCCAGAGCCGAGTCTCTCAGGTACTTGTCAATTATCTTCTCACGAGTTTTTTGACTATTACAATCAGCATTTTTCAATACACCTGAAAAAAGGCTTGAAAAAGCCGAAATCGTGGTCTTAAATGATCTGATTACTCTGCGCTACATGAGATTTTATTAATTCGGGGTACTTGTTTCGGGAACATGTGGTCTCTCATTATGAACTGAAGACCGATTGATTGATTTTCGGTCGATAATAGCAACCCACGTGTGCCCGAATTAATAAAATATCATGCAGCGCGGAGTGATCGCATATTCACACAGTCCTTGTGATATCTTTGTTTAGGAAGACATTTCATTCATCGAATTTTCTTATTATTAAAGTAATTTTTACTTACGTCATCATCTGTGATGGATGGAATATATTTTTGTACAATCCAGTTATTCCTGTTAATTTCAGGCCCTTTAAATTCATCTTCGAATATAATACTTCCGGCACAAATACTTCTGCCTGTTCCAGTAGCTGTAGTAGTTGCAGGTGAGCAGCTATCACCCGCTAACTCTGTATTTAAATTAGAATTTGAAAAAAAATGATCGAATATTGTCAATTAACGCTTATTGTTTATACTCAAAAGCGCTCTGAAGAAGACAAACATTTAGTAATGCAGAAAAGAATTTAATACCTAATAGGTTACTGGATTAATTTCCCCGTTTTTTGAGTATAAATAAACGCGTTAATTGATTAGTGTAGCACTCCACGTTTGTGGTTTACTCTATTTACCTGTTACTTCCCATACTAGATCTCGTTTTGTGTAGCCCGCCCTCTTGTATTGGACGTATATCCAGTAATAGATCTTATCGCCTACTTTCAATGAAAGGTCAGGATCTTCGAAGGTCCATTTACCATTTGAGGCCGAAGTGACGTCTCCAACGATATCACCTTCTTTGGAGGCATCCAGTCTATCGTTTAATCTTCCATGGAAGGCAAATAATTCTACGCCGTTTTCGTCTGAAAAAGAAAAATAATTATAATTACAACGTCATCTAATATGGTTATTAACTGGTTACTTTAGGAAGGAACTAGTATTGTTTTGTATTGTACTTTCAGTGACATTAGAAGTATTACACCCAGAAGGAATATTTCGTTCAACTTAATTTTTTTGCCATTAGAATGACTATATTTAAAGCAAGCTATGGAAAGAATGCGAATTTTTTATTTTTGATAATTTTTTGCGAAAACAAAGAGTTACCTCTTAGTTTTTTTTTTGTGAAAAACCGTGTTAGTGAATTTGACAGGGGTAGAATTGTTGCCTATCGAGATGTTGGTTTGTCATATCGTGAAATTGGCCCCCGTGTTGATTGTATTGCAATGACGGTAATGCGTTGAGTGTCGTGTGTAGACTAGCGGTGGGTGATTCGAATCTTTTTAGTGATTCGAATTCTAATGACTCCAAAAATTAGAAACTCGTATGATATGATTCGTACTGAAAGACCGTAAAGGATTCATACCAGCGCTGGGCGATTCAGATCTATTTAGTGATTCGAATCCTAATAACTCCTAAAATTAAAGATTCCTATAATACGATTCGTACCGAAATATTGTAAAAGATTCATATAGATTTCTGATGATTCATAACTTTTTGTACTAACAACGGGTGATTAGAATTTTAATCACTCTTTGCACTTTATTCTAAGGTTCTTGCAAAAAAAAACAGTAAATCAATATTTTCCTAAAATAAAACAAAATGAAGCAATAATGGATTATTTTGTTTTATTATTTGTTAATAACAAAAGGAAAACAACAAAATTTCAGCAAAGGTTAAACACAAAATTGTCTTGATGAATACAGGCATATACATAGGTAATAGGTATACATAGATATAAGGTATTAGTAGACATTCAATCTGTTATATTCAAATTAAAAAAAAAGCAGATATGATACCGTCTTTGATTGAATTTATTCTTGATCGTTTATCTGTCACTATTTGTCCACTTTTTAACAAAATACGCTCGCATAGTACGGATGTAGCGGGTATAGATAATCTCTTCCTCATTAACTCAAATAATGTTGGATATATTGATTTTTTATTTTTCCACCAAAGTAAAGGATTTTCAGTTCATCTTAAAAGAGGTTAATCTATATATCTATTTATCTCCACTTGGCAAACAGTATCTAAGCTTCGACTCTCTACTAAACGAGCTGTATGCGACTCTGACTCTGACTCTGACTCCGACTCCTTGACTATACCAGTATACAAGAGTCGCAGCGATACGGATTCGTATAAACCGACAATGATTCGTATCGGCTGATACGAATCCGTATAAATAGTAAGATTCGTACCGTACGAATCATATATGGGAATCTAATATACTGATGAATCATACGAATCCGACCACTCTAGTGTGGACACATTAAGGTAGAGCAACACGATGAAGACCAACTGTCAACGAACGATAGGTGCTTTAGAAAACTAGCTCTACGAGGCCGTTTCCTACCACGCGTCAAATCGCTGACGAATGGTTTGGAGAAGGAGGTTACTATGCATACACTGTACCGTCGCATTCGAATCTTTGGACTTTTTTCATTCTGTCCACGATTAAGTGGCTTCATTTGCTGTGGGACCACTGTCGTCCAACGTTTGAACGGTACAGAGGACAGCAAGCATTGGGAGACAGAATGGCATAATTTCGTCTTCAGCGATAAAGCGCGATTCTGTTTAGTATGCACGATGCCGGAGAAGGGAACGACGCGACGCCGGCGTGCGAGAGCGACTGATATGGTTTGAGGCATGTACCATCTTTAGCAAATTAAATGCGAATCTAAGCTCCACAAATCTTCGATTATTAATGCAATCGAAGACACAGTATACTGAAATAGTAATTAAAAAGTATTTGCAAACAATTCTGAATTACGTATTGTTGGGTACGCAGTAATTGTAGTTTGGGTTGCATAAATAATCGAAGATTTATGGAGTTTCAATTCGCATTTAATTAGTTAAGAGATGGTACATCGAACTGTTGGAGTAATAGTTTGGGAAGCTGTTTTTGTATATGGTATCGCGATTACCACTTTTCTTTATTCGAACAATATAACAGCTGCGCGTTATGTTTGGATGGTGTCCTGCAAACCAATTTTAACTACAGCACGTGCCCATATAGCTCTTCGAACTATGCAGAAGCAGGCGTTAATGTTTTTCCGTGGTCATCCCTTTCACCGGATTTAAACCCTATTGAACATAGGTGGTATATCAAGAGAATAAAACTGTTCACTTTGCACCATCCTCCACAGACTCTGCCACACTTAATCCACGAAGTTTAAGTTGCTTGGAACGAGGTGCCTCAAGCAGATATCGACCGTCGATGCCTAGACGTGTACAGGAGTGTACTTAGGCTACGGGGTCGCCAAACACGTTATTTTTTTTTTCGTATTACCTGTTAATATTTTTTTTCGAAAATGTTATCGTTTCGTTTTTATGTGAAACTATCATATTGCCAAAAATGGAGTTGAACAAATTATTCCTTCTAGGTGTAACACTTGAGTATATATCATAATCAGAGAAGGTAAAGTTACAACTTAATAACCACGAATCGGGTCAGGCAAAAACTGTACTATATGCAATAACACTTGTTTAATTTTATTGTATTTCCAGGTAATTTATTATAAGTTCCTGTACGTGTAAATCTATGGTTTCTTTCATACAGGGACGTCCTATGTCTCGGCATGAAAGGCCTGCAGGCATTTCAAGCTTCATATAAATTGTTTATATCGTAGTTACGCATAACTAAGCTAAAACTGTTTTTTAACAAACACTGCACACTATGTTTGGTAATGTCAATAAGCTATGATAGTCTTTAAAAACTATCATTGTCTTGAAGAAAAAAAAATATTTTAAAATATTCTTTTTTTATAACAAAAGTAGCAGAAATTAGGAAGACAAACCTTAGAACTTTATACCATACCTAATTATAAATTTTTATTTTTTCCCCAACTTTACGCTGTGTGAGAAGTTAGTTTTACTATGTTCCATCAGAAATAGTGTAAAACATTCTGAATTTAATGGGGTTTAGTTAATTAAAAATACTCAAACAAACTACATTTAAACATAAATCTAACAAACAAATGTATGAGACAATGTTAACAGAAACGCAAAGAAACAACTCGAACTTAAACCAAAAGAAAAAATTAGAAGAAAAACAAGGTCAAAATGAAATGAAATCAACGAAACAGTTTTAGTAGTAGAACCATCTATATATTCTTTTTGATTCAGGTTAAAATTTAAATATAATGAATGTATCATAAGATATACGGGAAACAGAAGATGAGGTTATTGCTCAGTCAATGAATTCGAATTTATGTTCTGTATCTAATCAACAAATTTGCTTTTCTACTGCAGCTAATTTAAAAGTTAATATAAGCGAATCACCATAAGAGTAACACCCGGTATATGGATTTGTTGCAAAACAGCAGCTTATTTATCACTGGAGTTTAACTTATTGTTAAATACGAAATAACTGGGAACATTTATTTTTAAACGCAGCATGTAAGTTTTTAGGTTTTTCCAAAGTACCTAATTTATGATATTGTATAGTTTTTTCATCTCACTCATTATTTTGTAAATTGTGTAATAATAGCTCAAGGAATACCTAATTTGTTCTGTCTCCACAAAGATTATTTGTTTTTATTTTAACTACGTAATCCCTGAGTTCAATGTTCAATAACCTGAAAGCATCGTACCGAAAAAAAGTTAATATGTAGGATATAATAAAACACAAAATTGATTCATTCTGTAGTTTCATTATTAAGTTAAAAAAAGTTGTTTTCAATAAGTTTATACGACCGCTTATTGAGATAAACACAACCTAACATCACATATTTATAAATAGACTCTGTTCATCTTATTTGGTTTCCTATCCAAACCAGAAATTTAATGATATATCTAAGTACATATTTGCTAATTATTGTCGTTGCTATTAGTAATGTGATAAACCATTATTGAATTTGACATTAACGATTTTAGAGAAACATTACTACTGTTAACATCACTGTTAAATCTTCCTTCCTCGGTACACAAAATGCTTCAAATGAACTAATTACAAAAAAGAGATGTACCTGGTAGTGATGCAACGAATCCTCTGGGCGCTTTAGCCGTGAATGTAATTTCAGGTATATTATAAAGCCCACTGCTCACTCCACAAAATAGTAAAATTGAAACGATTGGAAAGTAAAAAAGGTTCATCTTCAATTCGGTAACGTCTCTATACAATTTGTAGCTGTTAGGACTACGTACATTTTAATATCTACTTGTGATGATCTTCGTTGACCTTTGACGATACTGCTATTATCTCCGGATTGAATGTATGTAGTATGTGATATATTCGTATAGGTTTTCCAAGTGTTCTACGTAAATGGGGAATTTTAATTCTCGGAAATTGTTCTTGTATTTGAAAAAAATAGTGGTTTAAAAAATTCTAACAATAACAACAACAGATTCTTAGTATTGATGGTTTGAAAGATTTTCAGATGTTCTAATTTTGATTATTTATAACTTTATGTAAAGTTTTAGAATTAATTAACTTGTAACTTTTTATAAAGTGAAGTTATTAAGCAAAATGACGTATTGTTCTATTGAAATATTAATGCAAATAAACAGGTAGATAAGAAACTTTGTGCAAGTAACACTTTATAGCAATAAGATAAAAACAAACCTAGATTTTTTACAGTTAACCTGGAAATGTAAGAATAAAAACAAAATTGTTATAACTAGAGCCCGGATACTACGTAAATATCTGGTAAAGTTTGTGGTTAAAAATGCCTGTTCGGAGAAAAATGCCTTTCGCTTAAATTTTACAACTTTCCACCTTTTTCTGACGTTTGTATTATATTGGTAAAATACTATAACTTTCCATATTTGAAAATTAGGCGTCATTTAACTAGTTTTATTGTAAAGTTGCAATTTGTTGTAACCGGTAAATAACGCATTTTTTTTTTGAAATAAAGAGATCTAATTAACGGACAAATTAACAAGTCAATTAATACACGGTAAAAAACATTATCATATTACAATAAAGTTGGCTGTATTATTTTACAGTATCCTAATGCTTATTATTACTTAAAATTAGTAAATTCGAATTAAATTGGGCGAATAAAAAGTCACGAATCGAATTAACGATAACATGTGGAGAACGTGAAGCTGAATTTTATTTACCAAAACTTACATTTATAACAAAAAAAAAACGCATGTAAGTCACAAGGTAATTTACCTTGCAGAAAATGACTAGTAGCTACTTTTTTAAAGTGATGACCGCACAAATAAATATATTGTTGGCAAGATGCTATCGATTTAGGAAAACTATTGACGTACTATGATTGCGTCGTTCTTACATTTTGACCACATTCACCACTAATTACAGTTATATGGTAATGACGATCCTTGAAAACATGATTTAAAGTGGTGCACTGAACTGTCTAACTGTCACGAAAACGTCAACGATATTCAAACCGCAATTTATTCTTTGATATATGAAATGACACAACGGCCTATTGAGCATATTTCTTTATTCAATATAAAATTTCGCACAAATCGATGTTTCGGTAGCTCTTTCCCTCTACCTTCCTCAGGTTTGTGTACTTGAATATACGGAAGTCAGAGTTAATTTGGAATTACTAATTGCAATGGAACAATGGTGTAAACTAATTAGCATATTTTTTTCAATTCTAAATTAGGTTTTTGAAAATGGGAAAGGTAAAATAAATGCAGTCAACAGCTTAAACACGCAAAAGAGTCATTTTTTGCGAACGTTTCATTACCATTAATTTTTGGTGTATTTCGTGTTTTATTCAAAGTTTATACGGAATCTCTTTCAATACCACACCGTCAAATGGACTGAAGAAGAGATTTGGCACTGCTTTCATATTTGTATAAAGCCGGCTTCATAGAACTATGTTCTGTCGTCAGTGACAGCGTATCAGCCAATGACATTGAATTAGCGTGAATTCCTCTATATCCTTCTTAAAATCACTGCGACAGCTAATGTAGTTAAATTAATTTAACTACACTTACTGTCGCAAGAATTCTATTGGTTTTTAATTTGGCGCTATTTTTTGTTACTGATCCGCAATTTTTGTCTTTCATAACCTGCATTCACCACTCACTATTATTTACCGCTGTGATTAACGAAATGGAAGAACACACGGCCTATAACACCTAAACTTTCAAAAACAATCTTAAAGCAGTCATCGGGAGTGACATTTACTGTATTTCTTACAGAGTGTGAATTAGTTAAATGTTGTGAAGGTATGTATTCCAAAAATTGTATATGTTATCATTTATTCCACGCCTTATGTCCGCACTTATTATTTAGATAATAAATTTGCAATAGATAAATATTATGGTTTATTAGCAGTGCCCTCTCTCACTGTGTTAGCCAACTATTGCCAGTGACATTATAAAAATGTAGGGAAATGTAGGGCCGCGACAATATCCAGTTCTGTGAAGCCGGCTTAAAGCCGAATGAAAGATTAATTTCACTGCAATTTACGGTATCTTAGCATTAATTTGACAGATGACTTATCGAGCTTAATTTGAATTGAGCCTGGAAAAAGTAAAAGTGAAGAAAATTACTTAGAAGAACAACACAGAGGAAGTGAGCGAAATTATTAAGAAATCTCGAAATGAAAAGTCCAGGGAAAGACGGTATAAATATGGAGATGATTAAATATGGAGGGAAAGTGTTACACGAGCAGGAGAGCATGCCTGCAGAATGGGAAAAAGGTAAAACTCTAACGGTGCATAAAAAAGGTTATCAACAAATACCTATGTAATAATTATAGGGGAATTACACTATTAAATACTGCGTATAAGATCTTGTCATCAATTAACGATCAATGCGATTCACACAGTGAAACAAATACTGGAAAAAACCGTAGAACATAAGATAGAGGTGGAAATGACATTCATTGACTTTCAGCAGGCCTTCGACTCAATTAAAAAAGAGAAATTAATAAAAGTACTAGAAGAACTGCGAATAGAGAGCACTAACTAAGAAGCCTGATAAAAGTGACAATGAGAAATTCAAGGGTTAGTATAGTAACACAAATGAGCGAAGCAAAGTATTTTACAGTCAACAGGGGAGTTAAACAAGACGATTCGCTGTCGGCAACGCTCTTTAACCTGGCGCTGGAATATGTGACGAGGAACATAAACAAAGGGAACCTCAGAACGGGTGGAGGGCAAATAGGCGCCTATGCTGATGGCATAGTTATCATTAGCAAGCCAAGAGAAATAATTGTTAAAATGTTAGAGGAGATAGTGAAAGAAGGAGGAAAGATTGAGCTAAAAATAAATCAAAATAAAACAAAAATGATGAATAAATTGGCAACAATCAAAAGCATGAAGAAACACGAATAGGGAACTATGAATTTGAACTAGTAGGTAGGTTTAAATACCTTGCAATCATGTTAACAAAAGTCAGAGGTAGCAAAATAGAAAATACAGAGAGAAATTGTAGCAAATAAGGCCTACAGGTAAATAAGAAGCTATTAAGAAGTAAGCTACTTACCAAGAAAACCAAATTCATATACTATGGATAAACGATACTGTAAAAAGGTCTAGCCTACAGCTAAAAGATCTTTGTATTCTTCAAAAACTCTTTCCGGTGCTTAAAACATTTACAAAGAGCAGAAAAAACAACCACACCAATTGCCACCACTAAAATTGAGGCATCTTCTAAGTATATATGTATTTCTGTGCAGCAATTTGGCATATACTAAAAAATACTACCAAGAATAATTACGTTTTCTACAATATCACCCTCAGGGTTGATGATAAACAATATGACTCTCTTTTAGATATGGCGAATACTTTTAATAGTTCTTTTGAATCTGCTGCATCGAATATTGTTTCGACTATGCCTTCAGTTAACTTTTATACAATAACATGTCAAATCCATGTTATTGTATAAAATATATGTATATTTTTCCTTTCAAGATGATCTTACAGCTGCCATAATCAAGGAACATAAAATGTATCTCGTAAATGTTTTAACTAATTTAGTCAACTGTTCCTTTTATAATGGTATGTTTCCGGATATTTTAATATTGGCTGTAAGCGGATGATAAAATACCCTCAAATTATCGACCTGTAGCATTGACTTCTTGTATTGCGAAAATTCTTGGATACTGTACAACCATTGCTCTCATTAATTTTTATAACATCGTTTTAGAGTGTATTGAAACAGAAACCGGTGATAGGTATTTTTTGTGACCTGCAAAAGGCTTTTGATTGCGTACAGTATAAACAATGTCATTGAGAAGTTACAGAGGTGTAATGGCAAATTGGTTTGCTTCCTACTTGTACGACCGCATCCAATACGAGAAGATTAAACATGTTAAACCTTCTGATGCAATTGAGACTGCTCGATCTCATTCATTGCCGGTTGTGTGGGTATTCCACAAGGTTCTGTTTTGGGCCCTGTGTTGTTTAATTTGTATATTAATGACATTGCGTGTTTTTTTCTATCAGATATTTACCTAACTATGTTTGCCGATGATATCTCCATACTAACAACTAATGATGAGTGAGAATTTTTTACAAATACACTGCTTCGTACTCTTATGGAATGGTTCGCAATAAACAAGCTGTGGTTAAGTCTAAAAAACGAAATATATGATTTTTTATATCAGACATAGGCGAACAGATGTCACAAATATCTCTTTGAGGGGCACAAATCTAAAAGAGGCTAAATCTGTAAAATTGAATGAGCACTGTCAAAATTTAACTAAAAAATTATCGAGTAAGTGTTATGTTTGTAATTGTTTGAGATCACAGGTTACTCTGGAATGTTTGCTGATATTGTACCACGCTGAGGTTCAGTCGAGGAATCAGTATGGAATTTAACTCTGGGGTATATCGGTAGCATCCAAGAGAGTGTTTTTAGCACAAAACCATTGTTAGATCAGGTTGGTTTCACTTCTCCCAATCTTACAGACCAATATTAAAAAAATTAAATTTTGCTGCCTCTAATCTATAATTTATATACTAGAACTAGCTTGCTAAGTTATAAAAATAAAGACACCTTTACAATGAATGTAGAGTATCATGATTATGAAATGGGAACTGATCCACCCCAATCTCGATGGATCTAAAAAGCTTAAATAGAAGCGGCATAACCTCACAAGGGGTGTTAAGCCATTATATAAATATGAGCCTTAGGCTTTTAGAAGGTCTAAACAAAAATTAGATAGAAAATACATTATTATAGCACATACATTTTTAAAAAATGCGACAATTTTACAATGACAACCGATTATCAATTTAACACGTAAAATTGCTTTATGTTTTTCAGTGTATAACAAGATACAATAATTCTTTGGACACATTTTTAATTAAATACTTAATTTTTTTTAAATCTTTATGACATATTTTTTGCTTGTGAAATAATAACATAGAAATTATGTTGAGTAACAATTACTTCAAGAACATGTGCATACGTCGATACACCATTAGGAAACTTAGAGTACTTGTTCAGTGTTAATCAACTACTCATATGATTCAAGTTGTTATGAAATTATGTTGTATCGTTTTCTTTTTATTATAAATTTTTCATTCATTTCACCAGCGTTTTAATGTTAAATGATTGTTAAAACGGGTACTCGCTTGTTTCCTATTTTATTATTAGGCAATTAACCATTTGGTTTGAATTACGATCTCATGGAAAAATCTCCTATCTGATTTGGATCCTATGGAGCGCGTGGTTAATTGGCTAGTCCGAAATTGCTAGGAAAAATAATAATAATAATAATAATAATAATAATAATAATAATAATACATGTATGCTTATCAACTTAGAGCCCATATATATGAAGAAGAAATTAGTATAGAGACGGAAGCTGCAGTGAATCTCCTAAGGAGCTAAGTAATATAAAGTAATGCTGCTTAGATTGTGTCTGAATGTTTGCTTCTTAAAGGAATAACAGAACGTCCCAACAATTGATAAAGAAAGATCATAAGTCTAAATACAATTTGATATTCTGACTAAACTTAAATTAACTGAAATTAATTCTGTTCACAAGTCTTAATAATTAAGTTTAGGATATTTAATTAAGGCATGCAAATTGTTACGACATGTATCTGTGAATATTAGACTGCGGTCATTTTATTTACAACTTCAGAAAGTCAACCTTGCACTCATTACAGCTGTATTATCAGGACAAAAGCATCGTGTCTTAAAAACATATCGGGATATTCTATGAATATTAGTTTTGGTGTAAAGTGTTTCTTAAGACAAATTAATTTTGTAATTTATTCAATTATAGACTGAGCTTTTGATAATGTAAATGATACTTCAGCAACTAAAAATGTTAACCAAAGTTGTATATAGTTTTGTTAATTTAATTTTTTTTTGAATATAAATTAAAGTTATTGTGCACCTATTATCGAACTAAATGCATATTCAAATGCATTTTAAATTAATCTGTAATTACGTAGCATTTGCATAAACATATAATTGTGGCGCTTTATAATCCGATTTATATTCTAAGGTGTGAGAAGTATACACATAAAGTTTCTTTCGTGGTAAAATTATCTCAATATATTCAACATCTAATCGTTCACAAATCTGCGAGGTAACCACAACATTGTTTTAAAAAATCATTTCACTGTAGTGAAGGCGGAAATCTTTAAATAAATCGCAAAAAAATGCCGCAAATGTGTTAAAATAAGGAACCAGTTTTAAATAAACGTATATTAGCATAAACGTCCCTCTCGATAAGAAAGTAAATGAATAAATCCTGATTAAGCTTGACTAATTAATATTATAGTTCGGTTTACCTGGTAGTTGTACACGAAATCCTTTCGGTGACAAAGCAGAAAATTCTAAATTGGGAATTGTATACTGCCCCCAAGTCACATCAACGAGGACATAAATCCAAAATAATACTAGTAACACTTTATAATTATCTAACATTGTGAATACAAGAAACTAAATAAAACTACTGTAACAGAGCTATTGATTGGTTCGCGCACTATACATCTGAGCGTATCATATGCAGTATAGCTAGATGGAGACTAACACTAACTACACTCAGAGGTATGTTCGACCTTCGTAATTACACGGCGAGCAAAGCCACTGATTGTGTAAATTTGACTTCTTCGAAACCCGGAACGTCATCAAAACACCATGCATATAGTCTAGTGAGTTCGATAACACTGCCCGTTACCTTAATTCAGTTTTAAGTGCTTTGTGGTGATGACCTAAGAGTATATGTTTTTGTGATACGTCAATAAAACTATATATTTATTTATAACAGATAATCATTATTTTTGCCACGAGCTATTTAAGGAGAAGCAAAATGCCAATACGCGAAATATTGAGTGCAGTGTGAACCAGAAATTTGATTACTTGAAATTGATATTATAAAAATTTCACCGTATTAAAGTAGTTTTCTTGGAAATATTTTTAAAGATGATTTTTTGTTGTTGTGGGAGCCGTCTGACAGGGATTCTCTGGAAACTCTGCATGCAGTCACTTGGTTTTTGCATCTAATCTAATCTTTTACCCCCATTTAAATTATAAGAGCCATTCCATTATACTGGTACTAATTCCTGATGTTCCTGAGGACATTCCTAATGTCCTGATTTTATTTTTGGCTTCCTAAAAATTGCCTGTTCTTTTGCGTTTAGAACTTCGTATTCATACAGATTGTGTCAACCAATCTCTGTCGCTCCACTAATACTGAAACTTGGACAGAATGTGATAGCCAAGATGATTTCAACGGTGCCTTTGAATTTTTTATAACACCTTTTTGTTCCATTTCAACAAATATTTTCCGGAAAAAAAGTAGTTCAAACTAAATCTAATTCAAAAGGGTGGATTTCTAATGAAGTAAAAGTTTTCAATAGTAACTTAAAAGATCTCTATTTTCTTCCATCCCGATACCGAGAATTAAAAAACTATTACTTGACGTCGAAGCAAATCCATGCTACTCTTGTAAGAAATTCAAAATATACGTAGGTACTTTGCGAACAAAAGATTGTATTCTAATAATCCGTTAAAGGAAGCTTGGTCAATAATCTGGCAAAATTCAAAAAAGGAAAGTAGCGAATTATATCAGAACATTCTACTTGAGGAGGATGATATTGTTGTTGGGGAATCTGCTGCTGTGGCTAATAAATTTAATATTTTTTGAGCCGACAGACCACAAAGGTATTGCGCCCATGGCAATGGAGGCCGTTATTGACGCTAATTGCTATCCCCCCTCCCCCTCAGAGAGCCTGTCTCCAGAAAGTAGAATTAGCCCCCTCAGACGGCATCTTGCCCCGAGGGTGGCTGATCCAATGGAGGTAGACAAGCCGTCGCGGTACCCTCTTCATAGGAAGGAAGAGGGCGATACAGGTCCTGCAGGCGAACCTCCAGCACACAAAAGCTGCAATGCCGGTTAGGAGGTTCGAAAACAAAAGCCTTGATGTGGCATTACTGCAGGAACCGTGGCTAGTAAAAGGTAAAGTTACAGGTTTAACACCATAACAAGGTAAAGTATTAGTGGTGGCAAAAATCACCGTGATAGAGACAGGCAAAATAGTTTCTAAAGGATTAAGACCTGAATTTACTAGGATCTACTGAATAAAGATAGGAAGACTGTCAAAATGATAGTGGATCAGCTGATTGGTCAGTGTAGATTAAATAGGCATATGCACAACACAGGCCTGGTACATGACGCAACCTGCAGATTCTGTCAAGAGGAGGAAGGAACACAAGTTTATGTGTTTTGCCAGTGTGAAGGCCTGGCGAGGACAAGGTTTGTGGTCATGGGGCGTGGAGAACCCCACAGTTGCAACACAGCAACAAAAAGAAGCCGATCTCAAAGATGTAAACTTAATTAAGAGAGCAAAATTAGGGAGCTTGCTCTAGCAAAAAGGTCCATAGGCCACCCCAATCCTAATCTAATCTAATCTGGGTAAAAGGAAAACACAAAGAACACTGGGATAGAACAACTAGGCAAGTCCATCGAAATACTTTTATTAAGGGAAAGTTATAGGAGAAGACTGCAGAACTACTGCAAACATTTATAGAAAATTGGTACAAACACTAAAGATACCAACTCCAGACTATGTAATGGGATGATAGAGATCTCTTACCACATTTTATGTGAATGCGAGACTCTGGACGCAAAAAACAGGCAGTTTTTGACAAGCCAAAAATGAACCCAGAGGATTACTTCGATCAAACAGCCAGAGACCTGTGCGGACCAGGCATCCAGACCACCAGGATATTGAAGTAACTGGTATAATTTAATGAGTAAAGAAATGGCAGTCCGACTTTAGGTCAGACGACTCCCACAAGAAAAGAAAAATGTCTCTAAGCATTTCTTGATGTAAACATTTGTTTTAACACACGTTGAGAATTAATCCTTGTTAATCTGGTTTGCATAAATACAGAGTTCCAACTGCTAAATATTAACCAAGATCATGTTGCTAACGTCATTTATAGAAGATGCCGTAATTTTCAATTAATATCATGTAAGGCTCTATATTGTAATCATTAATGGGGTAACAAAATCATAATAAAAAAAAATATTGGTGCTGCAATTTTGAGTAGAGGTAGAAGTCTAAAACTTTTTTTTATACTACATTCAAGACAATAAATTGGTATTTATACCAGCTACACCGAAAGCGCAAAAGAATTGAAAATTGCATGTCAAGTAAAATCGTATTATTTTCACTACTCCAACCTTTAATATCGCTTTATCATTATTCACACTTACCTTCATCATAGAGATAACATAAACATTCTCCCGATTTAAATTCTACCAAGTTCACCCGCCACCTAACGGAACTACTATGTACTTTATTTGAACTATATACGAGAGAATACACCTGCAGATGGCGCTTGAATAGTATACTTCAGCCTCTCCCGCAAGATTAAATTTTTACGAGCTTTCCCTGGGCTTTTAAATTATATCCAAATAAACGAAGACTGAGATATCACTGCGATCAGCGCCTGAGCCGTTTAAAAATGTTAGATTACGATGACGATTACTTCTTGGAGGAGGACAAAATGTACGTAAAATAATGTTAAGCAAATTATTGATTTTTCCGACCTATCGTCGCTTGTGTTCGCACATTAAGCACTCAGCTATATATTTTTCCCGTTTCCACCTGACAGATGTTTTTAATTAATGAATTCACTATCGTTCGTTATCATTGGGACCTTTGTGATTTAATAAGAATAATTTAATGTTATTCTGTTTGTGGTTTTCGTGCGGTGCACTCTGTCGTTTTAGCTTATCGAAGTGTAAGTATCGTTTAGCTCAAATCCGATAACGCAACAGGAAGCTAATGTGTTAAAAAGTAAGTAAAAACATAATACAGTTGACTGAATATAAGTATTTAATAATTCTCATAGCAAAACAAACTGTAATATTACTTACATCTTTGATTAACACCAAACTTTGTTTATTTATAGTATATTCACTTTAATTAATACTAAATTATAGTATAGGTACATATCTATTACCAAAATTTTAATTTAAATTGTCATATTTTTGTCACTGTCAATACTTTTATACAAATAAAGGCTAATGTAGATTTTAAATACTTTACATATGCTCCTAATATACCGCATAATTATTACCGTAAGGAAATAACGTAAGTAATCGCATTTTATTATTTATTTGGCTTCACAATCACACACCGACATCCGGTTGTAAGGTAACAACCTTTACCATTGAATCAATTACACTTACACGGTCTTTTTTATTTGTGTTTCAGTGTTGTAATGTTGTTAGTGCGTTTGGAATGCCGTATGTAGATAATCAAATTTTGTGGAATTGACGGATTCATTCTCTCATTATGTATGCCTACTACTACGGGTCGTCCTTGTACGATATAGCCTATTGGAACGCAATGAAGGAGGACAGACTGTAATTATTTTCTATTTTTTTTTTTTATTTTTAAATAACTAAGTATTTTTAGTTTCTTTGAGTTATTCCATAGAGCACCAAAAGCAACATCACCATCAAAATATGTATGTTCTATATTTTTGGTATAGATTACTAATCATTGCTACCCAAGTAGCACATATAAATAGATAAATAAATATATTTTGAGAATATTCTGTAAGAATATAAGGAGAATATTCAAGTAACGAAATATGTATTCTTATAACATTCTATTTAAAACTTTTAATAATATTTATACATAATCTCCTCAGAATATTCTTTTCTAATGTTTGTGGAACATTCAAGAGAAATGACCATCATATCATATGTAATCATGCCATAATGGCGTAGACAGTTGTGTAAAGTGTACTGTACGGCAGTCGTTAGAAGCTGATTTATGGTATGTTACAAAAATGCAAACGTAAAACGTACTACGTAAAAGTTGGTAAGTGTGGTCATTATTAGAGGCATGGGAAACATTTAAGGAAAAGCCAACCTGGCTTAACCTGCAAATCAAAACTTTTTCTAAATAGAAATTCTGAAGCTGGTTTTTTCAGAAAAGAATTTGTTTGAAACTTTTGGAAAAACTACAACTTCTTCTTTTTTTTTTGTTAGAAATCTAAAAAAAGCTCGTGTTTCCTGTTAGATCCCCCTATAAAAATACATTGTGAGGTGACTACTGCGGGTTGTGAAAGAGTGGCTAGTAAACACCTAAGTTCAGAGGAAAGTTCGAAAAGGAGAAATAATGAATTTAATATAGAGTAAGAAATAATACGAAACATACAAGCAATGTATAAACAATTTTTTGAAATGTGTACACACTTTTATTTTTAAATATCTTTTATTTCGCAGTGTTTGTTTAGTGGAAATTTATGATTTTGCACTACCAATAGCTTACAACGGATCGACAATAACTTTTTTTCATAACTTCAAATAATAATTGAGAAGTTTATGTAAATAATATTTTAAAAAAGTGTATTGTAATTGGTAATTGTAGTGGATGCTTCAAAAATTTGTTTGTTAACTTATGCAGTTAACTGAAATGACTTACTAAGGGGGCTTGAAGGCGTAACTTTTATTAAAGAACAAAAAAAAAAAACAACTGTTGAACTTGTGAACTAGTTAGTGTCAGTTGTTTTCAACAAGTGGGTATAATCATTTTGTTAGCTGTTGTTTAGCTAATTTTAGGTTTCGCCTGTTAGTTTTCTAAGAAAAATTGTTGCAAATTAAGGTGCTCTATTACCACTTTCGGTTAACTGCGTAAGTGAGCAGTCTCCCTGTATAAAGAGATATTTGTGTGTTTTATATTACTTCTTATTACTTATTTCACTTTAAACTCATTAATATGGCTGTTTTCAAAATATTGTTAAAATAAAATTCCACATTATTTTTTACAAACGTTTGTTTCCGCGATCCCTGCTCTCCACAGTCCCTTAAAAAATAAAGCAGCAACTCATCTTTTTAAATATTCTAGGTATATTATTATTTCCCATTAAAAATGTTACTAGAACAATCAAAGAATATTTTTGAACATGTATAGAATATCCTGTGAAAATTATACGAACATTCTTAGAATAAGGATTTCGCTCTACTATTAACGTGCAGAGAACATTCTCACAATATACTAGGCGTTTATGAGCATTTCTCTAGAATATTCAAATATTCTCGGTGCATATTCCTAATATGTTATTGGAACGTTCTGGTGCTACTTGGGTAAATACTCCAAATAAATCTTTTATCATAATATACCAAAAATTAATAATAGGTATACTAACTAACATTGAACCCAACTGCTATAAGCTTCCCAACAAAATAAAAAAATATTCGATATTATGCAGGGTGAATAAAAATCTACTTTTAATTTTTACTGTAATCGAAGCAAATAAGTTTCTTATTTTAAATAAAATTTCCTGAATTTATCATTTTATTTAAATTCTAATTTAACAGTTTTTAAGATTATATTAAGGCTTGCTATATATATCTCTTATAGTTATTTGGCAATTTAGAACTTCTTTTTTCAATTTTTTCCTTCTTTTTTTCCATTTATTTTATTTTTCAAAAGGAAGGCTTTCGCAATACTGCTGTTATCATTAATTATAAACAGGGTCAATTGACAGTGACAGAATTTGTTAGTCTGTTGGCGAGCATCATCGTTGTTTGGAAGATATACCTCTTAGTATTAATAATAATAATAATATTTGCTTGTGTTCATGTGCAGTACGTATTTGAAAATTTAAAAGTAGAGATAGTGGGTAGAAGACAGAACACAATTCAACATTCTATTCGACAAACAACAGCACGCATAAACATTTTAAAACATGCTCTTAGTTAGAGACTTAAAACAACCAAAATACTTGTCTACGAAGTAAAATGCTTTACTAATTACTTTTTTTAAAATATTGTATATTCGTTAAATTAAAGTATTTTCTCAGCTTCAGTGTATCAGTAGCTGAGACGTATTATGATAGTACGGACTAAATAAAGGCACTTTTGAGTACCGCGCTTCTCTCCCTATCTGGTATACTTAGGGACCTAACTTGAGTCCACTTTTATTTATCTCTTACTTTATATAAATGATTGGCTGTCATCACACATCATATTCTGCGCTTGGTTACGCAGACGATTTAAAGACTTAGTCTACCGTCAAAACTTGGGATGATGAACATAATTTAGATTACCTTACTGGAAAGTGTACGTTCTCAAAGCTGAACCTAAACATCAGTAAACGTTTCCATGTGTCACACATCTATAAAAGGCGGATTGCAATAAAGTCGATTCCATTCACTTCATTGGTGGTGAAGGCTTGAGTAATGTGGATGTTATTACAGGTTTGGGGATGTATTTTAACCAGTTTTTACTTTTCCGACCACATCACTCAACTGTGTGCGCCTGCAGCTAAAACCTTAAGATTTGTCATGCCTTTTTGCAAAGTTTGTTTAATGTGTCATTTGGTCGTATGCATTTATTTATAAGAATTCATTGCTTTAAATGTTTTATTACTTTTTTATATAAATTTGATAAATTGTATTACAAAATTTGATTGATATCTTCTGAAGCATTTTTATTTTCGTCGCCATATGAAAGTCATGCTTTTGCACCCTTGGAATATTGCCTAAAAATGGTAAATCACATAAATTTTATTGAAACAATACCGACAGAAATACTTGTTCCAGATTCTTTTACCCAACCCATAAGTTCAAATATTTTAATCAACTAAATAATTCAATAAAATTTAAATTCTTTTCCTGGAAGAATTAAAGGTTAAAAAGAAACTAGAAAAGGTCAGATCCTTTTAAATCCGTTGATTTTCGATAAAAGCAGATGTTATTGTTAGAATAAATTACAGCAACCAACGATTAAATACATACCGTAATGAAATTCCTAAGCTTCAGTGAATGCCAGCAGTCGCATTCACACGTCGGTACTGTTCTGAATCCATAATATCCTGAAAATTTACTGAATGCTGTTGAGACTTCCATTTCATTGCGGTTCTGGCACAGTTCGCTTAGGACTATTCCTTATTTTACAGACTCCTTTGCTGAAAATGCCAGGCCGATTATTTCGTATATTGTCGGAAAGGTATCTAGATTCGAGAACTGCTTTTTTGTACTATTATTTCATGTATAAAAGTGTCATATGTTGACGTTTTAAGTTGTGTAAATTAGTAATAAAACTTGGTGCATACACAATTAACACTGCGTAAAAGATTTGTGGCCGCACAAAATGGAGGCCGGAGATTCGTCAGTAGTTAATCTGTAAGTACGCCGGTAGTTTTGTGATGTCCACACCGTTGATATGTCATTTGTTAGAAATACATTGGAAATAGAAAGTGCAAGTGGTAGCGTTGCACCTGATGGGGCCGCCAAGGAAGACAGTGACGATGATGGTTCGCTAAAATCTGACTGTCAGATACTAATGTTCGATTTAACTCCAATAGAGAGATACTCTAGAGAAAATACATTGTAAGTGACTGGTTTTTTAAGTTGCAATGATAGTGCAAATGAGAAGACACATTGCTATAGTTGATGACTGCACGCAAGTATTATCAACCAAAGTTTAGTTTAGCACTTGTAATTTCAAAATATATTGTATCATGTAGATAATTATGACCAAATTAATTAGATGGATTTATTTAGCTGATCACTTAAGTATCCGCTAAGTATACTAGTTAAAGGCTAAACTAGTTGTCAGAGTATTTTTTGGTTATCTTTTTTAGCATTTATCAATTTTAGTCGGTACGTAGGTACTTATTTGTTTTTTAGAGTAAATGTGAGTATATTAGCTTCTTTAGTGTAGACATATTTTTTTGGTACCATAAGAAAAGCAAAAAATATTGCTTATATCAACAAAAAGTCTACACTGAGAAAAATGAAAATGTCGGCACAACAAAAATTATTATTTTGAACTTTTTGGATTCACTCAATCAGTTTACGTTTAAATCAGTACATTTAAATTTTACTGCAAAACAGTAACCTCATTGAAAAAAAACGCATATTTTAATTGAATTATATATGTTAATTCAAACAATTATTTGCTTTAGCCGTCAGTAGAACTACAAAATTAGTTAGCTGAATGCATGTGCGACCGATTTGAACAAGCATTTATTTTAATTCAACATAAAGATTAGTGGACCATGAACCACAATTGTAAACTGATTCAACAACATTAGTGCAACTAATTCTGCGTAATTGATTTAAACATTCCGGAGGTTTGAGCATATTTAAATACAAAAATTTGTTGAGTGAACCAATTATTGGTTGAATCAACACATCTTCTTTTCTCGGTGTAAGTAGCACAAAAATTATAAAGAAATATAAAGATTAAACATTTTTTACATATATATCAAAAGTGACAGTTTTTAGATATTTTATACATATTGTTTTATAATATCAGTTAATTATCTAATATTTATTTCAAATATATTTTCAAATATTTCTTAAATACCTTTTTATAATATATGAATTAATATTTAGGGAATCAACCAAAAATCTCTTTTTTTTTAATTTTAAAAAAAATAATATTTTATTTTTAAAAGAAGCCAATGCAATAAGCTAAGAATTCCAATATAAACAAAATAGAATGTTCATTACATATTGCGGAGGGATATCTAATGGGATACCTAATTTTATAATACTCTAATATCCATATGATTAAAATATTTAAAACAAAATATTAGATTTACAATATTTATATAGTAGTGTCTTCCTACATGAAATATGAAAAAAATATGTAATATTGGTTTTATATTGAGGAATATTTATTACATGTTATGTGCTACATGGAAACAATAGGATATTTAAGTGGTGATATTTTGTCCAAACGGATTTGGTCATATTTATCGAAACTAGTGTAATAAGTATAGGAAACAATGCTTCTAAAACACCATATTGTTCATATTATTTTAATAATTTGATTTTTTTTTGACCACATCCACACCTACAGCATGTTACTGTTAACAAACTAAAACCAACACTTTCATTTTTAGTTCGTTGCAAGTTTTGCAATTATTGTTTTAAATCTTGTATTTTGTAATAGTTTTTATCCTTTATTAGCTGATAAGTACCATTAGTTAAGATAGATTTTATGAAAAGTTATAAAAGAAAATCAAAAGATTAATTGAGATATGTTATTAATATAAATTATACTATTCTAGGAACCATTTTTTCTGAGGTTTTGTAGTATGTATTGATTATTTCTCCGCTTATGGAAGTAAAGGCCAATTCATTATACTTTTGTGCGATGCCGCACGTTGAGGAGCTTTTAAGTGCTTTTCCCGTTGTTTAACATTTTGGGAAATGTATATCGCATTTCTTCAGTAGATTTATTCAGGGTATGCTTAATGCAACGTAGTTTCTAACATATAAGACATTTTATTTAATGATTCCAAGTCAAAAATAACAAAAAATAAAAGTTGAGAAAATGTAATTCTGTGTGAAAAAAAGATGCATATCTTGCAATTTTGTACAAAATAAAAGTAAATAATAGCTGTTAGTACAATTTAATTCTATTCAAAATCCGAAAGGAAGAACTACAACTGAAGGAAAGCTCGATTTTCGTTTGTTACATTGATAAAAAAGATTCTAGAACTATTTTTAAAAACGTATTTAAATGAAAGCACATTTTAATCCAAAACAATATTATCTACACTAAAGAAACCTTTATTTAAAATTTAAAAAATCTTTGTTTTAAAATATATCTATTTGATCCTATTTCTTTGAGCTTAAGAAACTTTTTTATCAATGTATGTTTATAAGTTCATTTTTTTTTCTTTCTCAGTGCATATACGGTTGTCCTACTCTATTTGGTAATTGAATACAAACATAATGCACAAATGAACACATTAATTATTTTCCATTCAATAATAACTTTTTATATGGTCGTTTCGTTCTTCATTTACCCAAAATATCTTTACTCAACTTATTCCATCACAATGATTCAACATTTTTAAAATCTTTCTATATCAAATATTTCTGATAATTTAGCCCTATTGTTTTTTGACATACATAGGTGGTGCCTTTCTTCGTTTTTCCATTCTTGCAATAACTCTTAAATTTTTCTCGTGAAAGGCGTACCATCGATCCTTTTATCTATTTTTAGCGAGAATCTATTTGTGTACCAAAAAACTAATTTTAAGAAAAATTGTTTGGAGTAGTAAGTAATCAGTGTTCAGTGGGAACATGAAATGAGTTATTTCAGAAGACGCAGCAGTCCTACAACGTAGATATTAATATCAAAAACTAAACACATTTCTTTCAGCATCAATCTGATTTGCATTTTTTTTGTACTGGTAGTGTAGAATATGTCCTTAATTTAAGATATAAATGCTACAATTATACATATATCTAGCTAGAACAACTAGAAACGTAGGTACACGAAATCTAGATTTTAAATAGAATATTTTAAGTAACAAATTACAATGTCCAGATTACTAGGCTAGTTTTTAGTCCATTAAATATTTTGTATACAAAAATGCAGTTTTAATTTATTAGTTTATTTCAGTAAACTTAAACTTCTGAATGATTACTTGCTGCTACTTATTAATTACTTCTAGGGGAATGACAGTTACATCTGGAAGCGTCACCATAAGAAAAGATTCCAACAATCTAATCGGTATTAGCATTGGTGGTGGAGCCCCGCTTTGTCCTTGCTTGTACATTGTCCAAATTTTCGATAACACAGCCGCTAGTAAAGATGGCACATTGCAATCTGGAGACGAATTGGTTGCGGTTAATGGCCAACCTGTTAAGGGAAAAACCAAACTCGAAGTCGCCAAAATGATACAAGCAGCTAAGGTCGGTAATAACTTATAGATCCAATCCCATTTTCGTCATGTTAAAATATTTGAAATAGGACGAAGTCGTCGTCAATTACAACAAATTGCATGCTGATCCACGCCAAGGGAAGAGTTTGGATATAGTTTTAAAGAAGGTGAAGCATCGATTGGTTGAGAACATGAGTTCCTCCACTGCGGATGCATTAGGTTTGTCCAGGGCGATTTTGTGCAACGATACTTTGGTGAAGAAATTACAGGAGCTTCAAGATACCGAGATCATGTACCGAGGTTTAGTGGATCATTGCAAACGCGTGCTCCAGGTCTGCAAAGAAAAATACTAATTAATACAAACAATTTAATTAACTCATATTTAGGCTCACGTAGATCTTCATCAAGCAGTTAAAGCCATGGGGGATGTTTTCTCTGCTTTAGCAGTGAGAGAACCTCAACCTAGAGCCAGTGAAGCGTTCAGATTATTTGGGGAACAGCATAGAAATATGGAGAAAATTGGAAGCGAAATACTTAAGAAGATAAAACCTGTAAGTATGTTTTCGCTGCAATAAGCACAGCTTTAGAACGAGGCGTATATAGGTTTTAGCCGATATGGGAACCTATTTGTATAAGGCGATACCTGACACGAGATTAACCGTCAAGAAGTATGCAGATGCTAAATTTGAGTATCTAGCGTATTGTTTGAAGGTAAAGGAAATGGATGATGAAGAATGTGGTTACGCAGCTTTGCAAGAACCTCTATATCGGGTTGAAACTGGAAATTACGAATATAGGTACTGTTACATTTTACACTGATTGGAATTCCCCACATCTTGCTTTTAAATCAATTTACAGGTTAATACTACGTTGCCGCCAGGTAGCAAGGGAACGGTTTGCAAAATTACGCGCTGATGTTCTTGTGAAAATGGAATTGTTGGACAATAAGCACGTGCAGTCTCTAGGTGGGCACTTAGCGAAATTGATTAAGGGTTTGGCTGAATTGCACACGAAGACTTTGGAATTACTATCTGGGCCGCCTTTATTTCCTGTTGAAGTAGATTTATCAAACAGCGCCTTCCAATATAAATCTACAACGCCAGTAGTTCCTATAATTGTAATTATAAAATTTTGATTTCCTGTTAGATTCTATTTTGGTCGCAATTTCAGGACACCGAAGATGATGAGCAAGAGATTGAGAATGGGATAGAAATGCGTGAAAATCAAATCGCCCCGCTCATAGAGGACCTACCTAGTCCGTCCATAGAAGCCCAGTCGAAAACGCAACTGAGGCCCAGCCTCTAATTCCTGGTTTGGAAATGGTACGAAACGAACCGGATTATAATGCAATGGATAATATGACGCTATTGTCGACACTGAATTTGCAAGATAACACTAATCTCGACGATTCAAATAACTTAATTCCAGATCTAGATAACTGAACCTAAAAATATATCGAATAAAATATCAATACAGTATGTATGTAAGCATATAGACATTTCTTTTATATGTAGTAAGTGGTATGTAAGATTAAACAGAACCTATTTGACTTCGATTAAGATAGATTTTAAGATACTTTTTCCTGAAATTATTAAATATTTATTATAATGTGAATAAATATCAAATGAATATCATAGCTTTTATTCTAAACAGAAATTTTGTGCGCTGAATATAATCGATAGATTGTATTGAAGAAAGTAGTTTAAAATCGTCGATTTCATAAACATTTATGCTGAAACAATTTTATAGAATATTAATATTGAATGGTGCAGCAAGGGCTATAGCGTGTAATATAGGCATCTAAGATACCCAATGGCAATATACTGCTATGATAAGACCAGCGATAATATACGGGACAGTAGTCTGGTGCGGAAGAACAGAAGTGTAACGCAGTGAAGCTGCTAACCGCTATCCAGAGACGCGTTTCTGGGAATCACTAGTGCAATCAACAGCACAGGGACTACTTTTTGGAGACCATTGTGGGCCTTCCCGCGCTAGAGCTTTATGTGAAAGTGGAGGCTATGAATGAGGTCCTTAGGCTGAAAATCAACAACTTGTGGCATCCCAACAGTGTGGAGAGCACACTGATACTACGGGTACGATACTGGACGGGCCATTGCTGCAAATGCCCACGGGTAGTACGGCACCCGAGATTATCTTCACTGAAAAGGTGAAAATCCCCATACCGAATAGTGACCAGGCACGTAGTGATATTATAGAAACCGGTATTTGTTGACCGAACCCTAATCAAAGAATATCCCTAAGCCTGCACGGTCTTCCAGGCAAAGGTATTTGCCCTTGCAGCCTGTGCAGAAATGATTGCAAATGGGGGTTGCAGGAGGAGGAAAATAAGTATAATGACTGACAGCCAGGCTGTATCAAGGGAGTATCGAAACCTGTAACTAGGTCAAAACTAGTTAGAGACTGCAAACGATCTCTCAACACACTGACACGAGATTACACGGTGTCTTTGATTTGGGTGCCAGGACATGAGGATATAAAGAGCAATATAATAGCCGACGAACTAGCCAGGGAGGACTCTAAAAGACACTTCATAGGTCCAGAGCGTATATGGAATTACCAAGGACTCTGCTAAAACAGAAATTTGGACCTGATTAGATAAAGAAAGTTCAAAGAAATGGAGGTTGACTGAAAGTCAACTTCATACTAAAGCGCTAATGGATAGGGGATGCTAAATTCTCTGATAATCTAGTCAGATGCAGCAAGAAAGAAGCTGAAACCATTACTGCGTTGATAACTGGACACTGGCCGCTGAAAAAGCATCTATACAACACATGTCGAGTAAGCGAACCGTGGTGCAGAAGATACGAACTACAGGAGGGGACGAGTTTACATGTAATTTGCACATGTGAGGAATTGAAAGTACTTAGGCAGAAACATTTCGGGAAGGATCTATTGGAGCCTTCGAGGATTCTCAAATTTACACTGGGCAAGATACTGGGCCTTATAGAACACACCAAGCTGCTCGAGTGGAAGTAAGAGATTTAATAGGGACGGTACAATGAGCAACTAGCTCAAGTGCCTGGACTATAGGTGCACACCCTAACTTAAAAAAAAGATATCCGATGACTCCGTGCTATACTAATTTATTAATTTGGCCCAATTCTGGAAATGCATGACCAATTTCAGGCACAATGTTTCTTGCTGTTTTTTATCACCACAACAAAAGTTGTCCATGCCACCTGGATATTTTGATGCCATATATTTGTCATTTAAATCTTTTACGACCCTTAGATTACTCTTACTGAGCTTGCAAAATGCTCGGTACTGGTTCTGGCCCAAAGATCTCAAACAATGCCTCGTCAAAAAAGAATGCCACCTACCTTCTTCAGTCTTTTGCTGAGGCTTCCTGCTGCGATACAAAGTAAAAGCAAATGACTACACTTGTCTCTATGATTTTAAACATTGTGTATTTGTGGGTACACTAAGTTTAGGGCAGTTTGATTTTATGTATTAGTTTACGCAGATGGTTATACCATTTTTATTGTCGTACCGTGTAGTTTCATAATGCCTTTTTAATTCATATGTCACGTTACCTAGTTAATAGGCTAAAATACATAAAATCTATGCTATTAAACAATAGAGTGGATAATAAAGACAACAGCCACCTTTGCTTATCTACGTTAACGTATTATCCAAGTTCGTGATTCACGAACCAGGCTATTCTTTGATACAGATTGGTTTAGGTTTACATAAATAATCTGCATTGGCAGTACCGAAAAATAAAGACTTCTTAGTTTAAATGACAAATGGCCTATATTGAAGTTTGCACCGAGTTCTAATCATATTTTACAACGTAAAACGCTGTTTATAATTTCTACGTTAAAAACAATATGCGTTCACAGTTGTTTAAAATACTACTTTTCGCGTATTTTTCTTGCATGTCATTTGTGTCCTCTAATAATGCAACGTATACCCCAATCGTTCTTTGGACCGGAATGGGTAAGTGCTTCCATCTTTACCAAATTTGAAGCTTGTATTTGTTATTACTGACACCAGAAGCACATGTGTACTTAAAAGTACGATTCAATTCCTGCACTAAATTTAAATAATAAAATCAAATGAAAGTGGTAAGTATATTCATATAAGTATTTGTACATATAAAATTGGAATGATAATACATATAAAGCAATCTGTAGGTTCTATTTTGTTCCTTACTCTTGGTGCATTTAGAGCTGGTCATCCAATTTTATTCCTTGTAAAAAATCAGTGCAGAGATATCTTAACAGTTGCATATAAACACACAAACATATCACACAAATTCAAAGAGAAAGAATCTCAAATTATTAAACAAAAAAAAATAATGTCCAGTAATTAACTGAAATAATTTAATTTTGATCTAATGCAAAAGACTACGGATTATTTTTTTGCAGTTAGTAATTTGAGATTAGGCTCCAGTTTTAAGAGGTACTGAAAGAAGTTGCTGATATCTTCGAAAATCACGGTGAAATTAAAAGACAAGAAAATAATGAATTTTTGATTGTGGAATTCCATAAACGATCTGATAATAGTATGCTGCTAATATGTAGCTGTATCAAATTTATTTAGGTATTACAGTAGACAATGCTGTACTTAAAATAAATTAATTACAATATTACAAACAAAAAACATTAAAAAAAAAGTTAGAGTTAAATTAAAAAAAAATTAAACATATTTATCCAGTTATTGACAAGTACATACAGTACAAAAAATTAATGATTGTGCACTCCCTTTATCTATTGGAAAAAATGAAGAAAAAAAATTGAAAACGTAATAAATTATTCCGAAACGTCAAAATAATTTAATTTAAAATTTAAACATTAAACTAGCGTATCCCCAAATAAATGAAACAGAGAAAGGCTATACAAATTTGTTTTAATTGTTTTCCTAGCGAAGCAGCTGCATCATAATAAAAGCAAATTTCTTTCTGTTCGTATATACGGCAAAGTATGTATGTGTGTACCTATACATTTTTGGTTGCTTTGTTGAATTAAATAAAAAAAGTTCCATATAAATAATTTCAGATACCTAGTTTATATTTGTATATCTTATTAAATATAGTGTTTCATTCAATTTCATAGGAAGCTCTGCATACGAGTTAGAGCACTTCGAACAAGCTCTCAAAAAACATTTGCCGGAGGTGCATATTCGGTCATTACACATAGGATCTTCTGCAACAGAAGAAAAAATAAATGGTTTTCTTCTGCATCCTGATGAACAAGTAAAGATAGCTTGTGATATTATACGGAAAGACTCCAAGCTGAAGAATGGTTTCAATGCCATTGGTTTCTCGCAGGGTTCTCAATTCTTGTAAGTATTACTTTTATTTTAGGAGGTATTCATGCATTCATTTATCTTATCTTTGGTAGATTCTTTGTATTGCTTTTTTACCCGATTTCCTACATCAGTATTTGATATCCGAGGAAAGATATCGCATAAGGGATGACTCATCTAATCATTTAGTAAATCCGTTCTTCACTCTGCAGATATTTATAAACTTAAAAGAGATTCCGTATCGCCGTCATATTCGCAATGTGAAGGAAAAAAATAATTTTGGATTCATTCCAATATCTCTGATCATAAAAAAAGTGTTTTCCATGTTTTATTGTAAGTAAAAGCAAACGATATCTTTTTAATGTTGTGAGAACGTCACAATCTTTTCGCTTATAAAAGCAATCTTAGTAAAGAAATATTAATATGAGAAGTAGCATTTCTTCAGCAAAAGAGGCCTGTTATTGGATTCAAGTAAACAATTATTTGTTTTGCAATCTATTAGATTCTATAGATTTCAGTATGCACCAATATTGTTTCCCTTAGTACAAAATTATTAGCATTCTAAGTAAATAAAAAATGGAGAAAGGAGAGTTAAAATAGATTTTTTAGAATTCTACTTTGTATGAAAAACCATGCCATGGACACTCAATATTCTAGCTTCACGCTTTTCAGTAGATTAAGTTGCCTATTATGCAGTATGAATACATAAAGTCATATTTAATATGAATGGCACACTAATAATTTATGGTCTGACTACACATATTTTCCATTTTCTCAGATAGTTTTTGAGACCATATTTGTAAGCCGGTCCGGACAATATCCCCTGCATTTTGTTTCGTTGTGTGGCTCCTTGTTCACTCAACCCCTGACGTAATTCATTAACTTGTCTTTTGGCTGTGAAGCGTTTCCTAAAATCTTGAAAACATCGGTTATCAATCCAAATCATAAAAAGAATTGTAGACACCATATCGCAATTTTTTTCGCTCAATTGCTCGAAGTTCTAGTTTTTCAAAAAGGTTCGAAAACGCCACGCTTGACAGGTTGCCAAGACATTTAAGTTGTAACGATATAGTGTCGGATAGTCAACATGGCTTTAGACTGGGGCACTCAACCAATACTGCTGTTCATTCATTTCTGAACGAAGTTGTTAATTGTTTAAACGCTGGTGAGTGTCCAGTAAGGGTGTTCTGTGACTTAACACGGGCTTTTGACTGCGTTGATCATGGGATATTGATGGGAAAGCTCGAGAGTTATGGCGTGAGAAAGGTTGTTGCCGATTTCTGTCTGACCGCGCGCACTATGTTAAAGTTTCGTTTATATCAGGAAATGTCAACAAGTATTTTTCTTCTTCTGTTCTGCCGACGTGTTTAGGAGTACCTTAGGGTTTGGTTCTAAGCCCAAGAACTGTTTTTCCTTTTTTATTAATGACATAGTGGAATTCATTGACTTTTCTTCGTTTTTATATGCCAACGACACAAGCGCTCTGTGCCTCTGGGACCGATCCTACGCAGATTCGTGATCGCGCAAATGTAATAAACGTAACAAACTGCACATTCACTTTTCAAAAACTCTTTTTACCTACCTTCTTTCACACTTCTCAATTGAGGATGAGCTTTGATGTGAACGTTACCTTGAATGGCAACCTATTAAAACGCAAACCTTCCGCTAACCTGCTTGGAGTGCTTTTGGATGAAACACTTAGCTGGTACAATCATTGCCGCCAATTAACACATAATCTAAATACGTCGTGCTATCAGATCCGGAATCTTAAACAGCATTGAGTCACAATTCTCTAGTGACATTTTATTACGGTCAGGTTTTCACCAGAATGTCTTGTGGTAATGTCTTTTGGGGTTCTTCGGCGCATGCGCATGATGTTTTCCTTGTCCAAAAACGAATAATTCACTGTATCGCAGGCATAACTACAACAATGATACATGCAGACCATGATTCAAGAAATTTGGTATATGCCTCTGCCTAGTGTATATACTCTTGAAAGCCTAGTGTATGTTTACAATAATAGCAATAAATTTCGGCTAAATTCTGATGTTCATCCATACAATACAAGAAGCAAAGCAAATTTCAGATTGCCCCTAAATCGACTAAATCACTAAGAGACCTCCGATTTCTGTAGGAGTTCGGCTTTTTAACTTGTTGCCTGGTGGTACTAAGGGACTATAAACTTAAAGAGATTTAAATCTACTTTGCAAAATCTTTTGCTTGAAAATTGCGTTTACTCACTTGACAAATATTTGGTTATTCCAAGAATACAATAATGTTTAGTGTCTTTTTATGTTAATTTTACAATTCATCTGCATTAAACTCCATAATATGTATGTATGCATGTCTGACTTATCCACTATACTGTTTGTATTTTTTTGACAAATTTATATTTATCTATCTACTAGCTACCGAAAACTTGCGATGAAAATCGGGAGCATAATTATCATTTTTAATGTCGTAAGGGTAAGGTAAGATAAGAGTTATTTGAAATGGCTCGTTTCAATTGAAATGCCCTGTATGAGATGTTATGAAAGTGGCTTTAGAAGTGAAATGCCGAGTGGAATCTAAAAATTTAAGAAAAGATATTGGAATCTATTTAGATTATCAAAGTTGGTCAGAACTTTCGGTGAAACCGGAATTGTAACATTGACGGCTAATCTCTAAATTTGAAAATCAAGATGTAGTTGCAAATTAATGGACAAGTTCCGTACATCACCTCTACAGTATGATTACGCATTAAGTTCGTGCGTTGCTCTCTTCTGCATTTGTAATCATCCCCAATTTCAAAGCCGCGTCCATTCTAGTCCATTGTGCTGTATCCACAAGCATCTGGTAAACGGTGTTCTGCTTTTATCAATTATATTTTGCTCAGTTTTTTTGTCGCAATACTGAACACTTTCTTGTCATAACATTTCATTTATATTCATCATTTATGACGATGCATTTTATTACACTATACTCTATTCACTGAACAGATGGAGTTAGGATATTTATGGCCAATGCGCTATAAGAAAATTGGTTTATGTATTGGGCGATAAAAATTGACCAATAGTCTGTTACACACGATACCAATACAAAAATCGTATCAAAACACACTATTAAAAATTCAAGGAGGGAATCGCGTGGATTGTTCTACACGAAAATTCTATCTGTTCCGTAAACAGTGTATAGTAACATAAACCAAAGTTAAAAGTTTGTTCAACTATTTTTCGTGAATTGGGTACTTTTATTGATTAATTATACTTTATTTAACATTATTATTTTTTTAAGAATAATTATTTGTACCTAGGAGAGCGTTAGTACAAAGATGTGCAGCAGCTAAAGTGAAAAATCTCATTTCACTTGGAGGTCAACATCAAGGGGTTTATGGAATACCAGGTTGTCCGTGGGTTCTCATACCAACATGCAAGAGTTTACGTAATTTAATAAGTACTTTTGCCTATTTGCAGTAAGAAAAGATTCTCTCTATTAGTTTCTCGTTATATGTGTAATATTTTTTTTAAAGCATGGTTCAATCCCTCTTCGTCCAAGCTACATATTGGCATGATCCACTATACGAACGTGATTATATTAGGTACAGCACATTTTTGGCAGATATAAACAATGAAAAGACTATAAATCAAGCCTATATTGATAGGCTTACGTCACTTAAAAATTTCGTTATGGTTAAATTTGAAAAAGATGAAATGGTGCGACCAAAACGTTCTGCTTGGTTCGAATTTTATGAACCTGGACAGTCTAGTAAAATTCTGCCACTGAATGAGTCTAAAGTATATGTAAGTAAAATGAAATATGGCAATATATATATGTGTACTAAAATCATTTTTCAGGGCAAACTAGGTTTGGATGTTATGAATTCACAGAAAAAGCTGCACTTTATAGCACACCCAAAAGGTCATTTAGAATTTGGTATGGAATGGTTTACGGAAAATATCACGAAGAAGTTTTTAATGAATTAGTATTCAAAGTATAAAATAAGTGGGTATCATTATTTATAGCTGTACAGATATAGGTGAAATATATAACGAAAATGGTTACCCCAAAACATATATAAATGCATACACTTTTATGTTTAAGAGTTTATTAAATGTCATAAAAACGAATAAAATTTATGTAAATTTCCGAAAATTGTGCCTACCTATAATTCCTGTACGAGGGACTGCGAGTTCAAATCTCGCTCTGGTCAATTACGGCAATCGCTTTTTTTCCTGGGTTGTAATGATAATAAAGAATGAGATTTGACCTTGTGGGGATACCTGGTAAGTATTCAACTGCTTTGGCATTTGGTGCTTTATGCCGAATTTTATGCTCAAGGTTTTATGTATCGTCAATAAAAAAAAAACTAATTAATATGAAATTGAATTTAATTTTATCAAACTCTGATTAGTTTTTTTTTTTTTCTTAACGGCATCTACATTAATTACTTATTATTTAACTAAAATCAAACTTTCAATTCATAAAAAGATATTCTAGAATAATAAAAAAACCTTATAAAAAACTGAAGCCGCAGTATTCAAAGCTTGCGTAAATCGATTGTTGTCGAGACAAAAGGTAATTTACTTTTTGATGCCCTCGAAAGCCAAGACTAGTTGGAGGAGTTTTCTGAAGACCCTATGCTCCAACTAGAAGTTATAACAAAAAATATTCTTTTATACCGATAAGAAGGTAGGTACTGTATCATAAACTGTACGCAAAAGTACAAATAATGATAGGTACTTTCTTTTTTCTCATGCGTTCAAAGACGATTTTTCTAACGGACTAGGAAAATAGTTATTTGTATCACTAGGCCAGAAACTACAATTTTGCGAGTATGAGTCTGGTTTGTGCGACGAGGCGGTAGCCGAGGCCCACAAGTGCGAATACTCGCAAAAAAGTTTCTGGCCGTGTGATACACAATTTTTTGGGCCGACAAATCTTAATTTTGAATTGAAAATAGAAAAGAAATTGACAGTACAAGTTGGCACACATGTCACCTACCTTAGTATTTTGACGTTTCCGAGAATAAATCTTTTCTCTTTTTAGTTTAACATCTATTTATCAAGAATAAGTGCAATGAAGACACCAGTTCATCTTAGCATGGTTGAACAGTAGCTTAATGACAATCCATTACACAACTGTCATGTAAATCTAATGTGGCCAACCTTTAGTGACATTTTTGCCTGCCTAGACAGGAAAACAATAGTTTTCCTGCCGCTTTTAAGTACTGCAAAATGAGTGTTTCTAGACGGAGACGCAAAAAAAAATATTTCATAAAGATCCATTTACTTCTCTTATATTTGCTTTTGAAATAGAGTTGAGATATAAGGATAACCCGTCTGAGTTTTAAGTAAATTCTAAAAAATTACACGCAAGACAAAGTGTTCAAGTTTGTCCAGTCATTATTTATCAGTAATAATAATAATACGACTATAGCATTACAAGTTAAATAAGAACATCGATATTCTAAAGAAAAACAATTTCTTACAAAATAATTTTTATAATGATACAAGTTGAGTTGAATTATTTTTCGCGTAAGCCAGGATCGAAATAAGACGCGTGTGTGTGTGTGCGTGTTTTTTTTTATAACACACCTTAATAATATAAGAATAAGATATTAAGCAATATAATATTCAAAATACCATGTTTTTTTTTCTTTCGATCCGACGTTTCGTCGCCACATAACGATAACTGTTTATCTTTTGCTGCAGCATTGAACATGTTTTCGATGACGTTACGTAGAGTTAGCATGTGGTTCTGTAGCTTCCTCTGACATTGCGACTTCCAGTTAGAATTGTCTTTATTCCAGTAGTTGATTAACGATGATAATATAGATGAAGGCCCAAATAACGCGATCGTCACGTAAAAAAAGCTACAGTTAACAGTAAATCACACATAAATTGCTCTCTTGGCAGCACGTTATTTTTCTTATCTTTATATGCTTTTTACAGTCGCATTTGTCCCGCACATCGACGGTTTATCACTGTACAGTACATATTTTATATTTACACTATTATAATATGGATAGGCAAATTCATCAATAATCTGTTGCTGACCGTAAACGAATGCTCTTGTTATTCTCTTTCACACGCCCGTCATACTGAATAATTATACATCCGCTTTACATCCGTTTGGTACCAACTTGAATTCTACGCTTCATCTAATGTCATTAGTGATTATATTACACTGGTAGGAGCATTGTATACTCAATACGACCCTGGTTCACGGAAAGATCGTTACTCTACAAATAAATACAATAATGCACACAGCTAAAGTATTTATAAGAAAACAAACGAATAAAGTTAAACAATTGTGGTTATATGGAAATTTTTGTAGTTGCGCAAGAATTTTTTTTGAAGAAGAATGTTTTTAAATCTAGTAAAAGTACCGACTCGATAAAGTTCTGTTCGTAATTTATTTATTTAAAATAAATAATGGTCCCACATTGTGGACTGTGCTCGAAAAGAGATGTTCTATGGAGGGAATACTTAATTTGTTGTAGAATTTCGTGGTCATAATAATCACCTTCTCGTAAATAAATCTTTTCATGTCTTTTTGAAAATATTTTAATATTTTACAAAGATAAGTCGATTGAAGATAATCATAATTCAGGATGAATTAGTTAACTTATTGTAAGTGATTATTCTTTGATATATTATGGCTGTATTTAGAATATTCTCATTAACTAATTTATGTTTTTTTTTTGTTTCAGACCTTTTCAACTATTATTGTTGGTAAATTCTACGTTAATATTATTTAGGTATGTAACTTTCAATGCTTTGTGATGTTTTTCGATTTACCTTTTATTTAGCAGCAATTTGTAAAGTAGTTGACAACATTAACACTTAATATAAAAAAAATATCACTTGTTTGTTATCATATGTGATAGCTGCTAATAGCTAATAATTAATGTACATTCTCAATAACTAAATAGGAAACTAATAACAATAATAATAGATATTTCTTAAATTTAAATATTTATTACAATGTGAATAAACGTCTAACGAATATCACAATTCTTTTTGTACTAAAAATAATTTTACAAAATATATGAAATTTGAAAATCTGTTTAAATTTTAGGGAATATAAGCACAAATATAAAGCAAATAAACTTTATTTACAGGCAATTTGAATGTCGCACGTACATTAAAGTAATTAGTAAAAACGTTATCACATAAACATTATTCTGTTCGTATAATACAGTATGTAAAAATATTCTATAATGCTTCAAATGCTATCACAGATAATATTCAGATTATACCTCCTGCCTTCGAGAAATATTATCTCACGCAGGAGTCGATCCACATTACTGTAAATATAGATCTAGGAATATGAGTCTCGTTACCATAGCCTCTGAGTTTTTGGAAGAATGAATCTGCATCACTACGTCCTTTACCGCAGGAATATTTCAGCATTTCCTCTTCTATTGGAGTCATTACTTGAAGTTGACCAATATAAGTGGAACAGCGATGTGTTGGATTAAACTCTATCTTCTGTTTCCGAGCTTCCGCTATTGAATTTACGGTGGAAGCTGACGATAAGACTTTAATGCTAAAATAAAATGCATGTTTAAGTTAATAGAGAATATCTTTTGCAAATTTATTTATTTAGGAGAAATTTAAAAAGCTGCGCATGCTTCACTTTATCATTTAGCAAAAGTATTTCCAATTTACACTATACTCTTTTGTACAGAAAGCCAGTAACAAGATTATCTTATTTTAATTCTTTAAGGCACGAGATTTGAAAAGTATTTAATTCACTTATATGAATACAAAGTCTTGAAGGCTTAAACAGACTAGTGCATGCGGCATTACATTACATTTCTTCTACAACTATTGGTTATTTATCCCATTACATATTATACAGGCAGTTGGTGAAATGTTAAAATGTCAAATTGTTAAGGATAACATAGGTCACTAAGCTAAATTCAACTATATATTTCAACTAGCTATTAAAATGTAATTTCGTTGCTAAATTCCATACTAATAGTTCTATACATTTAGTCATCAAAGCAGATCGCTATTCTTTTTTGCTCGCCGCCAGCACCAACATGGGTTGGCGTGCTATCTAATAAATAACCGAGGTTCGACTGCAATATTGTCCATTAATTGTCAGATATTCATCAGCATATCACCAATATTGTCCATTAATTGTCAGATTTTCTGTTTCACATTTTACAAACTGTTCACCAAAAACAAACGACGGCCACCGTATTTTGCGACCTATCGAAAGCATTTGATTGCGTTCCCCATTCACTTCTACTTAACAAACTTGAAAGGTATGGCTTTAGGGGCAAAGTTAATGACTGGTTCCGCTGATATTTAGCTGATTATCGTCAATTTGTACGGTTGCGATTTGACAATAACAATGTCGATTCGACAGTTGGCCGAGTCGTGTGTGGTGTGCCGCAGAACTCGGTGCTTGGACCGACGTTATTTTTAATATTTATTAATGATTTGGCTTGGGCCGGACCGAGCACATTCAGATGTTGTCGAAGGGCAATACTACACAATACACAACATATAGGGACATTTAATAACACTTCATGTGAGTCAGTCAAAAGGCATTAACTGACAGGAGGGTAAATCGGGTAACCGTCTGATAGATGTCGTAGTTGTTTTCTACCAGGTTGTTGGAAGCGGAGGTGAAGCATAAAACCATTTCGCCTAGTATCACCACAGGATCCCTACATCAGGTGAAGGCTAATAGTAGGTAAACTCCTAAGCAGCATAACTGATTTAGGCACACCTTGTCAAAGGTATGTAGATACAAGAGTTTAAGAATACCTTCTGTGACATAATTCAAAGAGGACTCAACTTCACGAAAGATCTTAACTCTATCAAGACTATACCTTAGACATTCACAAACGAAAGAAAATTAAATCTTGAAACTATAAAAATGGATGGGTAAACCATAAATTAGAGAACGGAAGTTAAATATCTATGTCTTACCCTAGGCAATAAACTTTTATGGAACAAACACGAAGGCACCAGCAAGGCCAAAAAAATTAATGGTGTGCCGAAATGTTGCAGGAAAAAAAACTGGGGATACCCAAGAACACTGTTTTGCATATTCCCAACAATAGTGGAACCGATCATCAGTTATCTGTCAGTGGTTTGGGGCAAAAGAACTAATCTGGCTACTTCGAGATACACTTTCCAAGACGCAAAAATTAGCAGGCGTATGTGTAACTGGGACTATAAGAACCTGCTCAATAGCTAATAGATATACATATGATCTTACTCTTCTACACATCGTGGCGGAGAGCGTAGCTAAAGAACCATACTGAAAATGATCAAGAAAATAACGATTAGGCAAAGGCCTCAATCTCTGAAAGGTAATCAAACCTTGCACATACGTCGGGATGACATGTCAAAAAAGAATCAACATTGTAAAAGAATTTACCACAACGCGAGTGGTATCAAGACACATCTTGAAACTGAGTATAAATCAAGTGGTATACGAATGGCTCCAAAATGGCAGAGAGGGGACTAGAGCAAGAATATATGAACCTACAACACGCTAATTTATAAGAAACGTCCGCTTTAACTTTAACAGAAATAATCGAAAGCAAGAGATACCTGAGAGTCAAAGCATTGAATTCATATTTATGCAAAAAGAAACACAAGAATGGAAAGAGACGAAATAACTGATCATCTTGCAAAAAAGTGGTTGAAACACCATTCTTAGCGACCGCACTCTTTTTGAGATAAGTAGCAATACTGAAAAGACTAAAATTAAATTATAGCAAAGAAAATTCAATTATTGGCGAAATCTCCAGGGAATTAGGCAAGCTAAAACTTCTCCGGGAATTTATAACCAAAGAAGGTAAATTCTGCAAATCGACCGCATTAAGATGCCGACACTATACTACTAACTACTAACCCTTATAAGTTATTGTAAACTGAAAGGAGATCTGATTAAGCTTGGATTAGCAAAAGAATTTGAAATTATTTGGATTGATGCATATTTATTAATGACAAAGAAATGTGTTTTCTCAATGTATGAGCGTTAGTTTCAAAGGAAAGTCACGATACAGATTATTGTTAAAATGAAAGAAAGCATAAAGAAAAAAATACAGTTACTAGATCGTTAAAGCGATAAGTTAAAAAAAGCCTTATAACTCTAATTTTTGTTTGACAGAAGTATTATATCCTAGAAAACTTTAAAGATTACAAGTACCTTATATAATGAAGTGATCTAGCTATTAGCCTTCTTACAAGGAGTTAGTAAAACAAAATCCTTTTTTACAATTAGCGTTTTTAATAGATTCACAAAAGTACACAAAAAGGTGCGCTTTTAATCATAAAAGCGCTAACTATTGCATGTGTTTACGAATTATTATTATTATTAAAAACGCCTATTATAACGAAATGCATAAGAACACGTTTCATAAAGCTTAAAGTACTTATCCTTTAAAAAATTTTAAACTTAAATTTGTGCTTTAAAACATTTCTTATGCACTATTCTTTTTTAATCTCTCTTAACCCTATAGTACAAATAGACAAAACAGCTACCTTTCTTCCCTTCCAAAGTATTTATCATATAGCAAATTTATTCTCCATAAAATTTGCAGTAGGAACAAACTTAAGGCGCTACTAACACTGTTCATAATTTCCAGATAACTAATATAAAAGGAAATCTTAGCACTAACAAAGGCACACCGGTACTATTGTCGTATCAATTTTGGTCAATTTTGTTAATCAACTTGTTAAACGCTTCGTTTCCTACTGTAAGTACGTATCTGCCTATAAACTCACATGCATATGAATATGTGAATGCTTAAAACTGTCGCGCTTGAAATATATACCGTTGACAATTATCTTAAATCCACTGATTCAATCGACAATGACGAAAAATTTCGAGATACGTAATCGTCACCATAAACTATCTAACTATTAAAAGTTGCTAAGTGTTACCGTGCTTATAATGCATGCATTATTGGCAGACAGGCACGCATAACAAACACTTTGATTATCGAGATCAAGTGGGATCGATGATAACAAAAATATCAACAATGGGAAGTTTCCATAATACATATTAGGTATTACTGATTCTCGTTTCGGCGAAATTCTTATGTAAATTTTATGATAATTCTTTTTATGTTTAGTAAGCACTAAACTTAATTTCCAATAAAATTAAAATGATTTTAAAATTCTCTAAATATTAAACATGTTTGTGGATTATTGTTAATGTTTTTAATACGTACACTTATCTGGTTTTTGATATGTTTCAAAATTCCTTCTCTCTTTGTGAACTACAATGGTTTCTTTCTGTTGTAAGTAATTAAATAATAGTAATAATTTTACAAAAGTATTTGTAGGCAAGCATGTATGCCATGAATCCGTATATAATCCAAAAGTCACATCCAAGTCGTAATCATTAAAGAAAACTTTACCTCCTTCTTAAAATTTTTTCAATACTTTATTCAACCAAAAAGAAAAACAAAAGGTTGTGTAGCTACATCTAGTTTACGTTTTTAAGAAAGTATTATTATACTCTTACGATCTATTAATTATTCATTTTTATAATTATAATTTTTTCGTATATTGTCACTCTGAATAGCTGGACAAATTTAATGTTACGAGTCATAAGTTTCAATTCTTCCCTGCAATAATATTTATTGTATTGTTTCGGTATTTCTTTTCAGGAAAACTTACACGGATTTATATTTTGTAATAAATTTACAAAAGTTTACAAATTATAACAAATTAAAGATTATTTCTATAATCATGAGCGTATGTGAACTTATGTCAGAAGACCAACATGAAGATGAGGATGGCAAAGTCGATATTAAATTAAAAATAAACCCTTCATCTCGCCCAATTTCCACAGGTCTTCTTCAACTAAAATGGATAAAATTAAAACCGCTTATACCTTTGGTCACAAGTAGTTTTACCAATTCTTTGGGATAATACTTCTGTGTTCCAACCGGATTTATTATAATTTTTTGCCGATTGACCTTTGTAAAAGCTACACAACCGCAATTTTAAAGATCTCATGTCATGTCACTCATTTATGTTGCCACAGTTCTATTTACCCTCTCAACCGTTGACTCAGCCCACTTCGTCACAATTGAGTAAGATCTTAACAAATGGAAAGCAACTTTGGTGTTGCAATTATTTGACAGCAAAAATAAAAAAAATCGCGTTTAAACATTAATCAGGTGGAACATTAAGTGGAAGTACTGGCTGTACTAGTTAAGGTAACAAAAGTTTGGATTATTGGCAGACAGCCAAATAAAACAAGAATTTTATTTCTAATGTTTGGTAAGTTTTGGTAAATATTTCTTTACTTCTTCAGAGACAAAGATTAGAAAATTACGCACATGTAGTTGCTCTAACCTATTCGTAATTTTATCCTTGTGATATGTCTCTCATAATTTTCATTCGCTTTTTTCTAATCTTTGCCTCTGTAGAAGTAAAGAAACATTTACGAAAGCTTAGACATTTAAAAAGCAAATTCTTGTTTTAACAACTCAAACATTTGTAATTGATCACTATTAGTACTTTTAATCGTAAGTTCATATTTTGGTTTTTAGTTTAGCAAATGACATTAGCTCTGATCTTTTTGTCCTTTCGCGTCAGAACACAAAACGCACGGACATGCGCCGTAGAGATTTTGTGTTCTATTTGTGGTGCTATGGGGAGCATCAGGACGGGGTTGTAGTTTTATTTGGTGACGCAAACAAATTCTGTTGGAAATCTTAAATCATTAGTGGAGGTGCATTTTTGCTGAAGGCACATATCATAAAGACAGTTGCAGGTGAATATTATATATGTATTTACCAACGTCATCATTTTTGTGTCACAATGTAAAAAACTGCCTTTCGAAATAATTTGTTGCGCTTTATGTTGTAACGCAAAGGAATAAGAAGCACAAAACTAACTAATAGATTTGTTGAAATCATTGAATACAGTAAGACGCATGAGCATTTTAAAAGTATCCAACCCTTGTTTGAACAAAGCTAATACATTAATCCATTTACAATATGTTTTGTTTTTAATGTAGTAATAAAAAATGGAGAAACGTATCCAACAACATAATATGATGTTTCATTAAAAAAAAAATTAGTACACGTTTGTGTCAAATAATTTCAGAGTGCTTACACATCATGAATAATCAAAATTGCGATTTTAGATCAGATGTAGGGTTGTATAACAGTATTTATAATGTAATATTCTATCACAATAATGCCAATGTAGCTTAGGATTGCCATGTTGTTTTGGTATTTGGAAGAACGCAGTTGCTTATGTTTCTTTTATTTTGACTTGTGTGGTTACTTTACTATTTTATCTTATTATGTATGACTATTTTATCTTACTGTATATTAATACTTGGAACATATGTATTAAGTATATTTAGCAGGAACTAATAAACAAGTTTTTACCGGTTTAAGGAAATAAACTTCACTGTGCAAGAAGAATACGTTGTATTCTCAATACGTATAGGCTTATTTTCCGCGTTATTAACGAAATATATACACGCATAATTTTATTTTTGTAGTGCATATTTTTAATTTTTAATTTAAATGTTGAATTTCATTCATAAAAATAATGGCAGTTGGAATATTAATTTTTATTGAGGTTCACTTACAAATTTTACGAAGGTATACTTAAACTCTTAATTTTATTTTATTTTATTTATAATTAGGTACTAATGATTTGTCATTGTAGTTTGTAAAGGCAGGTTGTCGAAACGTCGCTTTAAGTAAAAATATTGTGCTAGCTTGCTGAACTAAGCCGTGTTTTATTAGTGCATTAAACGCAGAGCGCTCTATCTATAGAATTTTTCAACATGTTTACGCATACGAAGTTCTTGACAGTAACAATACTTTGAGTTCGACATTTTGTACAGTAATACTCCTTGGGTTTTGACCAATTTAGATTCAAAAGCTTACGTCTCAGTGAGACATCAAATATAATAAGAAAAATAACACCTAGGGTATATTACATATTTTTGTATTTATAATAATAAAATAAGAATTAGTTGTGTTTAACAGTATACATTTTCTGTATTTTATATATGTATGTACATCCGACGATAAGAAATCTTAGGGCACCGCTTCGAACTGAGTCTTTCCGAAGCTATTGCTGTCTCTTGCTATCTGGAGATGATATGAGAGAGACAACGATAGGCTCGGGTAGGTTCGCCAGGAGTGATATTGTAAGATTTCCTGTCGTCGAGTATACTTATTCCTAAGTTCATTAAAAAGTTGTTAAATTATTACATGTTTTTATTTCTTCTCATCTCCCTACATCATTTGTACAATTAAATTTATACAGTTAAATGCACATAATACACAGGTAAATTCATATAAATTTACAATAAAATGCATATATTAACACAAAAAATGTACATTTTAGCAGCAGTCGATAGGGTTTTATGCACAAAATATGTATACTTATTGGAGCAACGTGCATTTCTATCTGCACAAAAAAATATTCATTATCACACAACAATGTATTTATATCTACACAAGAAAATGCCAAAATGTGCACTGAAAGTATATAGTCGGGAAATAATATGTTTATATTTTGACATTTATTTGTTTAAGTTAATTTACAAATTGTGTATTTTATAGCATTTTATTTGTGTATAACAATCTACCACAACCACAATGTTGGTTTTCACACAATCTTTTTAAGCACAATAAATTTTGTGAATTATACACAATGCGATCCTTGTAACCATTCTAAATACAATTTGTGCACACCTGATGCACAATTTTTTCTCAGTGTATAGTTGCGTCGCTTTATTTTTAATTTATTGCAAAAGCTTACTAGGCCGACTTAATTTGTTTATTCACTAATGGTAAGTAAGTGGTCAATATCAACTTTGAACATTTCCAACGTATGGATTACAGCCGTGAAAGCCTACGCTCATTTCCAATGTATGTTCTTGAATTTAATCTTTGAAAAAATCTACTGGCTTTGTAGAATTTTAAATTACTGCGATTATATAAGAGCCAATTTTCAGTCAAAAAAAAAAAAGATAAGCAAGGTATTTTACTCAAAATACTTCACGTTTTGTAGGAGGTATTAGTTTATAATACCTACTTAATATGTACTTATACAGCTTGCAAAGTAAAAATAAGATGGAATCTGCCTACTTATAAAGGGTGCTTACTGCAGCCATGTTACGAAATTTTTAAGTCTAGGCAATTGGGCACATTTAACTGCTACAATAGAAGATATTCGATTGTCTAAAGTCTAAATAAAATCTCAATTAAATAATGCACTAGTATTGTTCCACGATGACGTAATCTTAAATACTTGAAGTTTGTTCTTGCGTGTAAGACTGTTAATACTAAAGGAATTTAAAATTAAGTCACCTTCCTACATCGTTACACTACATATAGCATACGGTATTTCATTATGAAATTTTTGGAACGATATATTTGATAGTCGGAAGTAAGATAACGGTATGATGAGATCACATGTGTCATTGTTTTGTTCATTTTTTAATTCTTATAATAAATATAGTCACATACATTCGCTACTCGTTTGTACACATATGAGTATCTTGCGCAATGTTTTTCTGCTACCTACAATGTCATTACTCATTAGTCTCATTAGCAATCTTCTTAAATATAAGGAGTTCAAAAGATCATATCGTCTTAAATGATCATAAGTAGATAAATTTTAGAGGTATAAATTGGAAATTGTGTGTACTCATTATTTAAAGGACTATGTTATCCCGTGCGACGCGTTATGAATTAATTTGTTATAAAAGTAGAGTTCAATTATTTAGAGAAATACATATCCGTCATTAATGCACAAGAGGCGAATATTTGTACCAAACATTTCTATTGGGTAGATAATCAATGACAGTGACGTGAATTCGTTGTTACGTTTTAATCTACGCAGATTTTGATGACGACATATTCTATAAACAAATTAAGTAGTAATATAGATACAATTATAGACACCCTATTTGTGCAACGAGATAAAGCATACAAAGATAACCGGCGAATAACACACAGAACTCTTCACGATAGAAGAACTGAAAGGAGCGGTGGAAACAATGAAAAATGGTACAGCCACTAGTACTGATGGAATGCAGAGGCAATACAGGCAATAACTACCTCACACCACACATGGCTATTAGACGTTATAAATCGGCAGTTTGTAGCACGAATCTTCCCTAAGGAATGGAAAATTGCCAAAGCAGTCCTCCCACCAAAAAAGATAAGAACTTGGATAATCCAGCATCGTACAGACCTTTATGATTGCTAAACACCATCAGCAAACTGTATGAAAACATGATAAAATTTAGGCTGTTAGAGGAAATTCATACGAAGGGCGGCTTTGCAAGAAACCAGTATGGATTCAGAAACGGCAATCATACCATTACGTACAACTATCAAGAAAAAGATTTCTCAATATAGGCTAAGATGGTGTGCTTTGATCACAATTCACATACGTAATGCTTTTAACACGGCAGATCACAAACTAATATTACTTAAGCTTATCAAAAAGGGAATATCCGGCTATCTGATTAACATAATAGCAAGCTGCAGCTGAATAGACAGGAATTAATCCCGACAACTGCAAAGGTACCGCAAGACTCGGTACTGGGGCCCATATTGTGGAATGTCCTATTTGATGACATTTTTTTGTGTGGAGTTAACAGAGAATACGATGATAGTAGATATAGATAGTAGTTATAGCCAAAAACAATAAACATAGCCTTATGATAAACGCAAATGAAGACCCCAACAGAATAAATACCTGGCTTAAGGAGAACAATCTTGAGTTAGCCCCAGAGAAAAACGAAAGCAATCATTGTGAAAGGCAGGCGGAACAAGGACGATATTTACTTTTACATAACAATATTAAAGTAAAGCCCAAAAAAAGACTAAAGTACTTCGGAGTAATATTGGACCAGAGATTTTCTTTTGGGGAATAGATAAAAGAAGCATCAAATAAGGCGGAAAAAGAGCAACTATGCTAGCGCGTGTAATGTCAAATGTTGAAGGACTGGAGTCATGAAATCAATTATATTGTATGCTGCGTCGATATGGTATCCGATAATGGAAAAGAAGGTGTACTAAAATATGTTGGAAAACGACCACGTCAAGTCCTTCTGAAAGTTGCATCGGGTTTTCCAACGGTCATCATTCATTCATTCAGGTTAGGGTGGGCACTTGATGTCCGGGCACTTGAGCTTGGTGCTCACTGTACCATCCCTATTGATTCTCTTATTTCCACTCAAGCAGCTTGGTGTTCTCTATAAAGCCCAGTATCTTGCCCAGTGGAAACTTGAGGACCTTCGAGGGCTCCAATAGATCTCTCCAGAAATATTTCTGCCTCCAACGGTATCAACAAATGTACTCCAAGTCATAACTGGTACGGTCCCTATTGACTTGCTACCATATGGGAGAAAGAGTGTGCATGACAGCGGTGGCCTGATTGCTCGGGACAAATCCTAACTTGAAATAATAGACCTTTGGCATAAAATGATGAGTGTATGTGGGGTCGAAGACCCCCAAAAAGAGTGTTATAATATCTTTTTTTCTATGTGGGGGAAGTAGAAGCTGGATATTTTAGTCATAAATGCACCTTATAACATTTAAAAAATAAATGAAGTAGGTATAACATATAGTTTTTAGAAAATATAATCATTTTTAAGAGCAAAATTAATTCTCCTTTTGGGCAACCGGGACTCATTATGCTCAAGAGTATTTCTCACTGTACTTACCCGGCTACGGCCTTTCTGCAAATAGTTTTTCCAACAATAGAAAGACACGGCAATTGGCACAGAAAATAAATCGAAAGCTTTTGTCTTGAAAGAAATTCCAAGGAGCACCCGCTGGCCAGGCTTGTAGTGTACATACCAATATTTCTGCCTTATTTAGTAGATTTTTTGTAAATTCACGCTTTTGTTCCTTTAAGAACAATTTTGATCAATTGAATTAAGATCAATTTGTCAATGGACTTTGATAATATTGAAGGGAGAGCTAACTGCAGTGAACTGCCTTGACGATACTTGTCTGATCAGTACAGAACTGCCGCCTTTCTCTCCTTCACGTTCATATGGATGGAGATCTAGGACAATGTTGTCTTCTTCACGTTATCTTGTCTGGTATTAAGCCAATACCTTTTCTCGTCCAAATTTGAACTGGTGCAGAGAACGGCAGCATTGGGAGGCATAATGTCGTCTTCAGCGATGAATCGCAATTCTGTCTAGGTATGCATGATGGCTGTAGAAGGGGACGACACCGATGTGGAGAGCGACGTGGTATTGGGTTTGCTGTGGAGAGACATATACCATCATTAACAAATTAAAAGCGAATAAATCTGCGATTATTTATACAACCGAAGCTATAAGTACTGCGTACTGAGCAATACGTAATTCAAAACTGTTTGCAAATAATTTTTAATTACTATTTCAGTGGAGTGTAGCTTCAATTGTATTAATAATCGAAGATTTGTGGAGCTTAGATGCGCAGTTAATTTGCTGAAGATGGTACACAGGACTGTTGAAGTAATTGTTTGGGGGCTTTTGCCTATGGTAGCCGATAACCACTTCTATTTATTGGAGGCAGTATAACAACTACGCGTTATGTTGATGATGTCCTACAAATCACCTTACTATTTTATCTAGATGGCCGTCCATACGTCCTTTTTCAGCAATACAACGCACGTCCCCATATTGCTTGTCGAACTATGGACTTTCTCCAAGAAGCAAGCGTTAAAATGTTTTGCCGTGGCCATCCCGTTCACTGGATTTAAACCCCATTGAACTTGTGTGGGATATCATTTGGAGGAGACTGTCCACTTTTCACCATCCTCCACAGACCCTGGCACAGTTAATCCCACGAAGTTCAAGTTGCTTGGAACGTGCTATCACAAGCAGATATCATACATCTCATTTGGTTGATGCCTAGGCGTGTACACGAATGTACTCAGCTACAGGGTTGCCAAACACATTATTAATTTGTTTTTTGTATTACATGCTAATAAAGTTTATTGCAAATGTTATCGTTTCGTTTTTTGATGTAAAACATCACTTTTAATGTCACTGAGTATATAAACATTGCATTTTATAGTATATACATATGAAGGGTCCACGGGAATAACGATCAAAGTCCATTTTTTGTGAAAATGAGATAAGGGTGCCATTTTGTAGGAAATTCTGAGTATTATAATAATGCGCGTTCAAATTATTTCAAAACGGTCGTAGTCCGTAGAAAACAAATTGCTATAATGTAGTTTCGTGTTAAACCTTTAAGTGTCAAACTTTTAAAATTCATTTATCTCTTAATGTATGAATATGGACTTTGATCGTTATTCCCGTGCACCCTTCATATAATTTACACACCTGTTAGTCAAACGCATCTATAACTATAGGTATATTTTTCTTATACAACCACGTAAAAGGTTAATTTATTTCTTTGTATTAAGATACTAGAGAAATTGTTACACTTTTTCGTTGTCAATTCTTGCTCTTATTTCAATACATGTTGGTTTAGAACTCTTCTTTCTGAGTATATATTGAAAAAAAAAGTAAGTAGTTAATATTTTCCCCATGCGACGGAATAAACATGCAATGTTCATTGCAGTAGTTAATTATATTCTTGACTTTGTACTAGAGCATATCTCTAATTGCTATCCCACGCAACGCAGTTGACAGATTAAAAAATATACAAATTATTAAATAATAGAGGGGACTATAAACAAACACAAGAGCCACCACTGCTTATCTACGCTAAGGCGTTATCCAAGTTCATGATTCACGAACCAGGCTAATCTCTGACACAGACCGGTCTAGGTTTACATAAACAATCTGTATTCGCAGTACCGTAAAAGAAAGAGTTCTTAGTTTAAATAACGAACGGCGTATATTGAATCTTGCGCCGTGTAGGTAGTTACCATATTTCACAGCTCACACTTAATACCGTTTGTAATTTCTACGCTAAAAACAGTATGCGAACGCAACTATACGCAATAGTGTTTTTCACTTACTTTTCTTGTATATCAGTTGTGTGCTCTGAGAATGCAACACCTACGCCAATCGTTCTCTGGCATGGAATGGGTAAGTGTTTCCATCCCTATTAAATTTGAAGGTTATGTTTACTGTAGTCTCGAGTAGCTACACCAGAGGCGTCGCATGTGCATACATACAATAATACCTATTTTAAATTTAAATAATTAAATCAGTTAAAAGCGATAATTAAGGCTACATTATATTTAAGTGTAAACAAAATTTAATATATTAATATTTAATACACATGATATTAATATATTAATAATAATATTTGTTACAGTATTTAGGTAGATATGTATGTAACTAAGTAAAGAGAATATGAAAATAAGTAAACGAAGGTGATCATTTAGTATTATATTTGTTAACGTGCAAAATTATATTTTAATTAATTTAAACTGATTGAGCATGAGTTTTGTTTTCTGCATGCTTTTTTAAATTAAGTGTTAATTAAATTAAAAATTTGATATAGATATTTTCTAATATCCAAAATTGTACTTGCTTAGTAAATATAATATCATTCAATTTCATAGGAGACAGTTGCTGCTTCCCATTCAGTTTAGGCGGCTTTGCAAAAGATCTCGCAGAAGTTTTGCAAGGGGTGTACATTCTGTCGTTAAAAATAGGATCTTCAGTAGCTCAAGATGTAGAAAATGGTTTTTTCATGCATCCCGATAAACAAATAAAAATAGCTTGTGATGTCGTACAGAATGATCCCAAGTTGAAGGATGGTTTCAATGCCATTGGATTTTCGCAGGGTTCTCAGTTTTTGTACGTATTATTTTTATTTTAAGAAGTAAAAAATAACAGGTATATGACGAGGGCACTATTATTGATAACTCTTCTCTATTTCGCCAATATTTCGCCTTGTTTATTTAAGGTTTCATCAGGGTTATAAGTGAGTTAATGAAGAGACTCACAATTCATAGTAGACTTAGCACCAACATGTGCTTGTTCATTCATTCACTGAATTGTGATTTCTTTCATTAGCTCACTTATGACCCTGAAGAAAGTTTAAATAAACAAGGCAAAATATTGGTGAAATAAAGAAGAGTTATTAATAATTGTACCCGGGTCGCATACCTGTTATTTTTTACTTAATATATTAGTTTCTAACGACTTCCATACCTACTCCTGGTGGTGCATTTATTTTAAAGGAAATGTGGGTAAAATGGCTACTTTAAATTTTAACTAACGTTAAAATAAAGAGTATATGGGTCCCAGAGGATTAGTGTGTATAATTGAAAAATTAAATTAAAAGAGAAAAATTCGTATTCCAATCCTATTTTATTTTAATATCTTATTGCGACATGTTTCGCTCCTAATTAACCATCATCAGGCAACTATAAGATGAGAAGATTTTTTATGTCAAAATTATAAAGTGATTATAGTATTAAAATTGAAAAATGTTTGAATTTTTTTGAAAATTTTAACAATTTTAAGAGCTTTTAGTTTATTTAAAGTTCATAAATTTAAATTAAATTGAAAATCTTAAAACCTTTAAAATATTACTCTTAAATTTACAGGAACAAATGTGTTCCTGTAAATTTATACGGTATTATTAATATTATAGCATGGCTATAATTCCTTATACATTTGTTTTTCTTTTTGTTTTGAATGGACAAATAATTCGTATGTTCCTGTAAAATACCTATTCCTAGCCCCATATTATCGGTGAACTCTATTCAAGCTAGAACGGCGTCTAAGATATAACAGTACGTTCAGAAGTTTAACTCAACTTGACGTAGATCTGTTTCACTTTATCTCATGTTCCTATATGTATTTGGGTTGTTATTGTAGATTTGCGTCAAATGTAAGTACAGATTTATTGACCTTTGTAGTTATTTGTATATAGTTAAATTAAATACAATAAATTGTATTGTGTAGTAATGTGCCTGTAAAAATGTTCAATTTACAGGAAATGGGATAAAATTTCACAGCTAATTAGACATTTCACATTTGAGATGTGATGTTTTCGATTGATTTCATTAAATGTTGTCCTGTCTATTTTATTTATTAACTTATGGTGGGATTCTGTGCATACCTACCTCTAACGTCTATAAGACTATAAGCATGTATTATAAATGCTTACAGACTTACAGACAAACTTACAGCCGCTAGAAATATCATATATGCACAAAATCTTGCCATTATACAAATAAACTTATCTTGAAACTAATTTTGTCAAATTTTGACTTTATTTACAATCATCAGATTAATCAGTATTTTATTTATCAATAAATAGATCATGCATTCTTTTTTTATTTTATATTTTTGTTAAAACTATATTTCTCTTGAGATATATTGCAATGTATTAGAAAGAAATGGAAATACGTCAGTAATTATCCTTATCTAGCTTGGGTTCTCATTATTGTAAGTAAGAGTAAGATGCTGCTCTAGTTCCCTGCGTTTCAATAAATTATTGATTACATTGTAGAATTATATACTTCAAAATCTACATACTCTCTGTACCAGTTTAGGCGGTTTTTCAGTCAGTGGTATTAGAATATGATAAAATATTACTGATTACGACAAATGGCTACTTTACCCACATTTATTCTATTAATAGGTTAATGGTATGATAAAATCTTATTCAAATTCTATAAAAGGCTAAAAGAAATGTAAAGGAAATCCCGCCTTATTTTCCGAAGCTAATAAGTATCTGTTGTTAATTATCACGTGAACAAAAGCACATTTTCTCAAAGAGTTTTGTTTATTTCCTCAGCGAATATTTTTAAATATGTTTGAAGTTGATGAATAGGATGGCCGACTTTCGTCTACGGGCCAGGTCAGTGCTAAGTTTCATATATATGTGACATTAACTTTTAACAAAAGTACACAGCACATTGTCGGGAAAGAGCAAAATTATTTATTTATTCAACTATAAATAAGGGACTTATTTAAGTAGCGAAAATAGTATAGAATTGCTAACTTAGTAGCAGCAAGTGTTTCAACGGATCAGATGCACGATCAGCAAGGTGTAGTCCGATTTGTGCCAGGACAATAATTGTTTATAGCACACTGCACAACCTATTTTGCTACCACCATAATGTTAATTCTGGAATTCGCCGATATACTTTTGGTCGTTTTCTGAAATTTTCCACGCCGAACATTATAATACGTAACAGTTAACGGAGAATTGTGCAATCCCGCATCAAGACCCGACTAACCCTGATACATGAATGGGAGGGAGTGATTTTACAGCCTTGAAGATATACTGTCGCTAACGTTCTGCATAACGTGAGGCAATTGCGGCCCATGTAAGTAGACACGTCCGACCACTCTCTTGATGAAAATACAAGCCATGCTGGATTTTGTTAACTTTGTTTATTTGTTTCTATTATGATTATTCAACTAATGCTTTGTGTATCACTTTCTTACGCTCTTTTAAATTAACCTGTGATTTCTTTTATGAATAAATATTATTTGTTGTTTGCAGTGAAAATGTATTATCCCTTGTCTAACATTATTTTGGCAAAAACTAGTTTTATAAGGGCAGTTTTATCAGACGAGTCTATAGAGAGGCCATATGAAACCAGTTCTTGATGGTACTTTTTTTCTAATTTGCACATTAATGGTCCTTTTTAACTTAAGATATTGCAGAAAAGTCCCTTATTAACCTATTAACATAGGCACTTGTGCATTATAAGTCATAAACGCAATCCGTCGAGTGTGTTTATAGCTTTATTGTAACATCATATAAAAAAAAAAAACATATCTTATTTATTGCATCAATGTATTTTATAAGCATTAAGATGTCCAATATTTTAATATCTTTTCAATACACGGATAATATGATTTTAAAACATATATTAAAATCAGAGTTCATAATATTTCATACGCCCGCACTTTGACGCTCTCGAAGATAAGCATACATTAAAGATGAAGAAGAGAAACGAGTAAGATTAATGTATTAAGAAAGACCGCAGGACTAGATATAAAAAAAGAAAATACCAAATGAAGAAGTTCAGCTAAATTTAAGAGTGGAATCGATTGAAGACAGAAGAAGAAGAAATGTGATAGTTTGGAGATATACCTATTTAAAAATTAATAGGTAACGCAAGACTAACCAAAAAGGTGTGGAACATAGAAAACATTAAAAAGAACACAGGAGGTTGACCACGAGCGAGATGACACGATGAGATTGGAAAATATACTAAAGAAGTGGGATTGAACTGTTGGAAGGTTAAATATCTGTCACGAGACAGGTAGAAGTGAAGAACGCACATAGAAACCGTTATGAATGTGTTTATAATTATTGTTTCATGCGGTATTTAACACTTTTGAAGATTGGTCACAATGAGTTGATAACCTTAGTAGTCAATGTGATATTTCTAGGTTATGGTTAAATTAACTATTAAAAATATTTTAATATATTAACATTTTTAGACGTTACTATCCAATCCATAAGTCTCTATATTATTTAAATTCCCTTACTTTTATTAGAAAAACACAAGAAAACACATTTTATAGAACAACATTTATTAACAAAAAAAATCAATGCACAGAGGAAAATTAGTCTTTATAAGAATGAAATGTTTTTTGGCGGCGTTTTAAAAGGAGCATTCTTTTCAGTGAATACATATTTCGTCTGACAAATTTTCCGATTGAAAGAAATATGTATTAATTGAAGAAAAATTGGTTCTCTTAAATAGCGGCAAAAATATTTCCTTATTTAAAAAATCGTTTTTCCCTGTACGTTTCAAAACAAATTTCAAGTTAGCTTTTAATATGCATTAAAATATTTGTGTTTTGTTTCATTAGGCAATAATTAAAAATATATTTTTTATATTTTGCTATTAATTTTTTTCTGAAACAGCATTAAGGAATTATTATTTAAAATCATCATTCTATTTACAGTTATTTCTAAGTAATGGTTATTACATAAGCTAAAAATACTTTACCTGCATATTGAAATCGGATTTCGCTCAATTGCAATCATCGATGTGAAAAGTGAAAACCTAGGTTGACAAAAGATGTATTTAAAAACTGGTTACACTCTATTTGTTATTTAAAGCGGAGCATTGTGTAATTTTCTCTCATGTTGAATTGTCAGTAATTACCAGATTGTCTCCGTTTTACGCTCAGCGCTCACTCTATTTGAATCTATGTTTTAATGTATAATTTCCCACAGTAATACTTCAACGAAAGTTAAATACTATCTCCAGAATTTTTGAAACGTGTGTGTATGTATGTCAAATATGCAAATTATGTAAGCATGCAACTTTCTATTTACATAGAGAATATCAAGGTAACATTTTTTACTAACTTTGGCAATTATTAGGTAAGAATGCTCAAGAGTAAATTGTAATGCAGATATATTATATCATGTTTATTCATATGTAGGTGATACTCTCAGTGTGTTATAAAATAGGAAGCATTATTTTATGTGTATAGTAAAGGATTTGCTTAAACTTTAAACTACTGTTGATAATACGCAAAATGGTTGAATAAATCCTTAAGTCCTCAGATTTGTGCCCAGTATAATAACAACAAGCTAAGTTGTATCATGTACCAGTTAATTTGTGTTAATTTTGACAGAATATTTTAATCTTTAATTTAATTATGCTAAGTATAAACACTTACACAACTATTTTGGCCATTAAAATTGAGTATTTAACATATCTGTTGTTTATACAGTAGTGTCCTAAACCACTTTGCTGTTTGAGTACAAATGATCACATTAATTCAGTTACACCTTATTTAAGCTTATTCTCAAAGAAATCATTATTCACTTATTGTATCTAGGAGAGCGTTAATACAAAGATGTGGAGCAGCCAAAGTGAAAAATCTTATTTCCATTGGAGGTCAACACCAAGGTGTTTACGGACTCCCAAATTGTCCATCGCTGTCGCATTCAACATGTGACTCTTTACGTAAATTACTCAACCATGCTGCTTATTACAGGTAAGAAAAGATATTTTCTATTAATTTTCTATTGGATATATACTGATTTTTTTTTGCAGCTGGGTTCAAAACTCCCTCGTCCAGGCTACATATTGGCACGATCCAATTCACGAAGACGACTACATTAAGGGCAGCACATTTTTGGCAGATATAAATAATGAAAGGAATTTAAATCAAACCTATATTAATAGGCTTATGTCACTTGAAAATTTCGTTATGGTTAAGTTCGAAAATGACACCATGGTGCAGCCTATAGCTTCTGAGTGGTTCGAATTTTATACACCTGGGCAATCGCACGATATCCTTCCATTAAATAAGTCCACTATATATGTGAGTAAAACGAAATACGAAAGCCTAAACATATAAAGTAAAACCATATTTTAGGATCGACTAGGGTTGCGTACTATGGATACACAAAAGAAGTTGCACTTCTTAACAGTTCCGGGAAATCACTTACAGTTTGGATGGTCTTGGTTTAAGGAAAATATCGTGGAGAAGTTTTTGATGTAATTAATTTTCAAAACATAAAATAAGTATATTTGATGCGTAAATAGTAGGACAACTGCATAGATGTGGTCAAAGTATACGTATAATGTAAATACTCGCAACAAAACTGATAGAGACATGTATATAGTTTTACGTTTAAGATGTTATTAAAAGTTATAAAAACGGAACATTGTATCTAATTTTGTGCATATTACAAGCAACATTGTTGAAAGTTCTCTAAACCAATTGTGGTTAACATGAGGTAACTTCTCTTTTCCTACTCTTGAAAACAAAGATCAGTTGGAGGAGTTTTCTGGACAACAAAAACATTCTTTCCCTTCTCAACTTAAGCACCTCATACAAATATACAAGTACAAGAATAAATTGTAGTCATAAATTTTACTTCATATGTAATGCTTGAAATTAATGTTTCAAGACCTTTAATTCCATTATTATGATGATGACGCGGAGATAAAGAAAACTTTTTTGCACAGATAGATCTACCCATAATAAGATGCTAATTTCATTTAAAATATTGTTTCAATGGTCACTTATTTTAAACATGTAAATTAAATGGACTTTATCCCGATCATGTTGATAGTTTTCCTAGTAACCATTGGAGTGCGATCCATACTTTTGATCGGTAAGAGTATTGTTTGAAAGCTGCTTAGTGAATATTTATTACTAATTGCTACCAAAGTTAGTGCCAGGATTTTCACCGTAACGGCGCCAGTAAGGAGTTGTTATTAACAAATTACAATTATCGTTGTTCACAGTTGTCAGTTAGCTTTAGTTATGTTAGCGAGCAATCGTGAACTATACTACATAATCAAGACTGGTTTAGGAATGTATTCGAGAACTGAATAGCCTGACAGACCGCAATAGTCACTTTATTGTGGGTGCCCGGATATTTAGCAATCAAAGGAAACGAAAAGCCGATGAATTAGCAAGAACGGGACCACCCGCTTCATATACAGGCTCGGAACCTGTTCTAAAAGTGTCTAAAGACACAGCACGAGATCAGGTAAGCAGTTGGGTTGAAGGTAAACAAAGAAAGTTGAAGAACTATTGCAGCTCAGTAGGAATCATCTTCGTGTCGTAAAAGATCTTCTAACTGGATACTATACACTGAAAGGACACCTACACAAAAACTGTGATCAACACCGGAGGTACCAACTGCAGACCGTGTAATGAGATTACAGAGAACGCATACCACATTCTGTGTGAGTGCGAGGCTCTGGACACAAGAAGAGAAGCAATTTTTGGCAACCCAAAAATGAACGTAAGAGATTATTTCGATCAACCAGCCAGAGACCTGTACACTTTGGTGCAGGGTACTAAGATCCTGGAATGGCTGGTATAATTTAATGGGTGTTTCCGAAGACTTCATGTCAGACTGCTCCCACAACCACAACAAAAAATAGTGCCTTGTTTATATTAATGGGGGATATGTGGTACTCGAATACGTTGAAACCCTAAAAAAAACTTCGCTTGGTGACTTTGATAAATGCTTATTGGCCTATGATATTACAAAAAAAATTGGGTGTGCTTTCCGATCTATTGTATAGCATATAAAATAATGGTTCCCAGTTAAGATAATAAAATTTGATGTTGAATACATAAATGCCTAAGCTAAAGCAACGTAGTTATTTACAAACCTGCCGAAAATTACCAAAACAATAAGAAAGGAAAGAAAACAGTATATAATTACAGTAAAAACAATGTAATATAACAATATAATCTGAAAGGTTAGCGGGGGTTACCTTTTATACCAAGAATAGATTTATAGTAAGACAAAAGAGGGAAGAATTAAGAAGAATCTAATATTAAAAAGGGAACAGAACAGAAAGAAATAATATCATTAAGCAAAGAGCAGGTACAGAAAACAATAAGAAAACTAAATAATAGTAAAAGTTCTGGTAGCATTGGAATAACGGCGGAATTATTTAAGTATGGACGAGATAATATAACAGTGCATCTACAGAAACTAATAGAAGAAATAAAGGAGAAGGAAGAATTGTCAAAGAATTGATACAAGCAATTATATGTCCACTACACAAGAAAGGAGACAAAAGTAATTACAAAAACTACTAGGGCATATCCTTGTTGAATGTTCCCTACAAGACATTAGCGATGTATGTATGTATAAAGCATAAGTTAGTGGAAGAAGAGAAAAATGAGATTGAAGAATATCAGTGTGATTTTAGTAGCCATACTCCTCATGGTGTGTCAGATTTTTGCGTGAAATACAGGCCGGAAATTATGAGCATGGAAAGCTCGTTGTGGATTTCAAACAGCCCTATAATAAAGTCAAAAGAAAAGAAATTTACAAAGCCCTAAATCAAATGAGCGTCAGTGGAAAATTAATTAAAATGATTACACAAGGCTACCTATTCTAAGTACTATATGGGTTCCATAACAATTGAAATGCTCCTACTCTAACTAAATAATTTCCCTATGATTGTTAATAACAAAAATATAATGCAGTAGCGTCGCGAAAATATGAAGACTGCTTTTTATAAAATGATAAAATATGTGAAATGTGATTAATTCACATATTCGCGAGTCTACTGTAAATTTGATTAGCTATCAGTTATTATTAAATGCGCCCATGGAACGACTTCCGTTATCTCCCAGCATTTCCCAAGGACATTGATTATATATAATATACTTATATAAAATTAATGGCCACGGAGTAAGGGAAAACCAAGGCAAAAACCTTACTCTGGGAGGATCTGGGAAGAAGTCCCAGATCTTATTAGTGATAGCTAAATGCCATAATGGCACAGAAAGCTGAAGGCAGATTTCAATAGAATCAGATTTGTGTTTCACTAAAAGGTTGCTTAACGTTTGTAGATGACCTTGCAAGCTTCGCAAGGATTAAAGAAGCACGAGGTATAACACTATGTGGGCATTACCGGAAAAAATAGAAAAAGAATGGGGTTAAGTATCAATGAAGGAATGAGAAAACGTAGACTGGACGAATGATGACTTTAAAAAGGATAACGTTTTCTCAATAACAAATAATAAGGAGTAATAGTAGGTTCGAGGAGGCAGAATCGTTACATATCTTTGGGACAATAACCAAGGGGGATAAGGCGAATAATAATCTTAAGTATTCGATGTTTGGCTGTACTTAACACAATACAACGAAGTAAAAAAAATGTGTAAAATTAGTTTTCAGCAAAAAAGAAGTGCTTCGGAAAATATTTGATGAAAACAACTGGAGTCATGAAATCATTAGTTATATAAACTACAGAACGAAGCAAGCATGGTAGTGGTTATAAAGGCGTAAAGGTTGCGGTGAATAACACACATAGAGAAGATGTCTACAATATTAATAAGACTAGACTAAATGGGAAAAAAAGAAAGATTAGTCAAAATCAAGATGGAGGACTGAGGTGAAAAAGGTTTTAAAAACTTTAAGGGTAACGAGATGGAAGAGAAAAGCAGGTGACGGAAAGGTATGGAAGAACATATACTCAGTGCAGTGGCGGCTCGTGGATAATTTGCCAGGTGAGGCGATTGCAACAGCTTAAAATTTTTTGATCACAAAAGTTGAGTAGATTTCCACGTCCCCGTTGAGGTACTATTCTTAGAACGTATTGACTTTTTTGTTTGAGAAGTCATCGCCAATAGTCCTACAAACCCAATTTAAAATTTATTTTTTATATATCAAATTTATACGTCTATCCTTCAAGTTAGCAAATCTACTAATAATATCTTCATAGAATTGACTGTTTTTACTAAAATTAGATATTAATTCTTTTTTTATTGATAATTTAGCTAACCCGTTAAGTCTGTCTTGAGAGATTATATTTCTAAGATACGTTTTTATACGTTTTAAACAAGAAAAATTTCTTTCAACTGATACACTTGTGGCAGCAATAGTCAAAATTAAAGAGCTTGTAACTTTCTGGAAAAAGGTCTTTATATTCTGCATAAATTAGTTTCAAAGTTTTATCTATACATCCATATTACGAAACTGTTCGCCCCAATACAAAATTGCAAGTTCGTTAATCAACCTGTTTTTATCAAATATGTTGGGATATACTTCAAATAAGCAATTGAGTGCTTTCTTGGGAAAATTTTTAGAATACTCAGAATATTTTGAAGAGCTAAAAATTCTAATTTACTTAAATCAGCAAAACGAGTATTTAATTGTAAAATAACGCAATCAATAATTTTATAAAATAAAAGTTTGTATTTATTAAAAATTTCTTCTTCAAACAATGGTCTTGTTGGAAATTCAGTTAAGTTTTTGCAGATGTTAAAAATCTCTGAAAATTTTATTTCATTTCTGAAGTTCTTTATACGCAAGGATGCAATATTTATTTGCTCTGAACAATATTTAATATTTAAACATTTCTTTTGCAAAATTTGGAACAAAAGATCGGTGCAAACAACATTTTACGATATAAGAAAGCCAAACTTGCAAATTCAAAATATTTAAATTGTTTAAGAAAACCTTTTGCTGCATTAATGGATTCCGATCCCGAATCAGGGCCCTCCACAATAGTTTGTAGAAGTAAAATTAAATTATTCCACTCTTCGGCTACTAAATTCAAAATGTTCGATCGCGTGTACCGACGAGTTTCAGCAGCTCAAACAGTTCCTAGTTGCGTTTTAATAAACAATGAAAAATTTCCCGAAAAATTCCGCAATTAAATGAAGTCGTACTTTCATCATGACCTCAAAATGATAGTTCCTGCTTGCTTAAAATTAACGTTACATCAATTAAGTATGTTTCCTAACGTTTTCATTATATAAATTTTTATCAAAACTAACATTTTCTTGTAAAGCTTTTACAATAGTGGGTGTATTTTGTTTTAATCGTTTTAGCCCCATGAAATTTTTAATAAGTTCTGTTGAACTTTCACGTTAGTTTTGTGCCTCGACTGAAATTTTTTAAATCTTTATAACCGGGAAGGGTTGTCCAAGTGTTTTTAACATCACTCAAAAATAAACTAAGCAAATAAGTATTGCCACAAAGCCAATTGCACGTTTCGTACCATGATTTTTTAAATGACCTTGAATATTCGCGACTCTGCCGTTTATCATTTGAAATCATATTGAGAGGCGGTTTGATGTTTGTTTGCATATTTAAAATTTGACGTTTCTCTACTTCGACGCGCCGTGAAAACGGCGTTCGAGCAAAGACATAATAACTAAACCGATAACTTATCCGCCTCAGTTAGGATTCTTACGAGTCGCTGGTCATTATTTGAAGTGTTTTACTGGGAAATGCGAAAATTGAAATAATTTCTTCTAGAAATTGTTTTTAAATTTTTATTACATTTGAAATAATATGTCCAAAATTTTCAATATATATTAGTCAACAACATTAAACATTTTTTTAAAGATTTTTTCCGGTGAGGCGCCGCCTCAGTTGCCTCACCTGACCAGCCGCCACTGACTCAGTGACATTAGAAGAGTTACATCTAGAAGGAATAATTTGTTCGACTTTCTGCTATCGAGCGGTCTCGTAGAGCTAGTTGTCTGAAGCGCCTATCTTGACGCTTTGTGGTACTCCTCGGTTGATCAGTTGGTTTTCTTCGTGTTCCTCTACTTTCTTCTGTCCATATACGACACACACGCATTACCATCATTGCAGCACAACTAACACGGCGGCCAAACTAACATCTCGATAAGCAACAATTCTACTCCTGTCAAAGTCACTAACACCACAGTATAAACCTTATCTACGGTGATAATTTTGACGTTTGCGATCTCTAGGCATTTTGTTACGTTTAACACTCGTATAGACGGACGTGAAATAACTAAATATTTCTATATTAGTCAACTCTCATAAACAGGTTTTTCCACAAAAAACCCAAGATTTTTTTTCGCAAAAAATATCAAAGATAAAAAGTTCACATTCTTACCATAGTTTGCTTTAAATATACACTGTAAAAAAAGTTGCAGTAAAATTACATGTAAAATCGTTGGTAACAAAGTTGCCTACAATTTTGCAGGTAAATTTGCTTCATAAGGTAAAATTTCTACCGTCTAGTAAATTTCACATGCTGATGTGTTTTTCAAAGATCGTACTGTAAAATTCGTATGTAATATTTATATGAACTCTATATTTACCGAACATTGAAGTAATTTTCATATGTATTTTTACAAAGAAAGCAAGCAACTTACCTAATTCTTTTATAGCACCTAATAGGTCATACTCAATGTAAAAAATTACAGTAATTTTGCCATGGTAAATTAGGAATAATACATGTAATAACGTTGTGAATTTACCACAATAAATCATGTAAATTTGGTTTTACATGTTTTTTCTAGGATACTTAACATGGAAAAAAAAAGATTTCGGTAAAATTATAGCTTTTCATGTAAGTTTAAAGATGTAATAAAAATCGAAAGGAAAAATACAGGAAAAAAATGTACAATTTTATGTTTACTATCAAAATTTACTTAAAAGTGTAAAATTGAACAATTTTTTGGTATTTAAATTTGGGTAAAAATTTGAGGATCTTTTATATTTATTTTTACTTGAATTAGCCGCAATGTGATTGGTTATTAGGTTATTTAACTGTACGCGTTCGGCAAATATACAGTTCATATAATATTACATACGAATTTTCAGTACATCTTTGAAAATAATCAGCATGTGAAATTTACTAGATGGTAGAAATTTTACCTTATGAAGCAAATTTACCGGTAAATTGTAGGCAACTTTTTTTACAGTGCTGAATCGCTCAACCAGGGATCAAGAATGAACACGCTTACGCGAAACCTACGATTGTTTGTGACGTACATGATATCATTGAGCCAATAATAAGTTCGACAAACGAATAGAATTACCTACGCGCACAGATAAATAATCCAATAACCAATCACATCGCGGCATATGAATTTCGTATTTTCCATGATATCTATAGTTTTACCCGAAAATTCAAGTAAAAACAAATAAATATAAAAGATCCTCATACTTTTACAGCAAAATTAATAGTTCACTAGTAAAATTACTTTTAAAGTGCACTAAATACCCCAAAAAAATGCCAATTTTACACTTTTAAGTAAATTTTGAGAGTAAATACAAATTGTACATGCTTTTTCCTGTATTTTCCTTTGAATTTTTTTACATCTTAAACTTACATGAAAAAGCTATAAATTTTACCGAAATTTCTTTTTCGTGTTAAATTATCCTAGAAAAAACATGTAAAACAAAATTTACATGATTTATTGTGGTAAATTCACAACGTTATTACATGTAATATTCCTGATTTACCATGGCAAAATTACTGTAATTTTTTACAGTGTAGTCCTTCGCATGCCAAAAAATTAACTTGAATAAATTATTTCTTCTGGGTGTAACACTTTTAATGTCACCAACAATAAGTATAGTTATGCAAGCCAAGGACCGGCTAGGCCTGTAAACTAATATAATATACACGTATAAATTGATATCAAAGAATAAGAAGTATAAGAAGAATATTCAATGTTCACAAATGCATTAGTAATTTCATTTTTCAATTAACTGGAATTTCACACAGATTTTGCGCATTAAATTATGTTTTATTCATCATTCAATACTAATATTATCGTTATTATTCTTATTTACATTTAATTTTCAAGAAACAAGTTAGTTATAATAATTAACAAAATCAGGTATTTTTTTATATTATTAAGATTTTTTCTTTATCAACAAATGTTTTGTTATAACGTCCCGTAATCAAGGATTGAAATGTGTCTGTTTTGTATAAAGGTTTTCAATTTGCAATTACTTTTTGTATCATTGATTAATATCCTAATTACACGTTTCTTCTAATGACGAGAGACGAAGAAGAATGTAGCGAAATGCGACGAGAAAACATTAGGTGGGAGTCGGACCTCGAAGCATAATTTTAAATTACCCTATATTCCCATTGTCTAGAGTCGTCAAAATACAACAAAAGCTTTTTTACGCTCTCCGTTCTTTTTAACTAAACTAGTCTGATTAAGGCAAGCAAAATGCGCCCTTATTACAGCGCAAAGCAAATATCGTTATGTGAAATCTCCTTGTTCTGCTACCATTCAGGCGAGATGGAATGCATTAGCCGAAACGCGGACGGCTGTTCTGCTGCCTGCGCCTGTATAACTAATGGACGACAACGCTGATTGAAAAATTTCACAAAAACATAAAGCATCACTGAAAAGCAAATATGATTGAATGAGTTATTCAGCTTGTTCGTGTATGTTGTTTCTTCCTCCCTCTAATTTTTCTATCTTCCTCTGCATATATACATATAGGTAGTATGTACGTTGCTCTGTAAACATCCCTTTTATCGTTGTTGCTTACTCACAACCATATATACAGTTTACTTGTATTACTTGTAATTCACTCATCAAGAAAAGTGGATATCATTTTTTGCAGTATTCTATTAGTTAATGTAGGTACATATTTTACGTATTCAAGTGGTACCCCAAACTAAATTAATTTTGTAGTATCTTCATATCAATTTTAAAATTGAAAAACGGAAAGAATAATCAATAATTAATTGTCTTCATTATATAACGGTGTGAAATCTATCAAACTCACGTGAATACTTATACTTATACAAGAAGCGCATCAAGAGCAGGCTATCAATAATAAATTACAGAAAGTTACCACAAGCAATTAACTGGCGCAAAGGTGTACGAAAAACTTAATCTTCTTTTCCTAACAAAAGTATTTTTATTAAAGGAACGGGAAAAACTTAGTAGCTTTAACACCTAGAACCAATTATGCTCCAAAAGTATTAAAACAAGACGAATCAGACTGTAACAAGATGTTCAAACCATAGTATACAGATGTACAAAAAAGTAGTAGTGACCCTTTTGTTTGGTTTGGAATTACATAAACACCTAACCGATATGGGTGCCTATAGGAAAATAACAGAAATCTGGATGCCCACATATATGGGAGTGAAAGGAAATGAGGCGGTGATACATTGGCTAGTCAAGGATCGGCAATAGTTATTCGTTGGAGCCAGTTCTTTCTTGAGCATTATAAAATCAGAAATAACGAAGATCATCAACGAATGAATCAACCAACGATTAATAAAAGCCTCCAAATAATATATGTAAAAGGTCTTCCTGAATATAAGAAATTATTTTATTTCACAATACTTTTAATGTTCACTTTTTATATTAAGTAAAGTATGATTTCTTTCGTTCAGAGAAATAGTGGTTTGCGATAGGGTCATATTTTGTCGAATTGAAGAAGTATTCCTCTTATTATTCGCTAAAAAATCAAATCCAAGAACACTATTTTTCCTTACAAATAAATGCTTTCTAATCAAAGTTACTTCAGTCATAGAAAAGGTATACATCACTTGAAACCGATCAATTTACTGATCCTAATGGGCCCAAGTTGTTAGTTGCGGTGCGTGGAGTTCCCTACCACTAGGGCGTGAAGGGAAATGAGGCGGCGGACAATCCAGCAAGGCAAAATTCGTCCAGATTCATTATTAGAGCTGGCCCTTCTTTTTACACTACTAAATCAGAAATTGAAAAGTCTATCAATGAATGGATAGATAATGGGACCAGGGAGTGGTAGTAAGAGTCACCAAGACAGAGACAGGCACAAGAATTTACAAAGGAGCCGAGGCTAGAATTTACCAAAAATTTACTGCGTAGACACGATGATGATGAAAATGATGTAGGTGTTTTGACTGATCACTCTAGACGAAATAGGCGTACCTGTGTATAACATAGGTCTGGTAGATGATGCTATTTGCAGATTCTGCCAAGAGGAGGAAGAAACACCAGTTTATAATGATAATGGGCGTGGAGACTCCCACAGCTAACACAAAAGTGCCACTCTCGAAGATGATAGTCTGATTAAAAAGACAAAATTCGAGAGCGTCTTCTAGAGTAAAGAGGATCACAATAGATCTGAAAAGGCCGCGGTAAAACAGGTCCATATGACCAGTCAAACCCTAATTTAATCTTGTTGCAACGGCCCATACGTCAAGCGAGTATTTCCAATTCTATCACCGGTACTTTTAAGTATATATGAGAACTCCTAATTCATAATTAGGGGTATCTTGTGGTGCAATCTACAGTCTGGCTCATATGTACTAGACACCCGACGATTTATCGTTAATTTTATGTTTTCGCATTGTTTCAAGCAGCAGAACAGCAGATGTTTTAAGAGATTAGGTTATTGTTATTTTTTTTTAACATTGTTATACATGCTTTTTATAGACATAGTCAATTTATTTAGGGTATTTGTTAGGTATTTTTAAGTTTACGATATATTAGCTTTCTTCTCGTCATGATAAACGTTTTGCAGTTGTATTAAAGCACACAGAAGTGGAAGATATTATTAAGATTCTTTAATAGAATATTACTTATAATGCTTTCAAACTAAGAATTTTTGTTTTATACTCATTTAAAAAAAAATGTGTTTTCTGTAAGAATAAGAGAAAATGTTTCTTTATTTCTAGCAAAATAACTTTCTATTTAAAGAAATTATGAGCTTTGCTTCAACCTGAGTCTTTTTGATTTAATATGAAATAATAAGAAAAGAAATGCCCTTTGCCTTTCATTAATGATATTGGTCTCTTGGCTCTGAAAAAAGAAGTGTGCCTTAAAAAGGCCTTTCTATCAGTGTAAGCATAAGCAGCTAATAATAGTATATGATAAAGGCAGATTTGGTCACTGACGGTGAACCACATCCTTAGGTTTTTGTATTGTCCATCATGATTGGAATTTGTATTTACGTTTCATTGAACTCAAAAACCAGCAAGGAAAACTTACAATTGCACAAAATGTTTACTTGCTCGTTATTAACATTTATCTTTTCTCAGGCAATCTTTCATTTGATAAAAATAGTTTCTTTTTTTTAAGATCAAAGGAATTTATATTTATTCATTCATTCATTCATTCAAGTTAGGGTGGGCACTTGATGTCCGGGCACTTGAGCTTGGTGCTCATTGTACCATCCCTATTGATTCTCTTATTTCCACTCGAGCAGCTTGGTGTTCTCTATAAAGCCCAGTATCTTGCCCAGTGGAAACTTGAGGACCTTCGAGGGCTCCAATAGATCTCTCCCGAAATATTTCTGCCTGAGTATCTTCAGTTCCTCACATGTGCAGATTACATGTGAACTTGTTTCCTCCTGTAGTTCGCATCTTCTACACCACGGTTCGCTTACACGGCCTGTGTTGTATAGATACTTTTTCAGAGGAAAGGAAAAAATTGTCCAGTTACCAACCCAGTAATGGTTTTAACTTCTTTCTTACTGCGCTTGAGTTGGTTATCAGAGAAACTACCATCCCCATCCCCTATCAGCGTTTTGGTATGGAGTTGACCTTCAGTCGACCTCCATTTCTTTGTACTTTCTTTATCTAACCAGGTCCAGATCTCTCTTCTTGCGGAATCCTTAGTAATCCCACATACGGGCTCTGGACCTATGAAGTGTCTCTTAGAGCCCTCCTTGGCTAGTTCATCGGCTATTACGTTGTCCTTTATATCCACATGTCCCGGCACCCAAATCAGAGACACCGTGTTGTCTCGTGCCAATGCATTGAGGGATTGTTTGCAGTCCCTAACCAGTTTTGACCTAGTTACAGGAACTCCCCTAAAGCTAGTATAATAGACTCTTCCGACGATCCCAGCGCTCACAACGGATATGACGACTATGTACTTCTCATTTTGGGTTCACTCTACTTTCTACTTAATGCTAATAATAACTATACTATTATAGTTTTCGAGATTCCCCTATAAATAATGAAAAAAAAACTCACCTGCATGCGTATCTATATGCGCATTAAGTTAAATGGATGAAAATTTTCTCCTTGTAAACCTAATGCAGATAATGTCCATTTAAGTAAATGTAGAGTTTACTAAATATTTGTAAAAAAATAGAAATTCTGTAAAACTTTTCAGTGCTATAACTTTTTTATTTGCAAAGATAGAAAAAAAAAGCGAGTATTGTTTTTGGAGAATTTAATATCAAACAACATCTTAAATTTTTGCGCGTTAGCATTTTTTGAATTACGAAGCAAAGTCTATTTTGATTGAAATAGAAACCATAGTTGGCCATGATCTGTAATAGCACATTTTTTCGCTTGCAATGACGTAAGGATCTTAGCACTTTAATAAATAATAGCACAATACACTATTATATTTATATTTAATCATGTGTTGCTATAGAAAACGCGATATAAGCAATCGAAGCATTAGATAATTATAGTTTTGTCAGTGATTTTAGGTACTTTACTAGGTCAGTTATGGTGTATACAAATTTCGAGAAACTTGATATGCATTTGAGTTGAATTGTTTGTAACAAAAATAGTCAACAATCCGCCAAATGGTATTTTTTTTGATCACGCTCAATCATTGTTACACGTCTTCAAGAATTAACATATTAATTTAAAAGAGTATGAAAGATTTGTAAAACCCAGAAATAAGAGTAATATTGATGAAAACATGCAGATAAATGCTTTAGCTACTGTTAGAATCAATCAACAACAACAACAACATGCCAATAAAACGCTGCTACCTCACAACGCACAGTATTGAGAATTTTATCAAAATATAAGTATCACCCGTATAAAAAATTAGTTGGTCAAATTCTCCACCCTGGAGACGATAAAAAACGATTAAATTTTTGTGCTTGGTTAATAAATATGTGCCATTAAAATAACGACGCAGATCTTATAGACCGACGAAACACGTTTCACAAACTATGGCAACCGCTATAATGAACACCTCTAGACCAAAACAAATCCTCACCGTTTAGAAGAAAGGCGAACCCAGATTAAATTCAACTTTTAGCATAACATTTATTAAATGTAAAAATAAATAAAAATATTTGAACATAGTGTTTACGGGTTTTGTTATCAATTAATCAAAATAAACATTGTCGGATTAATCTAACTCCAATAGATTACAAACGATATAGTGGATTAGTGATCTGAAACACTCTGTACACATAGATTTGAATGGATTCGGAATAGAGTAAAGTCATTAATAGCAGCGGTAACGTTGCGTTTGTTGGTAGGGACCCCGTTTCGAAGAAAAGTCGTCCAAATACGTTGTGGAACGTACAGGAGCCGCACGGATGGGAGCAAACGCAGGGGGCCAACAGACAGACAGAGGAGAAAGGCTCTCGCCACACACCGATGTTTAATTAATCAACTCGGGAGCTGCTTGCTTGGTTTATTAACAGCATTGATCATTGGAGTATTCACACAGCCAACCGCAGACGAGATCAAAACCTGCGCCCTTTTCTCTGGTGCCTCTGGCGCTGCTGATTACAAACCTATTCTAATGTCATCGGATTTTTCGAGGCCAGCAAGAATCGAGTCGACGGTTTGTTTACCGCAATCCAATCAGGTTTACGCGATACAAAAGATGTTTCGGGAATAACTAATTAATTTGCATCTGTGCTCTTATTTGTGCGATGAAAATGTACTAAATACGCATGTATATATCCTGGTATTTTCATTGTTAATTAACGTGATTTTTTTATTCAACACAATTGGTATAAAGCCTTTGAACTATTATATGAAATGATACACAAAACCAAGTAAAAACAATATTCTAACCCACACTTTAAATTAACCAAAAACCTAAATTCATTTAGATATCTCTCGCCAAAATTTTATAATCTACCACTTCCTTCTAAATGGAAAGATTTTGATGATGTCATGTTCTAAAAAGTAGTTAAAACTTATTTGATAGAGAATTCTTACTATGAAATATAACCATTTATGATCTATATTCTTTATAACTATTCTGCATCTATTCTGGTGGTAGAATAGTTTGATAATTGCTGTCAATGCCTGACAGATGTCTGTTAGTTCCCGTTTCTGAGTCTCCTGCCACAGTATAAACCTTATATACATACTTATATATTGTGCTCCTGCTATGGACTTGTATCTTTATTTTGTTGTTTTAATGTAATATTAATATCATGATATCTGCATATCATTGTTTTATCTCGCACGAATAAGCGATCTGTTCAATATTCCTAATCTTACGTAGTTTAGTGTTAGTATGAAATGCCTACACTTCATATTGATCTCTTATAATTTTTAGTTTGCCGATTATTTAATTTTTTGTTCAATTATTGTTAACTTCGTATAAAAAGTATAAAAACACCGAAATATCAGTATAGTGCGTTTCAATTAAGAAATCCTAAAATGTCAGAATTAATTTTTGTGCTTTCGTCCAGAAACTCATTTTTTTGCGCCTCCGTCCAGAAACACTCATTTGTAGTACTTCAAAGCGGCAGGAAAATTGCCGTTTTCCTGCCTAGGTAGGCAAAAATGTCACTAAAGGGCCACACTAGATCCCACATGCCAGACGTAATAAATTGTCATTAAGCTACTGTTCAACTATGCTAAGATGAACTGGTGTCTTCATTGCACTTATTATTGATAAACAGATAAAAAACTAGAATGAAAATTACAGAAAAAGATTTATTCTCGGAAACGTCAAAATACTAAAGTATGTAACATGTGTGCCAACTTGTACTGTCAACTCCCTAGTGTCAAAATTTCTTTCCTATTTTCAATTCAAAATTAAAATTTGTCGGTCCAAGAAACATTGTGTATCACACGGCCAGAATTCGTACTTGTTGTACAAATCGTACTCATACTCCCAAAACTGTAGTTTCTGGCCTAGTGATACAAATAACTATTGCATTACTTCAAAGCGGCTAGACAAGCAAAAATGTCACTATAGTTGGACACATTGCATTCGATATAACAGATGTGTAATAAACTGTCATTCAGCTGCTGTTCTATCTGGTACTACCTTGCTAACATGAAATGTTGTCTCCATTGCACTTGACAAAAATACTGTGGTACTGGTAATGCTGCAAACTTCTCCTAGACCCCTCACTACAAATTGCACTAGCTGGGCAGTAATGAAGTTGATAGTTTCATTTCTTTGGCGAAGCTCTGCATGAAACAAAATTTCTTTCAAATCAACGGTACCTTTTACCAACAAACTGAAGGAGCAGCAATGGGTAACAGCTTATCTCCCTTCATAGCTAACCTCTTTATGGGAAAATTTGAAACCGATCTTCAGAATACTTTGGCATATTTTCCACGGGTTTGGGTTAGATACGTCGATGACATTTTTTGTGTTTTTGATACTAGTAAGTTCTCAATTAGAGATTTTCTTGAACAGCTAAATTCAAAATTTCCTTCCATTAAGTTTACCCATGAAGAGGAAAGAAACAATAGGATTGCTTTTCTCGATATGTTGGTAATAAGAAATAAAAATAAATTAGAAATAGACGTATATAGAAAGCCCACTACTAATAACAGATTTATTTCAGAAGATTCAAATCATTCATGGAAAAATAAACTAGCAGCTATTAACTTTTTGGTGCATCGCTCACTTAATTTGCCTCTATCTACAGAACGATATAATAAAGAACTTAAAGAAATTATTAAAATCGCTGCATTTAATGGATTCTCGGAAGACGTTGTATATAATACCATTAGAAAACATAGAAACAAAATAAGAATAAGAAATGTGAGTACTTTAGAAATTAGTGACAGGAAGAATAAGAAATATGTTAAATTACCATTTTATCCAAGTTACACGAAAGGTCTACAAAAAATTTTCTCTAAATTCAATCTTGACATAGCAACTATTCGTATATATTGGGCAAACTAAAAGATCAATTAAAACGCGTTACAAGAAGCATTTGGCTCATCTTAAATTTAGAAGGTTTGACAAATCTAGTGTAGCCCTAGATATGCTTGAAGAAAACCATAAAGTTGACAATGTAAAGTTAGTTAAAAACGTAAGCAACTATGCACAATTAAATTGTTATGAGGGTATGGAAATCTATAAAAACAAACATATTTTAATGAATTCAGATTTAGGACCCTTAAATTCTTGTCTTTACGGTTTATTAAGTAGTAGATTAGACGGAGTTAGGATTAGTGACTAGTTAAGCATGACGGCAGTCAGCTATGACCGTGATCATTGTACCATGATCTTTTTAGGTATAAATTAGGGTAGTTTTAGTTTAGTTATTCAGTTCAGTGTTTGTGCTGATGATGATAGCTTTACCTGATAGCTACCAAAACGTACGTCCAGTTTAGTACAGTTTGTGGTGAGGGGTCTAGGAGAAGTTTGCTCCATTGCACTTATTATTGATAAATAAGTATCCACGTACGTAACGTGTGCCCAACTGTACTGTCAACTCCGTAACGTCAAAATTTGTTTTCTATTTTCAATTCAAAATTAAGATTTGTCTGCCCAAAAAATATCACACGGTGAGAAACTCACACTCTAAGAAAGGGTCATTTTTACTATAAGTTTTAGAAAGTTTTTACTACTACCAATATAGGGTTGTAGCTTCATTTTTTTAGTGCCATTGCTTCGGGCCAGAGAAGAGACAGGATAAGATTTTAGCGGATCTACATGTAAGACATAAAATTGCATGCTAATTTACACGAAGGACATCACCACAGTCATGGTTCTGATGTTGATTTTGACAGTCGTTGAGAATAATTAAAGAACTCGCGAAAAAAGTGTAGACATTTGCATGGAACCATAATATATAACACTCAGTTGCACTTGAGAGTTTTGTATTATAAAAGAAGAAGATATACTGGTGGCGGTATTTTACAGTTTCTGGCACTGTCGAATTACGTCATCATTTTGCGACTTTTCGCTATTAGACAAGGACAACGATATAGGTGTCGATAAGTCGATTGGCTATCGCTATTTAAGTGTAATTAATATATCGTTGTCATTTTTGATCTAATTGTCTGGCATTGTTTGGTTTTTGCTAATATAAGGCATAATTATTAGCTATGAACCGGTAGTAGGTAAGTGATAATTATGTGGAAAAATATTTTTTTTCTCTTATTCAACCAATCATTTTGTTGTAATTTAAATAAACTCAATAGATGTATATTCCCAAAAAAAATGACGAGTCTTAATGACAGCATGTAGGTCGAATAGTTACGATGATGTCAAATCGAATAGCTATGATATAGAGATATCGATAATCGCTAAATTTGTAGAATAAGGCTATTGATTCAGATGTGCCTGTCGAGAGAATAAAAACTACAACAAATTGTAAGAGTAAATATCAACATGATAATGATCAATTTTGGAGTACGCTAAAGGAAATGAAAGTTGGTCCAGAATCTCACAAACTCTTTTTTCATTAGTAAAGTACTAAGGGCTACATGTTTCGAGTGTTTTAACACTCATCTTCAGGCCAAAGAGTAAAAATACACAGAAAGATTAACTCAAATATTAAAAGCAGGCTCAAATTATTCAAAATACTAATTAGATAATATAATAAAGTTGTAAAGATAAAAAGCAATTGTAAATAGGACAAAACCACAAACATATTAAAATTAGCACGATGAAATCAAACGAAGTACTTGAACAATTAAGTTTGGAGTAGTTTGAGAAGATACTTAAGTCTGTGTGTTATCGTTATCGAATAGAGCTCGCATATTCGCATCTTTTCATCTCTAGGACTACTTTTTTTTTATAAAAAATGATGTTATCCGCATGTTCATGTAATTTTTAAGGGATCAAAGCTGTAATATGGCAACTTGGAGTTGCTTAAAAGAAACGTGTCCCACTTTTTCACGTAAAACGTTTTAAATTATTTTAATTATTAATTATTAATTATTAATAATTTATAAAATTAAAAGTAAAAATTGCGCTGTCTGAAATTTTACAAACAAGATATGTAAAAAAACTTTAACAGTATCAAAAGTTCATCCATGCGATTTAATGCAACACAATGTACTTCTGTACTATTTATTTTTACTACACTATGTACATGCGTACATACCCCAAAACATACACATATACACTACTTAAATCCTAGTCATGCGCTCCTAATATAATGGAACAAATGCGAAAGGGTCGAGCAAGTGGAGATCATGAATGGTATTAACTAAATGGATCTTATTGACTCGTAAAGAACTTCAGCCCTAATTTGCTCCACATATTGGCGAGGGGTGTTTATCCATAGATACAACTGCGTATACACAAACACATACAAATACATCCACACACACCTTGTTACGGCTTGCTTATATAAGATTAACTTTGAACCGTTTATATTTACCCAGTGTGTATATATGCGTTTTACAGATAGCTTTGATGCAAGTACGTACTTCAGTGTAGATATTTTAAAAGGGGGACGAGGTTTTTGTATAGAATGAATTGCATTAAATTAAAATGTCTTTTTGTAATTTATGGAGGCAATGTAATAATTATTCATTTCTTTATCATTTTAAATTTGGCTGTCATCTTATGTAGAGTATTGGATACTTCTGCAGTTTCCTTGTAGGCTCTTTCTGAGCATAGCAGAAAATATGTATTGTTTATAGTTATTTCCCTACATTGTGTTTTTTTTTCTGTAGACCATGAAAGCAAATTTCCACCACCTGCTGAAGAGAATAGAAATACCGACCTTAAGCAGCGTGGAATCAATGAAACATCTCTAAATTTAATGTATGAAGTCCCAGACGATTGGTGTATGTAAATGAAAAACGGAAGAAAAATCGTATACCAAATCCTATTTATTTTAATACTTTATTGCGACATGTTTTGATCTAAATAATCATCATCAGGCAATAAACGAATTATATGAATTATATATATATACAAAATCGATGAGAGAAAATACTTAATTTGATAATACAAATTAATTATATGGAATAATGCATCCTTATTTAACCAATTTTTTAGCTAATAAATTACAATTTAATAAAATTGTAATTTATTAGCTAAAAATTTAGGATTAATTTTGAATAAAACCTTAAATTGGAAACATCATTCATATTCAAAATCTATGCAAATCGTTTCCTAAAACCTTTTGTTGCAATTAAAAAAGATCATAATTCATTAAATGTAATCTATTCCTTTTCTATTACTAACTGTCTTCCTATCTTCATTTATTTGCTTCTTTCATTACATTTCATTTAGCATACTTATCATTTTTCTGTCTATAGCGTTGGAGTCTATCAACGCTGGCCGCCTATTCTTCATTAATTTAGCCACTTCATTGAAGGTCTTCGTATTTTTCTTTTATCTATAACTGCTTCCCATATTCTTGGACTTTTCTATTTTTATTTAATCTTTTCCATTTTCCTCCATCATTTTGTGTGACATACTATAACTCGATTAATATTTTACTAATCTTTTTTTTGTCTGTACGTAGCACCATATTATTCGTTGAGGTATGTTGCCTGATGCAAACAGGATTTTCATAGTTCAAAAAGAAATTACTTAGGGGTTTTGACAAACAAAATAATAAATCATAAATTTAATCAATTCTGAAATATGATCTAATTAACGCGCTATTAAATGCCGTTTTGCTAAAAACCTATTTTTTATAGGTCATTCTAAATATCAACTAAAGTCGAGCAAGCCAAATAAGAGAATATCCGAGGCGAATAAATGAACCGCAACTTTGCGGATAAGCGTCTGAAAAGGGTCTTAAGGTAATTTTTAACGACCCACAGCAGGAAAATGTTTTAATTACTTTCGGATTAACACAAAGCGTGGATGTTCCGTTAATGAAATCCCGGCATTTATTAAACATTCTCGCAAAAAAGCATGAAACTTCATAAAATTAAAAATGAAATTTTAATAACTCAAACGCGTACTAAATTTAATATCCAATATGAAATAGATATAGTAGTTGTTTAATATTTGAGTAAAATCATCAATCAGTAGTATTGTGCGTATTTTTTTTTTTAATATTCGTAATAATTTTGTGCAGACGGATGGCGATGGACGAATAGAAGGGGCTGAACAACGTACAATGAATAAAATCATATATTCATCTGCCATGGTACAGCGCTAACAACGGTGAACAAAAGCGCGCAGCCCAAATTAAAAATCATTCATTTCATACTCAAAATCAATCATTACATCTGGTCCAGAGATTGTTAATACAGTGGCGTACGCAGTGGGTATTGTTATTCGAGATATAAATGGATTCCTAGTAATACTACAATGTTTATACTTCGATAAATCATATTGCTAGAGTTAAAATAAATATGTTGTCTAGAACAGGGCAAAGGAGAAAATTTATTATATTGGTTTTAACACTTTCACCGTAACATAAATACGCTACGCTATTGTCCTTCAATGTTACTGGTATTTGACAACAAGAAGTTGGTGCAATCTTTGTTTCTAATCAAGCACGGTTTTAAATATCTAAATATATACTCTAGTGAAATGTAAAACTGCTATTTTACATTAGCAGCTGCAACTTGCTACTGGTACATTTGGTTAGCAATTTGAAGAAGCTGCTACTTGTTGTATAGGAATATGAATAAAACTTGCTAGCTAGAAGTTTTCCAGCTTAATGAATTTTTTCAGCTTTAAAAATTTGGGATTTGCTTTTTTCTAAAATATATTCAAATTTCGGTTAAGAGAGGCCTTTAAAAAGACGTGAATCAATAGATGGCGCCGTCAGTTAAATTTACAAACAACATAACTCATTTGTAACTTATTGAAATATCCCTAAATCTACACGAACGGTTGTAGACATGTTGTTCTAGGCAACAAAGGATTTTGGACTTTTAATTTTGCTTAATAATGCGTACAAACCAAGATGTAAGTGCGAAAAATATAAATTTTGTGAGTTTTAAACAATTTAAAACCTAAATAGTAATGTGTTGATTCGTCTTGATGAATTACGTATATTACTTATCACTAATAACGACGGAATGTTACTTTATTTCTTCAGATCAGTAGGGATCTGTAACCGCCGTGTTCAGCTATAACCTAACAAGATTGCGGTCAATTGCCTTAACAGCCAGATTACAGTTTCCTTTGTTGTTTAATCTTTGGAATGAGTGCACAAGTAAGCAAAGGTTGTTTCCACTGTCGGCAGATTCTTTACTTACTTGGCTTGGTGGATTAAATGCTGTTTTGTATCATATATGATATGAAAAAATAAGTATTATTTAAAACATTTTTCCTTCCAGCGATCTCTGTGTTTCTACTGTATAATTCGTTGCAGTGTAGTACATTGACAGTTATAGTAAAATTTAATCTTTGGGAACAATAAAACGATTGCAGCGCCTCCATCGGCTTTTTTCACAATCACTCTTTAAAGCCCCCTCTTAAACGGAAATTGCCATGAAATCTTAACTGAAACATCCTATGTTATTACATTTCTTTATTCAGGAGAAAATCCTATGGCGATTACAATTAGGGTTTCCTATGCTTACCTTCAACTGTCTTTAAGTTTTTTACGGTTTTTGTAAAAAACATTTACACTGCTGTTCGGCCATTTAAAATCGTAAATAAACAAACCAAGTAAAAGAAAACTAGTGAAGATGGGTACTGGAAATGCTGTAGCAAATCGGTGTAGAATTTAAATCTACCCCCAATAATATAAAAACATGCAGGGCGTTCTACTTGAAAAAAAAAGAGTTGCAAGTTTCAAAATTCTTTGATATGTTATTCATTTTTAAACAGACAAATACAACGGAAACGTTTTACTACGTTTTGGTGGAACAACGTTACTTCTCGATAGTCATAAAATGAGAGACCTCTGGTCTTTGAAGCAAGCGAAAATTAATCAATTATGTACAACAGCTACCAACATGGCCGCACCATTGGCTAATATACTCGCTTTCGTTGATACTGGCATTAAGCTCTCATGGTTGTTAATATCGCCCTTAGGTACCCGAAATTATTTACCTTCTCAAAATTGTAACATTTTTCTTCTGTCTCAAAAGTAATGAATCCTTAGCTCTTGACATTTTGGTCCATTTTCATGTGTTTTGTTTTCGTTTCATTTGTTGTTAAACTTTTTAACTTCTAGCTGTACAATCTGCTAAATACTGCTTCCAAATCTTACATTTATCTTGCAATTGTGGTCTTGATAGTGTCGTTGAAAAATTATTCCATTCGTCTTTATATCACCCTGCCTTAGCATTGTTTCTAAAATTGAAAAGTACCTTTGACAGTCTTAATAATTGTTTCTGTTACCTATTCATCTATCCGGATTTTACTGCTAGACAATTTTACCAGGTTAATAAATTTAGCTGATACTTCAAGTTTCTCTAAAGCCTTGTACAGGCATTTCCCAACTGCTGTATCAATGCTTGGCGAAAATCAATCCACAAACAGCATATGCAAATCCATATTTCGTTTGTAGCTATTCTTCTGATTCACCTTCATTGTAAAAATCTGGTCTGCAGTGCCTTGTCCTTCCTTAAAATCTTCTTGCACTTATCACTGCTTTTGGTACGTAATCAGCCTATTGCGAATAAGCGCCGCCAATAATTTAATGACACATCCAACAATGCTACCAGTTATTCTTTATTAAGAATGTATCACCCTTTTTGGGGATAGGGCAGATTATGGCCTTGTGTCAAGCCAAAGGCGTGCTAATTTATACTCTTTACATTTTGCCTAGCAGCTTGTATCTACCATACATAGTTTTCCGAATTTGATGATATACCAGGCAATTTTTGAGAATGCCCCGTATTTTGTATATTTCGTAATTTACTTAATTATAATGAATATTTCCAACGAAATAAGATGAAGAAAGCCAGGAAAATGCTCCTCCAGTATTGAAATATGGAACTGCCGTTCAGTTAACAATAGAGTAATCTGTTTTAAACTGCAACTGGTAAAAAGTGTACCATCGACGACAATGGAATATAGAAATTAATTTGCGTACAACTGTTTTGGGATAAAATTAAAACGCCCCCGATCCGATCTAACAATGGAAGTCGTCGGTACCTACCAGCCATCATCATCCATCGTTGAGATAATGGAGAGAATTAATTGAGGACAACAACAGGCACTGCAGCGGAGGCAGAAACACACGACGCGATGTATGAATGACGAGAAGGAGGGAACCGTGCAGTTTGTAGTTTATGCACCGTGGAATCTCGTCAACATCACCATAGACGTAACGCCAGGCAGTAGTTAGTTACTACGAGCAGCGATAGTAGACCTAGTCGTTGGTATTACAGCAGACCACGGCTGTGTTCCACCCCGACTTTATTAATTACGAAACTTGGTGTTGTGACGCGGCTCATTGTTGTGAATCCGATTGTCATATCGCGTCAGCGCCCGCTTGACATGGCACATCTGGCGACGGTGCCAACTTAAAAATAATTACGAAATGAAAGTCCTAAGTCGAAATCGTCCTCGGGGTCCCGATACGTGTCTCTCTCGCACGCCCTATCCAGTTGATCTTCGTATCCTTGTTCGAACAATATGAGATTGTCTTTTGTGTGTTAAACGCTTTCTTTCCGTGGAGAGCACTACACGGAAAGAATATAAATTCTTATTCTTTTCAGGGGGAAAAAGGAATTTTCGAAAAATGAATTCTTTTAAAATAATTCCTTATATTGCTTTTTTCTATGTAGGCGCTTTTATTCAGTTTTATATCATCTAATTATGAAAAGCAATATGAGGTAAAGCTTGTACAGCAAAGGATCGTCTCATATATGTGTATAGCTGTGCAGGATCTAAAACATCTAATCAATCTTTTTATATCGATTAACACACAACCTAGAGCACTAAATGTAAAAATTACTAGTATTAACATCGAAATGGTGCTCACTTCTTTGAAGAAAGAAGTGTTCCTATAGCATGCACTCTATAAATTTCTTTTTATCATAATTTCATAAGTCAATATTTGCAGAATACAATTACAACTTTTATAGTTAGCATTTATTCATTATTGTATTGAAACAGTTCCTATCATTCTTTTATAAATAAAGCTAACTCCCTCGATGCAACTTTATCTCTTTAACTTTTTATTTGCTAAGTAAACAATGAACTGACTCTAATGATTGACAGGTACAAGTATAAATGAATATGACATACCCCAATGTGAGTAGGTGCATAACATCACATTTTCCTCACGATGGATGTACAATTTGTTTGAATTTTTCAAGTTTTCTTACAAGTCTTCCTCTATTTGTTACATATTTAGTTTCTTGTTCTGAATTTTGTAAGTCAAGTACAGTACCCTGCAAATTATTTAAATTTTAGATATTAGAGGGAATTTGCTGTGAGTCAATCAGCGAAGAGATGAGACAAGAAGGGCGTTTTCGGCAGGTTATTTGGTTGTTCTGCATTAACGAGTTTGGAGTTCAGAGTTATAGAAAAGCTGTCACTGCAGTCATTGTTCTAACATTGATTTTAAAGGTCATTGGGCATAAACAGAAGTTAAAAAAAGTTAAAGTTAAAAAATAAAGGCCGGAAGTTTATCAGTGTAGTTCTCGCTGATTTCTGTTTAGTACGATAAAAACAGACCCACCTCTGTTTTTTAAGTTCATTGTGAATAACACGGCTTTGGGTTCCCTGTTTTCAATATCTATGCTAAATGATAATGATTACAGTTGATATATCGGGTCATATAATGGCTTAAAGTTAAAAAATAAGTCGTTTGTTTAACAAGAAAAAGTACCTTAATTTGGTACTGAATTTTTTATTTCTTTATTAGAAAGAAGAGAAGAAGAAGAATGTGCTGTACTCCGTATGATTATCTTCTTCACATCTCCATAACAAAAATTTGAACGAAATCAGTGTTGTTTTGCTACCACTTTATTCCCTTCGGATCTATTCGAGATGTGGTCTTAAAGAAAGCAGGTCAATAACTTCCTCTTTGAAACCACTACGTGTACCATCCAATATCTTGTTTATGTTTTTCAGAATACTTTTTCTTCTTCTGCAAACAAAGGATGGTAAAACTATTGCAAGGATGGGTGTTTTATGTTAGCGCCTACGTCGTATCTATAAAAGCTTCTTCTTTCATTCTTCTTTCATCGTCATCTGACTCTTACCTCTTTCTTTCCAGTTCCTAACATTGACTCTTCGTATATCTTCTTCCAGCTCTTTCTTCCATCTTTGTCCCGGCCTACCTCTTTTTCTTCACCCCAAACTCCGCATCAGAACCATCTTTGGGATTTCTATGGTCACCCATTCTTATTATGTACCCCATCTACCTCAAGTGCTGTGCTTTCACTACTCCCGCAATTCCTAGTTCCTTTAAAAGCTCATATTGGTAACTCTTTATTCGTTCTTCCCTTCCGTATGCCGTTCTTAACTTTTCCTGGGGGGGGGGTATGGTTATATTGGAAGGGTGATATTACACTGCGACCTAAAAGATCTATTGTGTCCCCTGTTCTTGCTGTTTCACAGCTGGTCTTCCAATCCTATTTCTTTTAAAAAGTGTAGGATATCAGAAGGCCCTAAGTTAGGTAAGTCTCCCTCTTCGGTTTCACGTGCTCCCAGGTGCAACGCCCTTGAATTGTACAGTGCTCCGCAATTTGAGAGGGAATGGATACCATACCGTTCCCCAATCTGCTCCAGTCGTTTTGCTCCTCCCTTTATTCCTTCCTTGGGAGGTACTCTCACTTTGGAAGTGGAAGGCTTCTTATGGAGGTCCTGCTCCAATTCCTGTTCATCCTTCCTCCATGGTTGATCCCGAGTGTAAGGTACCTGAAGAACGCGAACTTGTTTGATGGATTATTTAGCGAACCATGTGGACGCTATATGTTCTAATAAAATCACACGATTTATATTTTTGCCACCTCCATTGGGATACATTTCAAAATTATAGCATCTTACCTTTTTGATTATCGCAACTAAAGTCAAACTGATTTTTAATAAATTCTCCAATACCTTTCTCATTTTTTATATTTTATTTCACATGCCATGAGATAAATTTTTTAGACTTTAATTTTTAAATATTTTGACATAACTTAAAACTCAAAATTAAAATTGCTAAAAAAATATCAGAAATGTCCTTACATCTTTAATTTATCGAAAAACTAGAATTTGCATAAATTAATTTAAATTAATAGGTAATAAAACAAAAAAAAAAAGGTAAGAAGGACATGATCCATTAACGTAAAGGGGTCTAGTAAAAGTTTAAAGATTTATTGAACAATATAATCGTCTCACGAAGCAAAGTAGATTTCGAAAATTATAGCGATTGATCATTTATTTAGCTTTGACTTATATATAACTTTTAAAAAGCATGGTGGCTGTTTTTAAGAAAAACCAAACAGCAATGTGCAACGACAGATATTTAAAAATTACAAATTATTCGTCTACCTACTTTTGCGACATACTGTATGCTCGAAAATATTACTAGGGTATGCTACATTGAATTTTATAGAAAAAAAGGTTTTTTTGGAAGATCCAGTCTAAGTTGGAACACCTGTACGTTAGAAATTGTCAAATTTATTCATTACTATTTCTGTATACTGAAGAAATACTAATGAATAAACCTTTATTTATCACTAATACAATGCAATGGGCTTTCCGTAAGAACACGTGATCTTTAAATTCCGATAATTTGTATTTGTTTGGAAAAAACTCGAGTAGATAAACTAGGGTTTAATATTTGAGTATCGAAGCTGGAATCTAGTATTTGAGTTCCAAAATTCGGTCTAGTATTTGATTTCTGAGATGTTACCCTAATGCTCGAGTACTGAAACTTGTCATTTTGCTAGACGTTATATCAAATATTTTCCTCTTATAAGAATTCATCTATTAAACATTGCCGCAGAGCTAAAGAATTGCCTTATAATTATTAATATTTAACGTGCTAGTTAAAGATACAGATACTACACAATTATTTCTGAAATATTTGTATACGGATTTTGAGCTTTAAAATATTTTTAGACCTAATTACCTATTTAAACTGTATTTTGTATTAATCATTTTGATTACCTTCCGGCAAGATCTTCCCTCTGAATTAAACTAGAATAAGATCCTCGATGTCCTAGAAAGTGATTTCAATTACTATTCCTTTAAAAAATCTTCTTGTTTGGATTTTCATACATTATTCAAAAGTGAAAAAGTAGTACTTGCATTATCTTGTTTTTAACATCCTGTATACTGCATACAGTTGGATAATTACAAGGCTTCGTAGATAGACAGTTGTTCTCATCGACGAAGCATCGTGCGAAAATACTCCTCGCCACCTGCACTGCACTGCTCCGCATCGAATGGAGCTCCAAACGCATCACGGTCGAGGGGTCCTGTTTGCGCAGACAAGAAGAATTCCAGTTATTAAAAACTGAAAAAAGAAATAATGAAAATGTATTCATTTTCATGGACGTGTTTTCTCGCACAGCGAGTCATCGTAGCGTGCTTAATGAACCCGGAATCGGATCCGGTGCAACGGCAGCAGCGTAACAGTGCACCGTGGACCCGGAAATATACAGACAAGGTGATGATCCACACATTTGCTGCCATTGTTCGTTGGCACCGAGCAAGCATTCTCAGATGTGATGATATTTCACTCTTTCATTGTTTACCTTTACTTGGTTGCGCGGATTTTTGAATAAGTTCCAGACATACTACATCCCCAAGCACATACATGCATGCATTTACATATACATATATGAGTTTTGTATATACGTTCTACATGATATATAAGAAGTTTGTGCATTCCTGCCATCCCAGTGGCGTAACTAGAGTAAAGTATCCAACGCCTATTCAGACTCTTCAATACATAAATCTCATGATGGTTAATGAGAAAATAAAATTACTAAATTAATCATATAGATATATAATATAATAGCAACCATCCTACAGCAGTAACTTTCCGCATCTTAGTATTAGTGTTTATCCTTCTCTTTTGCGCCACTTATTTTCTTCCCTATCATCAATTGGAACGTGTAAGCAAGAATGAGCAGCTAGCAAATTTTAACTGCCCGGAATTACCACCTTTTCCGAGTTCGTTCAAGCCAATAGGCAGTCAAGCTCGGCTCTTATCAAGATAATGATTGACGATTGAAGATACGAGTGGATGAAGGTGCTATGTCGCATTTTAAAAAACTGTCTTTTGCATAATCAAGGTGTTTTGGTAGACATCCTTCACAGAGCACATCGAAAATTCCAGAAAATCAAGAACACTCGAATCTTGCTGAATGTAGGAAGAGGTTATGTTACACTACTTTTGAGAAAAATTACATAAAAAAACTTAATTTCTGAAAAAGTTTAATTTTGTAACATAACACCTTCATCCACTCGTGTCTTCAATTATTTGACAGCTTTCGTGGTTTTTATAATCCTATAAACACACACTCAAGCGAGTAACAGCTGTGATAAAGGAACATGTCAACCTTACAGTTAGCAAATTTTCATTGTGCGCGCGCAATCGCCATCTTTTTTTTTTTTAATTCGTTCTAGCCAATAGCAGTCAATAAGCAGATTCACGGTCACGAATTTATCTTCCCTGAGATCAAAGGTGCCGACGTTGTTTCTCCATTCTTATTGAGATGTTCCTTGACATTATACTGGAATATAAAATTCACAATTCATGGATTTGTATTAAGAAATATATAATCCATTTAATCCGGTTTTGACTTTGTGTAAGTGAATAATTAGGATGGTAAATAATTGAAAAACAGGTTCATTTTCTCACAATATATTTTGTTCATATTTGCATATGGTACATACATTGTACCATAAACCAACACATCAATAAAAGGTTAAAATATAAAAAAAATCTAAAAAAAAATGGTGTATATAAAACCGGCACGCAGTAAAAAATTTTACACACTGATGTACAGTACCTTTTTGTACTCTTGTCAGGTGTGTTTTTGGCGGTATCAGATTACAGTTAATTAAACCTCTGGTGCCGTGATTATGAGTAAGTTGAAATTTTTGGAATAATTCACTATAATTTAGTTTCACAAAGATGGCACATTCCAAAATAAATATACTTGCTAAAATCATTATATTGTATTGTTTAAAATATCTTCTACATGAGTCCCTGGCTGTTATGCACTCTTATGCAGGTTTTTTGAAGTTTGAAAATACGATCAGCCTCACTTGAGTTCGCCCAGAATATTGCACTCACAGCTGCCCCGACAGTAACACTCCTCGAGATTCGCCTTAAACAGTAGCAGTGCCGGCACAATACAGATGCGAGATCACTAACGTGCTGCTTCCAGGAGAGCCTGGCATCCAGAGTCAAGCGCAAAAAAGTCGTTTCCTTGACGAGGACGGTGTTGCTATATGTGAGGCCTAGGTCTTTATCCTCATTAAATGCCAATACTGTCGTTTAGCTAACGTTGAGTATCAAGTGGTTAGATGCAAACCAATTGTCAAACATTGCTAAATTGTTTTTAATTTTGTCCATTAGTTCCGATTGGGTATCTGCACTAACTACTACGGAGGAGTCATCAGCAAACAATACAGTGAATTCCTTCGTCACAGACGACAGGTCGTTGACGTACAGCAGGAAGAGCAATGGACCCAAATAGAACCTTGGTGCACTCCGCGTTCCACTATCCCCTAGTCCGACTGCACCTCCCTTCCAGCGTCATATGCCAACACAAACTACTCTCTATTGGACAAATATTATCTGACCCAATCGAGAGCGAGACCCCTGATTCCCAATCTATCTATCTTCGCGGAAAATATTGCATGATGCACGCAATCAAAAACTCTCGACAAGTCCATAAAGATTGATGCGACACGTTCTTTGTTGCTCATTTCAGGCATGACTTGTTGCAGCAATTGATAAATTACCCTGTCAGTGGACCTACCTTTTACATATCCATTTTGATTTTTGTTCAGAATATGCCGTGGTTGTAGGAATGCATTTATTCTCTTGGATATAATTTTTTCAAATATTTTGGAAATTGTTGAAATCAAGGCTATCGGTCGATAGTTCTCAAATCTGCTTTTGTCGCCTTTTTTATGAATGGGTTTTATTACACTATATTTCAATCTTTTTTAACAAAGATGTAGGTATTTCGTCAATTCCCACTGATTTCGTATTTTTTAGCTCTTGATGATGTCGAATACCTCAGTTGGATCAGTAGGGTACAAGGCTAGAGTATCAGGTATGATGTAAATTGTGTTTAGATCTACTTGTGGTTTTTCTGATTTTACTGATCAGATTCTTTCTTAAGGATGTTCGTATAATCAGACGAAAACAGTTGCCTTTATTAAAGAATATTGTGAGAAAGTGGAGCTGTTTTTTCAGTTGTTAACTTCCTTATTAAGGAATAGTTGTAATCAAAGTTAGATTAACGAAATTTCTATTGGATAAAAAGAGATGGTACCATGCTGTTAGCTGGTCTGTCAAAAATGAATTGCCACTTGCTGTTTTTCTTTTATTAATTAAAGGTGTGTTCGTTTACTATATTTATGGAGGGTCCGGTATTCGTGTACAAAAATATCAGAAAGGTGCAAGTTGTATTGTGTTCGTCGACTCGTTTGACCAGATAGATAAACGAAGTTGAATGTTTAACGCGAATTAAGGCAATATATAATATACATAGTGTGTTCATTCGTATTGTTAGTTTAAGAATGTGCGGAACCTCTGGTTTGATCAGAGAACGTAATAGAAGATATCAGCTTTTCTTAGTCACTTTATTACAAAAATCTCATTGAATACAATTTAATTTTGGATGATTTTAAACACCAACAAACAAGCTATAAGTATGAAATTTCCGAATATGGTGGTTTAAAATTCTGCCGCCAAGGTTCGAATAACTCAACTATCATTTGTTTTAACAGGATGTGGTGTAATTTCATTACCATTCTTTTAGCAGTTGAGTGATTCCATTACGTCATTTTGTATAATAATTATAGGTAAAAAATAGATTTGTAGAAATACAAACAGCATGATGCAAGGTGTGGAAAAACCAGGACAAGCTTTTATGATAAAACGAGAATCTATAAATGTAGGTATTTTTATTTATTAGTACAAATAAAATTATGCGCACTTGGCAATTATGGATGGAACATTATGCTCATCCCATTTGTATGCCCTTTTTTACATATGAATGTTATGTTCCTGATATCCGAATCGGTACCTATCAAACAAGTACACCGGCTGCTTGTATTTCGCAATTTTCCAGCAAAAGAGTGTGAAGTGCAGAAGGCGCCTCTTTTCCATATCGAGGATCTGATACGTTCGAATACAGAGGGAAGATTCCAATTCTTCTCGGGATGAAGCAAATAAATCTTGAATTCTCTGTGTCCTCCTGATATCATATTGAGTGAGACAATTCAAATAAACAACATCGCTATAGTTGAAATTGGACATTACAAGTGACTAACACAGTATGAATTTGGTGTTCATATCAGACATGTTACGATTAATATAAATCGATTTTAACGCAATAAATGATCTTATCAATGATGTGTGTTAAAAGCGAACGGCGGATTTGCATTCAAGTACATATCAAGGTCCTTTACGACTGTGGAAGACTTGTTCGCCACTAACCCGTATGTTAATCAAGGACTTAATCGTCTCCCGTGCCTGTTTAGGGCCAACGAGAATAAGCCGTGTTTTAGCAGGGTTGATCCGTAGACAATGGAGGGCGGAAAATTGTCGAATTCTTTCAAGATCTGCGTTTAAATCTTGCTCAGCTAGTTTCCATTCAGATGGTAAAAACGACTTATATATCTGCATGTCGTCCACATATAAGGTAAAGTGTGTAACCGGGGCAAGTGTGTAGTTTGGCCATATTTATTTTTAAAATTGAAATACGGACGTCCTCTTGTTATAATACTAATGTACTAAACTTCATACTAGTTTTACAAATAAAAGTTCGCATCTCTTAACGTGTACTTGAATATCTTGTGAATATATCATACCTTATTAAACAGGCATCAGTTTAGTATTACACTCTTGGCCGAACTAAAGGATAATGTTATTAATATATAAAATGCGGAACGATTACACACTTGCCCCATTTTGCTGGGTAAGTGTGTAGTATTGACAGTGTTTAAAATTTCCTTTTTTTTTTTCTAGTAAACTGTTGATAATTATAAAAGGCGTATTTATTGATGGCTTACAACTAGGCCTATATCACGTACTTCTATGTGTAAAATTTATCAAAATGTCTTATTATGTGAACAGTGTTACATTTTCTTCGCACTATGCAATTTTTACTACACACTTACCTGACCTTACCTTACACAATAATTACTGTAGCTATTGTAACACCTTCGGCAGGCCAAACGTATATATTGCCCCACAAAAACCGCCCCAAGCTGTAACTTAGGTAATTTAGGTAAATAAAGTAATACGTTATTAAAGAAGCTGCAATAATTAACAGTTTTTGACTGATTCAATGTTTTGTATTTTATTGATGTAGTAAACGCCTTCCTTCGATTGAAATCACCAAATTGTCAGTAATGGAGACTTTCTTATAATAGCGTAACTGGAAAAAGAACCCATTATGACATTTATGGCCCACCTTTATTGTTGCGACAGTGATGAAAAACTATTAAGAAAATAGTGATTCTAGATGCAACAGTATATAAGAGAAGATAGGGTACAGTCTTGTGCGTTAAGTAGCAATATAAACATTTTTTTGAGATGTGACTCTTTCGATGACACTTCCCCCAAATAAGTGTGATCACATTGCTTCTCATTTCCAAAGTCTCGCGATACCATTTCTCGTAACCGATCGACGATAAATGGAAGCATAAACGCGCCAAGAATAAGCAAGCGCAAAGTTGTCGAGGGAGCTGCAGACTCGGTGCGGCTCCGAGAGGGTAGTTTGGGGCAAATGAAAGCGGGGGTACCGGGTGAGGGCGGGCACTTTGTAGCGCATCATCCCCGCCCAAACTCTTTCAAATATGAAGTAATGCATAATTTTCATTACGCCGCTATATACACGGCTATTCTGTTCTCCCATTCTTCCCGGCCAGACAATGGAAGCGACTACGAGGAAAATATAATTCCCGACGTATTTCGCTCGGAGAAATTCGATCGTTTTGACGTCTACATTAGTCGGTAGGTATCTACTGGTCGCTGATCTTATTCTCCGTCCTTTTTTGTTGTATCTTGAATATACTTATTTATTATTGGTAACTTAGACTTAGAGCTTTCCGTAAATATTGTAGTTAGAGTGAGAGCAAAGATAAACCTAGGTTTTCAGATAAGAGATAAATATTGAGAAAATCACACACGATTGTACTTCTGGCCACGACTGTCTTCCTAATTTCTTTATAAAAGACTGCGGTTTTTTATTGACTGAACCACTAACCAGCATCTTTAATTTAAGTATTCGTACTTGTATTTTTCCTGAGGCGTGGAAAGTGAGTCGAATTGTGCCGAATTTTAAACATGGTGAAAAGAACACCATATCAAATTACCGACCTATTAGCATATTATCTACCTGTGCTAAAGTATTTGAACAGGTGCTACATCATAAACTCTACGCGTGCGCAAAGCCTTACATTTCGTCATTCTAACATGGTTTCATGACAGGAAGACCAACTTTAACAAACCTGGTTGAAGTCACCCAATTTATAAGCCGATGCTTAGATAGTAAGGAACACCTTAATTTAATTTATGCCGCCTTTGCAAAAGCATTTGACACCATCGACCATACTATCTTAGTTTCTAAATAATCTGCTTTTGGATTCTCAGTTGCAATTGGAAAATTAGTTCTACCTTCAGAATAGATCTGCATACGTGTATAACAATGGATTTGCTTCAAATACTTTTACAACAGAAGTTCTACAAGGCTCAAATCTAGGACGTTTATTATTCAATATTTATATAAATGACCTATTAACATCTATAACCTGTAAAGTTTTGGCGTATGCAGATGACTTGAAGATATTTCATAAAATTACATCAATTTCTGACTGTGATGTACTGCAGAAGAATAACCCACAATTGGTGTACGATGAACAAGATCCAACAAAGTATTAACAAATGTGCTGTAGTAAGTTACACAAGGTGTAAACTGCCTATCATTAATTCTTACACTGTGGAGCAAACAAATATCACAAGATTCACAAGGCACTTGAAGATCAGAGACCTCGGTGTACAGTTCGACACACACCTCTTGTTTACGGAACATATATAAATCATATGTAACTCCGTATCTCGTAACCTTGGCTTTTTGATAAGATCATGTCGAAATTTTTCCAACATTTTGGCTTTGAAAACCCTGTTTTACAGCATCGTACGCACAAAACTGGAATATGCCTCAATCGTCTGGTATCCTATGTATCTATACCAGCAGCTTGAACTAGAGAGGGTTCAGAAGAGGTTTTTAAAATATCTTTCATACAAAATTACCGGCATCTATCCTTCTCGTGGGACGCATTACGATAATCTGCATATCCACAGTATGGAGTCCCTAGCACATCATAAAGACATCGCCAGTGCAAACTTTTTAATCAAAGTAGTCAATAATAAAATCAGTTCTTCGTCTTTACTTAGTCAAGTCGATTTCCTTGTGCCTAGAGCTGCAGCACGATATTTGAATACATTCCTGAGAGCCAGAGCGATAACAAATTTACTTGCAAAAGCACCATTAACCCATATGGCTAGAAATGCTAATAGGCTTTGTGGGGATCCCTTTGTGATTAATAGGCTCTAACTGCATCTAAATTGAGAGTGTAAACCTGCTAAACAAGTCCTCCAGGTGTCCAAATTCTGTTAGAGCTATATACTTAAGGTATGTTTTCTTTAATAGATAAGAATTTATTGGCAGAAATTAACTTCGTAGAAGTGGACTACCCATTTAAAAATTAATTACTTTTCAGTTTTTATTTTATATACAAGATGTGTAGATAAGAGACCTGTATGTTACGTCCTTTTTTGTTAAATTCTTAGTCATTTATCTTCATTTTAATTTAATTTGACGTTATTACCATTCAGAGCTACCTACAAACATTTAAAGATAGGGCTTTTAGCATGTTTAATAAAAAGTCGCTAATATCTCAAAATCTATTAAAGATAGGTATAGGAAATGCTGATGTAAAATGACAGGGAATGATATTTACTTTCTAATTTCGAATTAAAATACAATATTTAAAAAAAAATGAGTTTCCTGCATTTGAAGATATGTCCCTCTGTTCCTCAGTTTTGAACACTCTGTATGTTAGAATGTGAAATGTGCGTTCCGTTTCTTAGAGTTATATCTGAGATTCTAATATCTGAATAATGCAATGATTATTACTAAAAAAAAAAAGAAAAGCTCAAGTAACTCAAAAACGGCAACATGTAGCTATAAGAATATCTAATGAAGACTGACGCATTTATGGTCGTATCAAAAATGAATAAAAAATTATAATATTCTATTTAAAATAACAAAGTTGGCGTCTATTTCCGGTCAACCGGAAGTGATAATTTGGTTAAAGTATTTTACATTTATAGTTCCAATCGAAAAGATAATGACGCCAAAATCTCAAATGTAAATAAATAGTAGAAGATTTAGTGGACCACTTACGTGGAATACCTTGTATAGGTATGTAGGTATGAATGGAGGATGATATTACACTGCGACTTAAGAGAATATGTATTCCAGTTAATACGCGAATATTGTTCTTACTCAGGATACATTCTGTAAAACTCTTCTGGTTATAGGTTCTCACAAGAGTTTCAGTTTGGCTCATTCCCTGGAGATTCTCCCAATAATTGGATTTTCTCTGCCCCATGGTAAACCATATACTTATTGGACCAATTTACCTTCCGAACCGTCAGGTGCTGCTGAACACCTCATTATTTTGGAACAGAGGTAACATGGCGCCCAATATTTATGTACACGATGGAACTCCCGCTCACTAGGTTTTTAATGTTAGAGAGTTCAGCATTGGATTTTCTTGTTTGGAATTTTCTCAAAAAAAAAGGTGTGTGCCACGTATCCCTTAAATGCGGACGAAGAAATGCATCGGTGTGGAAATCACGGCTGAAATACTGGAGCGAGTGATTGGAATTATATTACGAAGACTGCAACTACGTATTAAAATCAAGAGCTTCCAATTTAAACATATAAGAGTCGTTTTACACGTACGAGAATTTTTACATAAATTATAACAAAAATTCTTCCAAAAATATATATAATATAATTAGTTCACATACTCGCGAATCTACTGCAAATCAGTTATTATTAAATGCACCCATGGAACGACTTTCGTTATCTCCCAGAATTCGCCAAGGACATTGATTATATATAATATACTTAATCAGTAGCCACGGAGTAAGGGAAAACCATGGCAAAAACCTTACTCTGGGAGGACGTATCCCTTAAATGCGGACGAAGAAATGCATCGGTGTGGAAATCACGGCTGAAATACTGGAGCGAGTGATTGGAATTATATTACGAAGACCGCAACTACGTATTAAAATCAAGAGCTTCCAATTTAAACATATAAGAGTCGTTTTACACGTACGAGAATTTTTACATAAATTATAACAAAAATTCTTCCAAAAATATTGGTGAGAATTTTCTAAGAATTTTTGTCGCAACACACTGAGAAAAATACTGGTCGTTATATCAATAATCCACATTTATTGAGTTAATAGGCGTTTACGAAAATTGGATTATAAGGTATCTATCGACGTTTTATCCTGTTCTAGCACATTGTAAATGCTATGATTTCCTTTCAGTTTTGGTACATCGGTATATATCCGATCCAATTTTCGTAAACCCTTAATGTTCGTTATCAGAACGAAATGTTTCATTGTTATGATAAAATATTATTTACAATCGTTGATTAAGCAATAACAAGATTCATTAGTGCATGGATAATATTTGTTATGGTAACCATATTTTCATAGGTTCAATAAATATTTTTGTTAATAATATGAATGCATATACATTGTTATTTTTACGTACAATTTTCATAAAATTATTTACCATATTAACGCAATAAAGTATTAAATGATATCCTCGCCGTTATTTTAATGGTTTGTAATTTATTGCAAGAACGAACAGATAACATACCTTGATGAAAAGTGTACGTCACGTTAGCTAACGCATTTATTAAATATATGTATAAAGGAACACAACGAATAAAAATCATTGAAATGCAGTTATTTACATTTCTATAATAACATATAATCACAGGTTCAATGCAAACGTTCATTATATGAATAAGGTATCAAAAAAAGGAAGTATTTGTCTTGTGCAATAATACTTTGAATGCACGGGTTGAATCACGTGCCTCTGCATTAAAAAAAATGCTATAATACAAAGAACATTTGTTGGGTGAATTTTCATTGGCGGAACGTAAAGTGTCATTGTTATGATGAAAAATTATTTACAATTTTTGATTAACTAATAACAAGTTTCATTAGTGAAATAAATAATTAGCTCTCATTATTATAACAAATCACTACACACTAGTCCATGGATAATATTTGTTATGGTAACTATATTTTCACACGTTCAATAAGTAATTTACAATATGTTATTTTTACGTACAATTTTCATAAAATTATTCACGATATAAACGCAATAAAGTATTAAATAATATTTAATTAAATAATAGCTCTCATTATAAGAAATCATTACACACTAGTCCATGGATAATATTTGTTATGGTAACTATATTTTCACACGTTCAATAAGTAATTTTCAATATGTTATTTTTACGTACGATTTTCATAAAATTATTCACGATATAAACGCAATAAAAGTATTAAATAATACTTTCTTCGTTAATACAATGTTTGCAATTATTGCCAGAATGAACAGATAGTATACCTTAATGAAAGGTGTACGGCAGCGATTAAATTACCGACTGACGCCGCGGTCGCTGACTTTATTTATGAAAACTAAATTATTACAAATCATCTCAACCCCGTGCTCCACCTAAAAAGGTACTACATGAGGCGGCTACCTATTCTAAGTACTATATGGGTTCCATAACAATTGAAAGGTTCCTACTCTAACTAACTAATTTCCCTATGCTTCTTAATAACAAAAATATAATACAGTAGCTTTGCGATCTTATTAATACTACTTTTGTGAAATGATGAAATATGTGAAATGTGATTAGTTCACATACTCGCGAATCTACTGCAAATCAGTTATTATTAAATGCACCCATGGAACGACTTTCGTTATCTCCCAGAATTCGCCAAGGACATTGATTATATATAATATACTTAATCAGTAGCCACGGAGTAAGGGAAAACCATGGCAAAAACCTTACTCTGGGAGGATCTGGGAAGAAGTTCCAGACCTTATTACTGATAGCCGAAAATTATTATTATCCTTTTGAGTGCTGAAGAAGCAGCCTCCGCGTTTCCTTAAATTCCGATAGCCTTGCCGTCCTTGCGTAGCTGCTCCCTTTTTCACACATTGAAAGTTGAAACAGGTCGCTGACTGAGTGAGAGTTTAGCGTGTGGCCCTTAGAGGGCGTGCATCTAAACTCGTGATCTCTTAGGAGGAAATGGAGAATAACACAGAGACAAAACACCGAAGAATGTGTATTTGCTCTTCGACGCTCGGTAGACAGAAATTCACATTTCTATTCCTTTTTCTGCATATATGGTGATTCCTCCTCCTCCACAAGGAACAATGAAAAAGAAAGTGCCATGGTGCATTTATTTATGGCATTTTTTTATGGTTTTCACATATCAGTGAATTGAGTGAATGCAATGTGATTTATTGCATCAATGAATTAAATTCATAATTTGAATTAGAAGTATACTCTATAACAATAATTAAAATTTATTAGGATTATAAATAACATACATTAAGTCAACCATTTGCAATTAGTATATCAACAAATACTGTTCCTTGTATTGATGCCTTTTTTCATTCTTCTACTGGAGTTTACACATAAAATTAATAATTCACGGTCATTCAGTAAACCAAATAAAGTTGTTAAAACAAAACTGGTGTTCGTTACAACAGTAACATATTTCATTGAGCCAATGAAGCTAACATTTAATTTTCAATGATTTTGGTTTCATTAATACAATGAATGTTTTATTATTCAAACTCCGTCGTTATTTAATAAAATCATTTTCATTGATTTGATAAAGTCGTTCTTTAGACCAATTTTAATGTATTATTTCATGTGAACAATGATTTCTTTCGTTGTTTTAGGGCCAATTTTTTGTTCAGTGCACTTTCATGTCGTTTTACACAGGAAGAAATTTTAACGTGAATTTTCACGACATTTGTTGACATAATGAGACGCACTTGTTAAATTAAATTCTTATTCGATTATGGTCATTATAGAAATCCTAAGATAAAAATTCCTCTATTGAATTGAAAAGCCTTGTTTTGCTGTTTATTACATTAAAATAACATTAGGAATAAAAAAAAGCTTCAACCGATGGTTTTCTGTGCATCCTCACTTACCAAGCAAATCAACACAAACTTAAGTAACAACAATGTTGCCACATGTGACAATATCGAGCAAAGATACGCCTGAAAATATTTTTATTAAATATGAAGGGCTTTAGAATTTAGAAAGCAGAATACATACACATATAGGGTACGTCTACAACCCGAAAATTCAGATTTCAAACTGTGGAGCTATTTTTAGATTTTTGCAGGACGTACTGAATACCATAGCTCGCTTACGTATTATTATCTGAAAGCTTCATTTACACCCAAAAGAATTAAATTGTTAACTGCTGGTGTCCCGACCTTTTCTGTGAGAAGTGTACGTGTATTAAATACAATGACGCAAATGATTTTCGGGAAAAATAAACTTTTTCAGTCTTTTAAATTTGAATTTTGAGATTGTTAAAGCAGTAAGTGTAACCAGAAGAAATTATATTGGCAATATAGAAATTAAAAATCATTCATATTAACCAATACAAGAAAAAATGAAAAGCGGAAATTGAACTAGCTCAAAGGTCAAATAGTAATAAAAAAAAACAAATGAATTAAGTGAAAAAACTGGAAAAACAACAATTATTATTATTGTTGTTATTGGCCTTGGCGTTAGCCATTAGCCACGTATATATTTTATATATATATATATATACCAATATCATTTATATATATATATAAAAAAAAAAGAAACAACAATAGAAGTATTAATCAAACAGAAGGAGAGATTTGTTAGCTCGTAACACATAATAGTGAAGGAGCTAGTGCCACCACACCACAACACCACAAATAGCCCATGAGAAAGAATTATGTGTATATGTAAAAATAGTTATTAATTTTCCTTTGCAAACAACAGAGTTGTCAGTTTAAAAATAACAAAAAAATAAAAAACACTTAAAAAAGATGCTAGTGTTTTTACAATTATGGATTATAACAATTAATTACTACACCTTAATTTATTAATCTTGTAAGTTATTATTTGTAGCTTTTTGAATCAATACCGCATTGAATATCTAATTTAGTAACAACAGATATTACATAATTACTAACGATATAATATTCTTTGTACGTTGTTGTAATTAAGCATTATGTTAAATAAATTAGTAGGCCGCATACACTATATAGCAATGTTTCACAGACAAAATCTAACATACACGTGTTCAATTATAATGTTTAATCATCTGAAATTAGCCTAATGATAAACATTGATACTTGAAAGTTACCATTAATGCCTTCCGAAAAGTAATTATCTATTAATTTTATTAAACCTTTGACCACCAATCAAATTAAGGATATACTGTTAGAAGAAATACATATTAATTTGTTAGGAAATAGAGTTGAAACCATACTCCATCTTTCTGACCTAATTGTATGCCAGCATTAATTCCTCCAAACAAGGAAATCGAAATACAACAAACAAAATAAAAGTGGACATTAACTGCGCAAAGTGTACTGGCAATAACTGAAAAAAGCAACGGCCAAAACAAATGAAATTACGACGGTGGTGCGCCAGCGTCGCGGTGCCCCTAAGGGCGTCTTTATTCGCGACCAATGAGAACAATTCGAGGGTGGAGTTATCCCTTATGATAGACGATAACGTCGGTTTAAAATTTCAGTAGAATTTCGACATTGAAACTGATAAGAATAAATTCGAAAATCGAATTTCCCTCGGATTTATTATATAAAATTGATAGAGTGAATGTGTTGTTAATATTATGGCTGGTCCTTACTTGTCACCGTTACCTGGTGATCTATTGACGGAGTATATGTTCGGAAGAAGAAGGCAAAGACGTAATAGGACCACTTTCAGTCCGCAACAACTGCAAGAACTTGAAGCATTGTTTCAGAAAACACATTATCCCGATGTTTTTCTGAGAGAAGAAGTGGCACTGCGAATAAGTTTATCCGAAGCGCGAGTACAGGTAGAAATTCTTAGTATGTTTTATTTTATTAAAATATTAAAATATGAATTGTGCATTCTTTAATTAATGTTCTTGTACATCAGCGCAAAAACAATTTAGCCCTGTCAAAGAGATATCGCCATGGGATTAGATTTAATTTTAAAACATGTCTTCTTCATACTATTGAGATAAAATTTACATATGTATATTAATAAAAAATTCTAGGTTTGGTTTCAAAATCGAAGGGCAAAATGGAGGAAACAAGCAAGACTGCAACTGCTGCAAGATGCTTGGCGAATGCGTGGCCTTGGTTTAAGTACGCCCCCTTTACTACTTACTGGTAAGTATTTATGCATGTTGTTTTATATATGACACAAGAAAACAATTTTTAGTTGAATCAAATTAGAATAAAAAAAATTTTATTATATTTATTATTTTCCTAAAAACTATGTGAAAGAAATATAAATTTTCATTAATTCTATATCGACTAAAACCACTTTCACAAATTTCTTATTTTCATTAGGACGTCCTACTGCTCCTGGTTTAACCAATGAACTATCATCACAAGAAAAACTAACAGAATCCAACTACAATGTGCTGCATCATCCCGGCATACCACCTCCATGTCCTTGCTCGCCAGATAACAGCAGAAGTCCTTCCAGTATCAGGAACACGCCCAGCCCTAGGCCTCTATCACCAGGAGGTCCTGATGATCTTTCCATGGCGAAAAAAACTTACCCCTCCGATTCATATAGTCATGCAACACCCGATAGACTAAACTTGAATAACTAAAGGTTCAGTGTTGCACTTCCCTAGACGTTTTGTTTTTGTTTACGTAATATAAAAATATTTTCATTTATTTTAATTTATTATCTGATAAAATTAGTTTTATTTTATATTGAATGTACATACGAAAATTAGATCCTGCCCTTTTATATTCGTGACTAGTATAGCTACATACAGTAGAAAAATTAAATGTGGATTACCTGTTTAGCGTTTATGTAATTGTTAAGATGTGTACATAATAATTTTAAACAATACATGAGAGAAGAACTGCGAACTTATTTTATCCTCCCCGTTAGTTACACAATGAATACTGACCTTGGTCTTTATATATTGCTACAAAGTATGGAAAAATTCGACTTAGTTTTGAAATTATCTCTCAAAGGCCTAATTGATAATTAAGGAAATACTTGCCATATCTTGTCTGTAGTGACATACATATGTATATCTTGTTTATTTTACTTGGAAGCAAAAAAATATATTTGTTACAGAAAATATTTATTCTATCGGTTTTGTTCATGCATATTTTAACCATTTTTAACTATCAACGTAACTCCAGTTGCATTTTAATTGCGAATCAAATATTTTCTAAAGCCGCGCGTTAATTTATAATGGATAAGCATTATTGATATGGTTGTAGCTTTTGTTATCGCTGAAACATACAATTGTAGGTCTTTGATTACATATAGAAAACATACCCATATATCTGCTCGTTTAAGTTGACTTCATAAATAACACATACGTCCATCAGGCTGCAGTGACAGTGCGACGTGTTTTCTTTTAGATTTGAAATGTCAGAAATCTCCCTGCAATAGCGTGATAATTTGAATTAACAACGTAAGTGATTATGACTCTTGTGGTTATATATATTTATTACGCATATTTCCATATGCTTTATACGACTTTGTGATAGATATAAAAATTGACTACTGTTAGCGAGCCCCACAACATATACAGTGTGTCAATTTATGTATGATTTTTTTTATTATTGATTTTATGAAAAAATATATACCGCGTGTGTCATTTGCATCATGCATCCGTCAATCACGTTTTATTCGATGGCTTAAACAAAAATGTTTTCAGTGAAAGGGATCAAGTCCTCTGATACCCAAAATTATTTTAACATGTACAGGTGTGCCGTTTTGTTAATACGTTATACAACTTTATTTTTTCATTTGCACTAACGAGAGATCTAAAAAGATCGTTGGAAAAAATACTGTTTTCCGGAAGAGATGTTATCAATATCTACTACCGATTTTATTAATGTTGGCACATAGAAATGTTCACGATTCTATAGTAACCGTTTTATTATCATTGGTGTACGTAATCTTTTTTTGCGTAAAGATGTCATGTACTCTGACATTTGTAATATTTCAAATTTTGTTTTTTTTTCGGTCCCGATACTGTTTTTCTTTCGTCGAAACATAATTTCATAAACGCGGCACAATCATAATATACCTATGTAACTAAATTATTGAAACGGCAATGACAATCATTTTGGATCTCTCTGTATATACAACGCACTATACAGGGTGAGTTTGTTAGTAAATTTAGTAAAGCGAAGATAGCATTTTTTTCGGAAATATGCTCGGACACGTCGATTAATATTTTAAATTGCCCACTTTTCCATCTGAGAAACTTTTATACAGCGTCTCCCAAATTTGAGATATGACGTCATCGACAATTTATTTAAATGGCAGCCCTATTTTTTTTATAGCTATTCTTAAAGGGTATATCAAATTACACATGCGTACCAAATTTCAAGTTTTTATTCCTTGTCATTAAAAAGATATTTAACAATAACTAATTCGAAAAATGAAGAAATCTGATTCACCTCAATCATATCTCTTCTACAATAAATGTTCAAAATATTGTCCATGCACTTCCTGATAATACCCTAAACGGAACCGAAACTCATTTTGAACATTTCTAATTACTTCAGCGGAAATTAGCCTACACTCCTGTCTTATTCGTTCTTTCAACACCGCATCTTCCGGTTTGGTTTTAAAAACTTTACCTTTCAAGTACCCCCATAAGAAATAGTCCATTGGTGTTAAATCCGAAGACCTGGCTGGCCATTCAAAAGATCCCCTTTTACCAATCCATCTGCCTGGAAACACATCATCTAAGATACTCACGGACAGGGTCTTGCAAAATGAGGAGGCGCGCCGTCTTGTTGTAACCAGATGTTTTTATTCTGGATATCAGCTTCAAGCGGATCAGGGAATAGAGTAGCCAAATTCGGAACTAGTTCTTCCTGCAAGAATTCTAAATATTTCGTTCCATTGAGATTTTCTTAAAATTGGTCCTATTACTCGATCACCAACAATGCCTGCCCAAACATTAACCTTTTCTGGATGTTGAGTGTGGCCTTCCCTCATCCATCGTGGGTTGTTGTCTGCCCAATAACGACAGTTTTCACTATTTACGTCACCGTTTAACATAAACGTTGATTCGTCAGAAAATAGAACGTTTTTTTATGTTTACAACATTTCTGTCTAGTAGATCCATCATTTGTCCGCAAAACTGAAGTCTTCGATCCGGATCATTTCGGTGAGTTCCTGGAGGATTGTCTAATTTATAGGAGTATACCTATCAGCCTACTGGAGATATAAGGATTTTCTTAAACAGAAAGAAATACATTAAGTTTTACTTCTTCATTGAGCCCACTCTGACGATGATTATTTGTTTTCTTTAAATGCCCGTTTTCCCGAAACTGTTTTTCAATCTTGCTTACGGTTCTTTGAGATATGGGTGGTAGATCAGGATACTTCTCTCTGAATAAATGAGTAACTTCATTTTGTGTTCTTGTCCTATCTCCGTAGCCAATCATCATTAAAATTTCAATTTTGTGGGTTTCAGTTTAATACGGCATTATGGTCGATTTTTCAACAAACGGTGTTTCTCACGAAACGACAAACTAATAAGTGTCCGCGCTCAATACGAGTCGAATACTAGCTTCACTTCTTACTTATTTTTATTACCTTGTTTTTTGACATTGTGATAAGACGTCAATCTGGTTTGACAAAAAAAAATGATAAAGAAAACCCTTTGACGTGTGTTTTTAAACTTCATAAAAATTAATTTGAATCAGATTTCTTCATTTTTTGAATTAGTTATTGTTAAATATCTTTTTAATGACAAGGAATAAAAACTTGAAATTTGGTACGCATGTGTAATTTGATATACTCTTTAAGAATAGTTATAAAAAAATTGGGGCTACCATTTAAAAAAATTGTCGATGACGTCATATCTCAAATTTGAAACATGCTGTATAAAATTTTCTCAGATGAAAAAGTGGGCAATTTAAAATACTAATCGACGTGTGCGGGCATATTTCCGGAAAAAAAATACTGTCTTTGCTTTACTGAATTTATTCCAGATACAGACTCACACTGTATATTAGCTCAGTTCGCGGAGCAATCACAAATCAGTCAGAGCCAATCAAATGACTTGTATTGAAGTTACGAATTTCTTTTAACCAATCAAATTACGTCTGACTGATTTGTGATTGCGTTTGATGTGCTCCACGAACAAATCTATTATTACATTTTGGATTACTTGCCTAACACACTCGACCACAAAACCTAACATTATTTTAAGATAACATCAAAATATACAAGGTGTTCTATTAAAAAACAAGTTTTATCGATTAAAGTCTTTCAGAAATTCAAATACATTTTAAGAGCATCCATAAGGTAATGAAAATGTTTTGTTTTCTATTGTTTTAACTGAAGGTACCTATATTAGATTATTACCGAGATTTACCAGAGAATAGTAGGTAGTAAAGAAAATGCTGATGTCTGCAAACGTTGTACTAAATTAGATGTAAAACTGACGCATCAATCCAATCAGTATTGGCTTAGTAGTTTAAATTGAAAATAATATTATGATAATCTTTTTTGAAGAGGCTTTTTCTATTCACAAGTATCTACAAATTAGGTTTATATCATTTCTTTATAACTCTTGTTCCTTTTGTTACACAAAGCCAGTATGAAATTTGATTATGTGTCCTTGAATGAACATAATAAATATATGTATAATTACTTATATCAGCACCAGTACGCAAATGTTTACGATTAAGGAATGACACACTGCACTGATATGTACAACTGACAATTCTAATATAAATCGCTGAGTTGCGCTCTTATTATTACTATTTTTAAAGCTTCAATTCTTGACCATGTATATAATATTTAATTTCTTTTTCTCTTGGTTTTAGGTCGTCAATATTAAAAACATGAATGAGTACGACGTTTCGCTTTATTGCAAAACTTTTTCAAGTATATAAATAAATGTAAAAAGTGTAAATTATAAATAAAATGTTTTTGTTTAATACATGACAAATTGTTTTGTTTACTATGATTTTGAAGATTGCGTTTTAAAATAGGATGTTTTGATTATTTGTTTTTGAATTTTGTAATTAAATAGTTCTTTAAAATATTGTATTTAGTTATAAAATTGAATTATACAATTTTGTGAAATATAATTTAATTTTATAACTAAATACAATATTTTTAAAGAACTATTTAATTACAAAATTCAAAAGCTAATAATCAAAACATCCTATTTTAAAACGCAATCTTTAAATAAAACATAATAAAATATTCAAAATCATAGTAAACAAAACAATTTGTCGTTTATTAAACAAAAACATTTTATTTATAATTTACACTTTTTACATTTATTTATATACTTGAAAAAGCTTTGCAAAAAAGCAAAACGTCGTACCCATTCATGTTTTTAATATTGACAACCTAAAAACCAAGAGAAAAAGAAATTAAATATTATTATTATTGTTTAATGTTTCTACATTCTATGGAAATCTTCTGAGAACTGTTTTTTAGAATTGTTGACGAATGCGGCTTTTTATTGGGCCCAATATTAACCTAATATTACCTGATAATTGGGATGACCGATAAATGAAAACATTCATTAGTTATATATTATTAATTTTAATTTAATTAATACAGCGCATACATTTCTGTATACTAAACCATATATATACGATGAAACCTGATCTAATTTAGTATACTATACTTAGTGACTATATTGTATGTGCAACCTATTTTAGTAGATTCAAAAGCAACCGGTGTGAACTTGGCAAGCAACTTTATTAAAAAAAAATAAACGTAGTACGGTTCGATTGTACTTCGTTTGTACCCGTTTGTACCACCTTCAGTTTCGTTTGTACCTCAAAGGTTAAAAAAATAGAAAGGGTTAAAATAAATTTTAGCAAGCAACTACAAGATATTCAAAAACGGACAACGCCATTCGAAAGAGCATCGTTTGTACCCGTTTGTACCTCTTTTTACATCGTTTGTACTTCAACCAAACCGGATGTAGTGGCAATTTAAAATTTGTCAAAGAGAGAAATTTGGGTATTTTTTAAGATATCAAAAAACGGCCAATGCTATTCGAAAGAGCATCGTTTGTACCCGTTTGTACCTCTTTTTACATCGTTTGTACTTCAACCAAACCGGAAGTAGTGACAATTCAAAATATGTCAAACCAGAGAAATTTGGGTATTTTTTTAAGATTCAAAAACGGCCAAGGCTATTCGAAAGAGCATCGTTTGTACCCGTTTGTACCTCTTTTTACATCGTTTGTACTTCAACCAAACCGGATGTAGTGGCAATTTAAAATTTGTCAAAGAGAGAAATTTGGGTATTTTTTAAGATATCAAAAAAACGGCCAATGCTAATTCGAAAGAGGCATCGTTTTGTACCCGTTTGTACCTCTTTACATCGTTTGTACTTCAACCAAACCGGAAGTAGTGACAATTCAAAATATGTCAACAGAGAAATTTGGGTATTTTTTAAGATATCAAAAAACGGCCAAGGCTATTCGAAAGAGCATCGTTTGTACCCGTTTGTACCTCTTTTACCATCGTTTGTACTTCAACCAAACCGGAAGTAGTGACAATTCAAAATATGTCAAAGAGAGAAATTTGGGTATTTTTTAAGATATCAAAAAACGGCCAAGGCTATTCGACAGAGCATCATTTGTACCCGTTTGTACCTCTTTTTACATCGTTTGTACTTCAACCAAACCGGAAGTAGTGACAATTCAAAATATGTCAAAGAAGAGAAATTTGGGTATTTTTTAAGATATCAAAAAAAACGGCCAAGGCTATTCGACAGAGCATATTTGTACCCGGTTTGTACCTCTTTTTACATCGTTTGTACTTCAACCAAACCGGAAGTAGTGACAATTCAAAATATGTCAAAGAGAGAAATTTGGATATTTTTTAAGATATCAAAAAACGGCCAATGCTATTCGAAAGAGCATCGTTTGTACCCGTTTGTACCTCTTTTTACATCGTTTGTACTTCAACCAAACCGGAAGTAGTGACAATTCAAAATATGTCAAGGGAGAAATTTGGATATTTTTTTAAGATATAAAAAACGGCCAATGCTATTCGAAAGAGCATCGTTTGTACCCGTTTGTACCTCTTTTTACATCGTTGTACTTCAACCAACCGGAAGTAGTGACAATTCAAAAATTTGTCAAAGACAGAAATTTGGCTATTTTTTGAGTTATCAAAAACAGCCAAGGCTTTCGAAAAAGCATCGTTTGTACTCGTTCGTACCTCCTTTTAAATCGTTCGTACCCCAAAGGGAACCGGAGTAGAGATATACGATAATATGTCGGACAGAGAAATGTTGCTAATTTTTGAGATATCGCGAAATAATAAGAGATGGTTTAAAAACAACATACATATTTAAGAATATACTTAAAGGTCTCACAAAGTAAAAATTAAATACATAGTTAATAAATAAATAGTGGTCATATTACTAGGTTGTCTGACCTAATTTGGCAAAATGCAGAATATCTGTATTTATATGATTTCTAAAATAGGGGATGGGAACCTTGGTCAATTAAGACAAAAATGTAACATAAACATTGAAAAGAACTACTTACGGTTTCGCTGAAGTACAAACGATTTTAAAAAAAGGTGCAAACAGTTTCAAACGATATTCTATAGATTAGCGTTAGCCACACAACTCAAAAAATAGCCAAATTTCTGTCTTTGACAAATTTTGAATTGTCACTACTTCCGGTTTGGTTGAAGTACAAACGATGTAAAAAGAGGTACAAACGGGTACAAACAATGCTCTTTCGAATGGCGTTGTCCGTTTTTGAATATCTTGTACTTGCTTGCTAAATTTTTTTAACCCTTTCTATTTTTTTAACCCTTTCTATTTTTTTAACCTTTGAGGTACAAACGAAAACGAAGGTGGTACAAACGGGTACAAACAATGCTCTTTCGAATGGCGTTGTCCGTTTTTGAATATCTTGCACTTGCTTGCTAAAATTTTTTTTAACCCTTTCTATTTTTTTAACCTTTGAGGTACAAACTAAAACGAAGGTGGTACAAACGGGTACAAACAATGCTCTTTCGAATGGCGTTGTCCGTTTTTGAATATCTTGTACTTGCTTGCTAAATTTTTTTTTAACCCTTTCTATTTTTTTAACCTTTGAGGTACAAACGAAAACGAAGGTGGTACAAACGGGTACAAACAATGCTCTTTCGAATGGCGTTGTCCGTTTTTGAATATCTTGTACTTGCTTGCTAAATTTTTTTAACCCTTTCTATTTTTTTAACCCTTCTATTTTTTATACCTTTGAGGTACAAACGAAAACGAAGGTGGTACAAACGGTACAAACAATGCTCTTTCGAATGGCGTTGTCCGTTTTTGAATATCTTGCACTTGCTTGCTAAATTTTTTTTAAACCCTTTCTATTTTTTTAACCTTTGAGGTACAAACGAAAACGAAGGTGGTACAAACGGGTACAAACAATGCTCTTTCGAATGGCGTTGTCCGTTTTTGAATATCTTGTACTTGCTTGCTAAATTTTTTTTAACCCTTTCTATTTTTTTAACCCTTTCTATTTTTTTAACCTTTGAGGTACAAACGAAAACGAAGGTGGTACAAACGGGTACAAACAATGCTCTTTCGAATGGCGTTGTCCGTTTTTGAATATCTTGTACTTGCTTGCTAAATTTTTTTTAACCCTTTCTATTTTTTTAACCTTTGAGGTACAAACGAAACTGAAGGTGGTACAAACGGGTACAAACGAAGTACAATCGAACCGTACTACGTTTATTTTTTTTTAATAAAGTTGCTTGCCAAGTTCACACCGGTTCAAAAGCAAAAGATCAAACATAATTACTGCTCCCAAACCACCCAAACTACTGCTTTTTGGGATAATACATTGAACATGTGGATCAAATTTTGGGGAAACCCTAATTCAGTTTCAACAACAATATTCGGAGTATTTAAGGTAAAAAAATTAAATTTCAATATACTATGTTTAAAGAGAAGAACGATTAACCCAAGAAAAATCCTTCAAATACCATTATTCAAATATCGTGCAAATGTCATTATGTGACAGCCTAATACAATTTTAAAGAATTATAATCTTAATTTTTAACTTCACCACCAAATCGACTAAAATTCGTGCTTGCAAATAACACTGCCAAGAGAAGTTTATTATCACACTAATTTACTATTTGAAGGTAGGAACCCGAATTTGCAAAAAAATAATGAAACATTTAACTTGACGTTCTTGTCAAATTCACTATTAAAATAGATAAACCTAGGAGATTTTATTTTCACGTTTGTTTCTTCAGGAACTGCTGATCTTCATATGAAAATACACTGAATTTATTTGATGTTCTGGTAAAGACGTATTTACACGCTTCTTTTTCTGCAACAAGCCGCATGCAGCCGGAGGCAGAGAGAGGCAAAGCAAGACGCATTCATCAAATGAGGTTGCACAATGAATTGCAAGTAGACGCATGCCGGTAATAAATGGAATCTACTTGGATCAATTCATGTAGAAAGTATTATCTAGATGTGGTAATTTCTAATTTTTTTATAAAACAACATTAATGGAACGAAGTGAAATTCAAACTAAAGTTTACCGTTTATAGAGCGTTGATAGACCCGTTTTGTGATAATTTTTAGATCCATATGTTCACGTTCTACGTGCTGCACGCACCGCTGTATGAATTGTTGCATAGAAAGAGGCACTGTCTAAATTAGTCTTAAGAATAATGGACTTTATCCATTTGACGAACAGCATGTACATTTTTATTACTACAGTAGTTTCTATAGGTACATTTCGACGAGCTAAACCTTTAACTTGTTAAAATAACGAGTATCAGCGATGCTAGGTGATGATAAGGCTCAGAAATACAACTTCGATAGATATTATAAGGTTATATAATATTAGGTATATGCTATATACAGGAACGTGTAGGTGAAAGGTTTAATGAGGATAGCGAACTTGTATGTACCAGTATACTGAGGACACAAAGACTGATACTGGTGTTGAAACCGGAATATATGAGTAAAATTCAGAATCAGTATTTCTATTAGCTCCAGTGGAGACATGTGTTCTAGGCTGGGGTTGTCGCAATGTAATATTGCGTTAGACAGTAGAGAGACGGACTTGTGGTAGGTAAGATCCTCTCTATATTCATTAACGATTAATTTCGAGAGGGTTGTCTTCAAATTGGTTTAAACTGTATACGCGATTTAAAAAAGGTGCGCACCCAAAGGAATACAACATTTTCCTGGGTGCCTTAGAGACGCGAAGGAAAATGAGGCGTCAAATGTACTTGTTTTCTGGTGATCCAGTGCATCTGCGAAGAAACTGTTTGTGACGCAAAAGAAGATAATTAGAATCATGATGGGAGTTGCACCCACAGATTCGTGTCGTTCTTTATTTGGGAACCTCAGTACTTTGTCATTAGCTGGTTTATTTATTTATGAAGTCTTAACGTTTCATAAAAATAATGAAACTGAATTTGCAAAAAAAAAAAAACAGCGATATATTCAATGGCATGGCGACACCTGGCTGCCATCACTTAAGTATTCCAACGCATAAAACCAAATTTTATAGATCCAGCCCTACGTATCAAGTCATTATTATACCAGGGCATCCATTGCAAAACTATCAACTCTGAATAACTTTTAAAATACCTCGAATTGAATTTAACAAGAAAGCAGGTCAATTTCGATTTACGGGAGGACAAGTTTTACAATTATCTGTGACCCCGTAGTTTCAACCTCTAATCGGGAGTGAAAATCATATCGAAAAGGAAGGGCCGTTGAGTGATACGTTTTTGAAAAGGTCTAGTTATTAGCACTTTATTTTTTAAAATCGGATCATTTTTTTTTCCAAGTGATGCCATTTTAAAGTTTAAAAATTAAAAATAGGCATTTTAGTGAAAATTATTTTATTAGCATCAGAATGAAGTTTCACTTAATCCAACAGGTGTTCAAAATGCTTCCCATTATTGGTAAGACAATGATAAAGCCTCCTCCCGTACATTTTGAAACGTCTCTTGGATAGTCCGCTCAAACTCCTCCCACTATTCTACGCCTAACATCACAAATACTTTGAGGTTGAGCTTTATACACTACTGTCTTTAGATACCTCCATAAAAAAAATGCGATCCATTTCTCAGGAAACCTCTGATTAAGCCAAGTTCGTACAGGCAGGGTTTAATGTGAAGCGGCTCTGTCTTGTTAAAGAAATAAGCTTTTCTCATCTGGCAACAAATTTCCATTTTGATCGGTTTCGTTTTCTAAAGATTCAGCTATAAGGGGATCTATCACATTTTTCTTATCACAATAGAATTAAATACATGCCACCAGTTAAAATTTTCTTCCATGAATATCGGCCCAATAATTTTGTATTCAAGACTTCCGGCCCATACATTAATTTTCTGAGGAAATTGTGGTGCTCTTCACGAAAAGGGTGTGGATTGGTATTGTCTCAATATCTACAGTTGTGCTTATTAACTCATTTAAAAAGAAGCTTGCCTGGGCACTAAGGCAAATATTTTTTTTATAAAATTAGGTTGTGCATTTGCTCCTTCAGTAATTACTTCACAGAATTGTAGTCTTCTGTCATAATCATCCTGTATTTTGTAAGGAAAGAATTTATTCCGTCGTAAGATTTTACCCCTTAGATGTTTGGTATCAATGTTTGAGGATTCATGGAAATATGACTTAGTACTCCAATTTGTGCAGCTTCAGTTAAAACTTTAGGATTCCTGACACTTTTATTGCCACACTTCCAGTGTCTTGAAATTTATGAACTAAATCTAATACATACTGGGGCTAACATTTTTGTCTGGATGCCTATGATTAAACACACAGGCTGTTCTACGTCCACAACGACGTTCGTCTTCATATAGAAAAATGATTTCAATTCTTTCTTGTAATGTGTAAACCATTGTCCAAATTCGATGGCCACTACACAACGTAGGCAAGTTAAAAACGAAATCTTTTTAAAATTATAATGTAGAAGTCAAAAACAACATTTTCAAATAAATACCTTTAACGCTTTCTGTTAAGTTTTGTACATCAATGTTTATGTTAGTACCTTTTTCAATTATAGATGTAATGTTACTAATTTGTTTCTACTTTTAGCAAATACCATTTTACCTAACAATCTAAAAGATTAAAATTTCGATACTTTTCAAGAATATTTAATATTTATTAATTATAGTAATAAAGTGTAGTATTATTGTAGGATGACATCGCAAATTAATAACTATAATATTTAAAATCAAAATGAACTACCATTTATATCAATCTTAGGGTAAAAAATGTGAAAATGAAGTAATAAATATAATAAGGGAGTTTTAAAGCTTCATTTCTTGACCATGTAGGTATATATTTTTTAATTTCTTCTTTCCTTGGTTTTTAGGTCACAAATATGGAAATGAATATCAATGACTACTCCGTTTCACTTTATTTCAAAGCTTTCTCAAATATAAAAATATTTTATATATTTTAAAAACCAAGAAAAGAAGAAATCAAAAAATAAGGGAGTTATTCCTGAAAAATACATCATAATAGTGTTTTAAGTAAAAAAAAAGCCGTTTGCTTAAGGAAACAAACAAAGAAAATAAAAATTGTGTTTCCCATTCTATGTAAGAAATACGTCCACTTATGCTTAGAATATCCATTATATTTTACTCAACGATCTTCGCTTAAATAACTCATGTGGTCTGTATTGTGTTGTTTTCGTCGATATAAGGTGATATTAGGCGGGGGAATCTAAAAGTGACCCACGTACGTGCAATTTCAAAACTAAATATATACAATTCTGAAGGAAATACGTTAGTAATATATATTTAGGTAGATAAGTATTCCTGATAAGAACTTAAACTATTTTTCATTTTAAAAAGGCTTCTAAATTTGTCTAGATTAACATTTTGGTGTCGGTATTATTTCAGTTAGCATTAAACGAGGTAATAAATTACTGCAAGATGAGCTAAACTAATTCAAAACTTTGTAAAATTAATAAAAATATCTTCGATAATAAGTTGGCATATTACTATCTTTAGTGTTCATTTTATTCACCTATTTTGTATTTTTATATCTGTTTTATTAACTGATTTCTGCCAATGTTTTTTACCACGGCAATTTTTTTATTAACAACATTTATTCACATTAGTACATAATTATTTAAGTTCAAGCGCCATTGGCTAAACACTTCGATAATTTAATCAAATCGTTATTTGTTTATAAGATATATTTAAAGGTACTTACTTACCAAGATTTCATACCTACTTATCACTTAAATGTATTCAGATAATATTGCAAAAATAAAAGAGTTATGTAGTTCTTCGCTAAATTTATTTTATAAAATTAAGTAGACGACATGTTTCGGCTTTTTAGAACGGCTCTTATACACCACGAAGATGGCTTAAAAATATTATCTGAATCTGATGCTTCACGAAGTAGGACAACATAAATATTTAAATGTATATTTGTAAATATTATTGTAAAAGTACGTGCTAAATATGACATTTGTTCTATTTACTACCTTATGAAGTACATTTATTAACTTTACTAAGTATTAGAATGTATGCAACTTAGATGAAACTTTTCAAAGTATAGAAGGCGGACGTTTTAATTGACGACGACTATACCTTATTGAAGTGGCACGACCATTTTCATATCTAGTACACACATTAATAATTAACTATAACTGTATTATGTCGATAAACTTGACATTACAACTGACCTTGTGCCCGAAGTAAAACGTCCACATTCGGTTCGGTAAACCGTTCTATGCGGAACCATCGGCACACGTAAATTTCAATCGTGTCAACGACGCGTTTATAGCATCTTCATTGAGGAAGGATCGGGGATAATAAGAAATATCTTGTTTGCAGCAGTTGCACGATGCGGCCGCTCGTTGCCGAATCGTCCGATTAAACGTTCGATCGAAAATTCCAATCTGAATCATTCTTCTACAATGAATAAACCGCATCAGTTAATACGGTACATTATTTTATTCCGCCAATAGATGTAAATACACCTGACACACTCTATGTACGTATTTATATCGTATTGTTATAGTTATGTTGCAACAATATTGCAATTTGTAATAAACGTTTCACATTTAACAGTAGGTACTGTTTTTTTTTCCAGCACATCGCCAGCGACGATGATGAGGATTAGTTTAGCAGTTGCAATTATTTGGATTTTGGATGTCTCTTCAGGTGCTAACACTCGGTATGTTTAATTTTAATTTTATATACATGGCATAATTCATCTAGTATACAGTATGGTATACCAAATGAACGTAGGGCAAGCAGTAACGTCGTGATCTCTAGTAGTCAAATGGTAACAATTTTTGAAATATTGTATATTAGGATATATGTAGATGGTTAGTTCTACAATTTAAAAATAATATGCAATATACAGGGTGTTCCAAAACTTACCAGTACATCAAAGTTACGTTTTTCGTAATGGAACGCCCTGTATTTTATAGCATTTTTGAAGTGTACACAGATCAATTTTAGTAAAGGTTCCCTGTGCCCAACTTTTATAGTTTATGATTTTGAAAAACTGTTGGACAGATTTCGTACCACAGGCAACAGATTGCTACCACGAGCCGCTAGACCACCCAGGCTGTATGGAATACCAAAAATACATAAAGAAGGAGTGCCATTAAGACCGATTGTAAGCAACATTGGATCACCGACCTACGATTTGTCGAAATATTTAGCTAACTTACTAAAGCCATATACCGAACAAACTGCAACGTATGTGAAGAATTCGAAACATTTCGTGGATATTCTGTCTACGCTAAAGACCGAACCTACAGACATTTTAGTAAGTTTCGACATTATATCACTATTCACTAACATACCCATGGAGGACGCACTGGCCTTACTTCCAGAACTTGGACTACAAGAAGACATCATTGAATTAGTGAAGCTGTGCTTATCCACGACATACTTTTTGTATGAAGGAAAATACTACGAGCAGAAGAACGGAACAGCAATGGGAAGCCCTTTATCACCAGTAATAGCCAACTTGTTTATGGAAGCATTTGAAGAAGAAGCCCTAAGTTCCAGCGATATGAAACCCAAGTGTTGGCTGCGATATGTCGACGATACTTTTGTAATATGGCAACACGGAGAAGAAAAACTACAACAGTTCTTGGAACACGTAAACTCACAGCACCCAGCCATCAAGTTTACCATGGAGAAAGAACAAAATGGAAATCTCCCTTTCCTGGATGTTATGGTTAAGAAAACAAAAGAGGGAATGCTACAGCACGCAGTATTTAGAAAGAAGACGCACACCGATAGATATCTGCATGCAAGATCTCACCATCATCCGATGCAGAAGAAGACATTAATACAAAGATTGCTATCCAGAGCCGAAACCATCAGTGACGAACAATATCTTACCAGTGAAAAGATACATTTGGAGAAAGCACTAAAGAAGAATGGTTACACTAACATCGACATAAGGAGAGCCACTAAGAAGGAGATGACTCTGGGGACAACTACGGAACCACGAAGAGGGATGGCGTGTTTACCTTACATAGCAGGAGTCACCGAAAAAGTAGGCCGAATTTTGAAGAAACGTAACGTACAAGTACGCTTCGGGACTGCAACGTCGATCCAGCAGTATCTACCGACCGCAAAGGATAAGATACCCAAGGGGCGCACAGAAGGTATCTACAAGATAACATGCCAATGCGGACAGTGCTACGTCGGACAAACAGGAAGAGCCATCGACATAAGAATAAAAGAACACGAGAGGGACACAAGATTAAGAAGGACCGAGCAATCAGCGGTGGCAGAACACATGCACGACACCGGACACGAAATGGATTTCAAGAATGTAAAAGTAATAACTACCACCAAGAACTACGGGAAAAAACTCATCAGGGAAGCCATAGAAATAGAGAAGAATAAAACCGCTAACAGAGAAGAAGGGTACCACCTTAGCAACACGTGGAAGAGCCTACTACGAACCGTCACGGTCAATGGAGCGGAACTACACGGTTGGATGCACCAGCGGCGTATATAAGAAGAATGTCGGACCGTGGAGAATCAGTTCAGTTATCCTGAAGAAGCTGTCAGTATGAACAGCGAAACGTCGAGCGAAAGTTTGATACACGGCGAAACCCGCAAGAAGCTGTTAGTTTGTGAATTTTACTTTACGTAACTTTGTGATTTTAAATGGAACACCCAGTATATATAATGTGTCAATTGACGTGTATCCCGTTAGCACCCTGAAAGCATACTCGTTGCAAGAAAGGATTCATATGATTTTAGTTATTGCTTCCTTGCGTCTTGGGTGTATGCGCAGAAGTACCTTAATCGAATGAAAGGGTATTTGAAAAACTGTTGGACAGATTTCGTACCACAGGCAACTTGGCTTATATAAAGCGACATAAAACAACAATTGTAAGCGAAGAAAATGAATTTGTGGTATTGGGGGCAGTTATTGAAAAAACCCTATAGCAGCACCAGAAAGATTGCTAAGGAATTGGATGTAAGTCACATGAGTGTATCTAGGATCCTGAAAAAAACACAAACACCATCTCTACTACTTTCAACACTACCAACAATTACACGCCATGGATTATGAGCGAAGGGTTAATTTACGATACGCAGCGATAGATACGCAGAAGACAATGATTTTTTTCAAATTATGTTCTATTTACTGACAGAATCCGCATTATAATAACGGATTAATAAACCATCACAATTTCCATTTTTATGATACCGAAAATCGTCATCTTTTTCATACCTTGGATCGGCAGCATAGGTGGAGTTTGAACGTGTTTGGAAGCATTGTAGAGGTGATCATGTAATTGGGCCACATTTCTTTAATAGGCGCCTAAATGGAAACGAATTTCTAAACTTGCTTAAAAGGGGCTTTTGGGCCCTTTTGGAAAGCATTTCCTTATATATTAGAAACTGGATGTGGTTTCAACTAAACGGTACTCCTGCCCATTTCAAACGGTCTGTCAGAAACTACCTTCATAGAAAATTTCCTAATAGGTGGATCGGAAGAGATTGTCCAGGCAGCTGGCTATCGGGGTCTCCGGACTTGACATGTATGGACTTTTTTCTATGGGGATATGTAAAAGGGATCGTTTAATATGCCCTCCTACCACGAATATGAAAATGAGAATTAGAAACGCCTTCAGCTCAATAACACCAAATATGCTGAGGTTTGTTAGAATAGCATTTGAAGAAAGAGTTATTTTGTGGTGTTGTGAGTATCCGAATTAAAATATTCGTTGATTCCGATTATTGAAATATTCGGATCCTGCATAGGCAGACATAGGCAACGGCTTAAGGGCAATTTGATTTTCTATATTGGAACAATACGCAATTGGTTAACTTTCTTCGATGGTTGCCTCTAGGTCTACGGAGTTAAGTTTTGACCTTCCACAAGTTTATTGTATTTACAACATATAACAAAGTTGACAAAAGCCTATGTTTCATAGAAAGTTTCGGGATTTGCATGCATAAAGAATTAAAAATAGAAATGTACACTGTAAAATAATGTGCCAAAATTATGGTTTTAAGATATGGCTTTTAGATATCCATATATGATTGCTCCTTGCTGTTCTAAGTATGTAATATATGTACCTACTGTAAAGGATATCAATTTTAGGAATGCTAATGGTTTAAACTGTTAAATTGTAGTGTTAATCAAATTGTTTTTTTTTTAATATTCCTCATTTTATACATAATATTGGATATATACATGTTTCAATTTACTTTGTTGAATTTAGAAAAAAAATGTAATAAATTCTTTTTTTTTAGTGTACCGAGATATTCATGGTCGTGCAACAACATTACGCGCCTATGTGAAAAGAGCAGCCACTACCAGATAAAAGATGATTATCTAAATCATAAAATGTGCAGACTAACCTGCGGAAACGATGGTAACTTATGGCCAAAACCTACCACAACAACTCTTATTTCTAAGGAATTAATAGCCTTTCATCCAAGGTAAATCTGCCATTTTGCTCTATGTATAAGAAAGTATTTCATATTTCAGTGCAATCAAATTTGAAGCTGATGCCTCTGATAAAAAATATCTGGAACATTTGCAAAAAATTGAAGAGATATTCCTAGCTAATGTTTATCGGGAATGTGGAAACTGTTCCATGCACAACAACAATGAAGTTATTGTACGCATAATTTCCCACAGCGTTAACACGGATTTGTATTTTGGAGTGGATGAGTCTTACCTAGTAACTATTAAACAAGACGGTACGTTCATATAGTAGATGCTGGTATTAATGTACAGTTTTCCAGTATGCCATTGCTATTTTTCATACGATTTGTGTTTTAGGTAATAAAATTCTTGTAAAAATTGTATGTGAAACGATTTACGGTGCCAGGCATGGATTGGAGACGCTATCTCAATTAATGGTTAACAATAAACTGGAACCAGATCAACAAAATAAAGATGTCATGCTAGTTACTTCGCGTAATGTGACTATTATTGATAGGCCTGTATATTTACACCGAGGATTACTAATAGACACCGGAAGAAACTATTTACCAATTGCAACAATTAAAAGGCAACTTGATGCCATGGCTCATTCAAAAATGAACGTTCTTCACTGGCACGCAACAGATTCGCAAAGTTTTCCACTTCAACTGCGCCACGTGGCCATTTTAGCAAAGTAAATGAATAATATGTATGTATCTGAGTTTTGGAAAAATAAATACTTCTTTTTAAGATACGGTGCATATTCACAAGATCAGGTGTATACAACATCCGATATAGAAAATTTGCTCACCTATGCTAAGTACCGAGGCATACGGATGATTTTGGAAGTAGATACACCAGCCCATGCTGGAAATGGCTGGCAATGGGGTCCTTCCAATAATCTGGGAAAATTAGCGGTATGCGTCAATAAAACACCTTGGAGGAACTATTGTATCCAACCTCCTTGTGGGCAGCTAAATCCAGTCAATGAAAATGTATATATCGTGTTGGAACAGTTGTATAGTGATATAGTACAGCTCTTTCCTGAGGGGGAAATGTTTCATATGGGAGGAGATGAGGTATGCACATATGAAGGCTATAGTACGATAAGCTAATGAAATCGGGCCTTGCATAGTTTTTGCTAATTGCTAATAGGTTCTACATGCAGTAAGCAGCATATATGATGTAACACATAGTAAAATTTTTCTGTTATCAAAAAAATAGTAGAATTTTTTTTTGAACGGGTTGGTTCAGCACATGGATGTATTATATCTATGGATAGCGTGCATCTCGTATCGATTAACTCCAAATTTAGAGATAAGGCGCATATCATTTGAGGGGGTAGGAAGTGTGGTGGAGCCAGTACTTGCCAAAAAAATTTAAAGTATGTAGGGAATTAAATATTTCTTTTTGTTGCTGTTAGGAATGTAGAAATAAATATAGACCTGAGCTGCATTGCATCTAGAAAAGTTGTGTTATTAATTTTTGATAAACATCAAAGGAAAAATTACCAAATCATTAATCGAAAAAACGTCATCAAGGCTTTTTTTTTGTTGTGGAGGCCGTCTGACAGAGTCTCCGGTAACACTATAGCTTCTTGGATGTTTGTATTTAGTCTCCCATTTCTTTTACCCATTAAATTATTTCAGCCATTCTAGATCCTAGTACTCTGCACTAATCTGTACAGGTCTCTGGCTGGTTGATTGAATTAATCCTCTGGGTTCAGTTCTGGCTTGCAAAAATTGCCTGTCTTTTGCGTGCAGAGCCTCGCATTCATACAGAATGTGGTAAGCATTCTCTGTTCTCTTATCACACTAGACAATGTGATGAGAGAAGAGCAGACGCAGTTGATATCTTCAGCGTTGTGTCCAATTTTCTGTAGATGCCCTTTCAGTGTACAGTGAGCTATTATTAGGGGACCTATTACGATGCGAGGGTGAGTTCTACTGAGCGCAATTAAGTCCCTTAATGAAGGTCTTACCATAAATTTGCCTGGTTGTATTATTTCAATTTTCTTTGTGTTTCTCTTTGACCTAACTCCTTACCCGCTTTCGTGCTGCGTTTTTAGACATTCCTAGGAGAGCCTTTTAGGCCTATACATAAAGCAAATGATCCTTTTCTTGCTAAGCTCATCGGCTTTTTCATTTCCTTCGATTGTCCGGGCACTTACAGCAAAGTGACTTTATTGCTGCCTGTCACGTTATTCAGTTCTCGAATACATTCTCAAACCAGTCTTAATCATATCTTAAAGTTCACTAGTGCCTTCAGTATCGCCTGGCTATCTGTCGCAATATAGATCCGCTTATTTCCAGAAACTCTCTGATTGATTTCAGTTACATAATTGAATATTGCGTATGTTTGTGCCTGAAAGACTGGCATAGCGCGTCTGTACGAAGTGATACAAGACTGTCTCTGTAGATTTTCCTGCTTGATATGTGTATTTGTCTTGACGTAGCGGTCGGTGTGGTAATACATCATCTCTTATGTGTCTGTTTGCTCCATCCTGGCCTTTTTTAATAATAACAATAATAATAAAAGCAGCTCTAATCAGCTCCCAGGCCATTGATTGGTATGTATCCCAGTGCAAGAATTGCGCTGAGTAATATACTAAGCTTCTGCAACAAAAGTTCCAGGCCCTTTTGTAGTATAATTGAATAAATGCCACCCGATTCTGACAACTTATATGGTTTGAATGAGCAATTGCCCGTTTTACTTTTTCCGCATTCACCACTTTCTTTGCTATGTGCCAATGTTCCCTGGCTGCCTGCCTCGCAGGTTCCAGGTCCGCTTTCTTGCGGTGATGAGTAATTCTAGAGCTCTGGAAATGCACCCAAAAGAGTTCTAATTTCCCGTCTTGATGTAACTTTCGCTTTCTGTTTTCAGAGTATGTATAGAGCTTTTTAAAAGTGCCTGGCACATTCTGGAACATTCTCAATGTCCTCCCAGTACCTCCTCCAGGATTCTTTCTTTGAATTCCTCAAAGCTTTCGGAAATAATCAGAAAAGGCCTTTTTATATTCATCCCAGACCGACGTTTTCTTAGCTCAGTTGCACCTTTTTCTGACTTCTCTTCTCATGTTTTCAAGGTTTCTGTTCCACCAGGGAACATTCCTGGACTCCCTTGTTTACCATGGGGCAGTTATCGCTGAACGTAATGGTGTGTTGAATTTGCCCTGTGCGTGAATTCCAGGTCTATTGTTTTGCTTATCTTTCGCCAAATCCCTTTCAGACTAAGGTCTAGTTCTGCTATGTAAGCTTCACTTTCGGGGATTACGATAAGTTTCCATTACCTTCTATATTAAAATTGATGTGCCTATAATGCGAGCAACTTTCTTCGTAACGTAAGAATCATGTAAGTGGTTGCTAACATTATATGTATTACCTCTTTCATTATTGAATTCATCGAAGTAGGTTCGCTACCTACATTTAGTATGCCCAAGTTGTTTGCCAAATAAGTTGTAGTAAAGACTCCCCTCGTAGGTTGTTGTTGGTACTTCCCCAGGTCACGTCGTGTGGTCACCAAGGCTTAGTGTTGGGCATAAATCGAATGATGAAAAACGAATCATTCAACTGTTGAGAGAACCCAATTGTGACATTTCGAATATGATTGATCATTGTGTGATGGGTACCATAGAAAAAATCATTCATTGGTGATTGTTAAATCACACGTAATCATTTTTTTAATGATATTATTGAAATAACGGAGGTATGGCTTTATATTTGGGAGACTTTCCTTTTTAATTAAATATTTCATCACAGCGACAAAAACGGTATGTCTCATCATCAAAATGTTCGACTAAAAGAAAAAAAGGTTCTTTATTTATAATATAAATTATGAATAATCCATTATGAAACCATTTGGTTATACCCATCACTAATGGACTCATGGTTTATTGTAGGAATTACAGTAAAAGCAATGAAAGGCCAATAGCAGTAGAAATGAATTCTGGTTTCAGCTTTACCACCTATACGTTCCTTCGAGTACATAAACTCACTCTTTTATCGCTAACGCATCTCAAGCTTTCTCCGCGATCACTCACTACACGAATCAGAGTTCAGATATATGGGTCCTAAGAGCCACACGCCAAACTCTCAACCAGCAAGCAATCACAGCGTAAGCCTTGGGAACTTAATTTAGACTTTTATTGATCGCTTTGCGGCGTTGCTTCTTACCTCACCATTGTTGGTTACTGCTGCAATCATTTAAAACTTTTATTTTCACAATAATTGTCAGATACGTGTTTAATCTATGAAACGTTTTATAACCATGCCCAAATGATAACGAATCTTTGGGGTAAATATTAGTTCTTATCGATTTCATCGAAGCAGTAATTGAAACAACCTGGAAATTTACATCACCTTATGGATGCTGAATTGTTCAATATTAATTTACTACATTATTTCAGGTATTTCTTCCATGCTGGAACTCGTCAATAGAAATTATAGAGTATTTAGAAAAACATGGCAAAGGCAGAATGGTTGACGATTTTTTGTGGCTGTGGGGTCAATTCCAAGAAAAAGCCGCTAGGGCTTACAACAGTAAATCCCCTCAAAGTAAAATCATTCTTTGGTCTAGTGCGTTAACAGATCCAAACATAATAAGCACTTACTTAAATAAGAATAGGTAAAAGTATGGCTTGAAGATGAAGTCAAAGTACTAGTAATGTTAATTATTTCACAAAATTACGAAATTCTGATTTTAAATGACAGAATATAGGATCTCTAAAGCGAATTGAAAAATACTTTATCACTGGCTTTAGTCACCCTTTTGTTGATGACAACTTATTAATACATTTTCTAGGTACATAATACAGACATGGGTGGGCGCTGAAGACAGTCTACCAACGCAATTGCTAAACCTAGGCTACAAATTGATAATGTCAACTAAGAACGCATGGTATTTGGATCACGGATTTTGGGGAGCAACTTCCTATTACCCTTGGAGAACGGTTTACAAAAACGAACTTCCCAATCACCCAAGTGTTTTAGGAGGAGAGGTAAGTAAGATTATAAAGCATGAAAACATTAAATTGTTGAATTTACCAAAATCGACAGATATGCATGTGGGGAGAACTAGTTGACGATAGCACGATAGATCCTAGAGTATGGCCAAGAGCGGCTGCAGCAGCTGAAAGACTATGGTCGGATCCTGAAGGTAGTGCTGCGCTAGCTGAACCGAGATTTTATGAACACAGAGATAGATTAGTCAGCCTAGGAATCAGAGCAGAAGCTCTAGCACCTGAATGGTGTTTACAAAATGACGGACAATGTTTTGTAATGGAAATCATTCTTTGTATATTGAATAACGGCAGGAGAAATCAATCTCTGTTTGTTTATAGTCATTTACTACTATATTTACTCTGTATATTTTTATAATTTATAAAATGTATTTCATATTAATAATAAAGAAATTTTTTAATCTTTAAAATAAGTGTCAAAATAAAGTACAAAAAAAAAATCTTCAAAATTCTTTTGAAACCATTACATTCAAGTTTTAAAGTTCTTTGAGTGCCTTTCTCATCACAGCGATTGTGAAGTCTGCATCATCTTTCGTAACACACATAGGAGGCTGTATGCGCAAAACCTAAAATCAAAAATATGTGTTAGCAAAATGATTGAAAACTTTGCATCTTATTTACATTTCCATAAGCGCCACCTTTTCCAAGTAGAATGCCAGCGTTCATACAAGTATCGAAAAACTTTAAGAATTTCTGCGGCTTAAGTGGATTTCTAGTGCCAGGTTCGACCATTTCTATGCCGATCATCAAACCTTTTCCTCTCACATCACCAATGACGTCAAATTCTGATCGCAATTTCGCTAATTCCAACAAAAAGTGCGTACCGACTACCTTGCTGTTTTCTTGCAAATTTTCCTCCTCTATAATCTACAAATCATAAAGAAATAGTACGTAGTAATAAGAAATTTGTTTGATAAATTAATGAAGTTTATACTCACATCTAATACAGCTAAACCAACAGCACAAGCCACGGGGTTTCCACCGAATGTATTGAAATGACTAGCTTTCGTAAGTGCATTAGCGATTTCTGGAGTGGTAACCACAGCTGCTAAGGGATACCCATTTCCGATACCTTTTGCCATAGTTACGATATCAGGAACAAAATCATGTCCTTCAAATCCCCAATAATGATCGCCGGTTCTTCCGAAACCGGCTTGCACCTAAATATTTCGTTGGAAAACAATTTCGCGCACACTTACGAAACAAAGAATTACCTCGTCCGCGATAAAAACTCCTCCATGCTGCTTAACTAATTGATAAATTTTCTTTAGATACCCTTTTGGAAATTGAACAATACCTCCAAGTCCCTGAATGGATTCGGCAAAAAAAGCAGCTAGATGACCCTTTGCTATATTGTGGTGAAATTCGATCTCTACTTGTTCCGCGTACTTATCCGCAGCTTCGCAGGAATTATCAGCACAGTTACAGGAGCGTGTAGTTTGAATTATACTGTCTCTGCATTTAGCGCCGCCCCAAATACCTTTGTACACGTCAGGATTCATAACCTTAGAAAAACGTGGTAGATTAATAGCAGTTACCTTCAACTCAATTTCTCATTCAATGCATGCTTACATGGTGATGACCTGGTGGCTGAGGAATGCAATACTTGTAGGAAGATAAAGATGTTAAGCCCATTGTTTGAGGACTCATACCGTGGTAGCAGTTAGTTAAAGAAATAATCTCGAAGTTATTGGTGTAAGCTCTAGCTAGTAGTATCGCTAAATCATTCGCCTCTGAACCACTATTGACAAAGTGACTACCTGCAAAGGTTTTTCATAATTAAGTTAAACTTATTTAATGAGTTTTGAATAATCCATAACAACATTAGAACATGAATTGAGCAAAATATATGTTGACAGGCATAGCACAGCTGTCTCACCGAACTGGGTTATTAGAATTTTTCGAAGTTCTAGTAGGAATTTGAGTTTGAAACTTGCAGAGTAGTCCTGACCGACTATGATCTACTTAAAGAAAATATATTCTGCCTTATGGTACTTTTGGTATACAGGATATCGATATCAACTTTCTTATTTTAAGTATAATGGTGCCGTTTTTATGGGTCCAGTGTATTGCTCGCATCATTTGTGATGAGTTTCTATTAATATTTCCTATTCCTAACGCTAATCGTTTTTGAGATATTTGCAATTTTGTCAAAACTTCGGTGGAACACAGTGTATAGTAAATGATATTAACCAATATAACACATTACCTATCCAATATCAAGTACATTCCATATTACATCACCTATTATTTACTACTAAAAAACGTCTGGCACTTGAATGGCGTTTACAAAATGATGGACAAAAGTAATAATTATTTTATTGCTTATGCCCTACTGATGAAGAAGTTGCTCAAAATATTTCCGCACAAAGATTAAGAGCCCGCAAAGATAAAATTACGAAAAAGAAACAATTTGAAAATGACAAAACTGTAAGATAATCTGAAGACGTTGGTATGGTGGATAAAGAAGATATCATTAATGCAGTAATGATAGAGAAATCAAATAAGTCGGAGCACAATGCACATTTTAGTTACTAACGTCATGTGGTATATGAAAAGCCTTCAACAGGTTAAACTAAACTGAAACTGATAAGACATATACAACAGGAATACTCCAAACAAACTTTTTTTTTTCCGATCTTACATAAAAACGTTGAGGTGAGATGAAATTTCGATGAGTGATATTTTTAATTTTAAAATGTATTAAAAAGAAAATATTTATTTTCATTTAAAGTACTATTTAACCAAAAAAAGTGCTATTAATTGACTCTTCTTGACTCCATAAAATTCTCTAATTCCAATTTGGCCAATTCATTAAGCATTAAAACTTTTCTTATTTTCATGAATTTTACTTATCCTACGCAGTATATATTCAAAAAAAAAACATATTTATTACCTTTAAATTATCAGGAAATTTGTCTGTCAGTTTCTGGGCATACTCGTGGATTTTTGGATGATAATAAATATTGGACACATGCCCCAAGGTACTCATCTGACTGTTCACTGCATCGGTGATTTTCCTGAAAATTCCTCAAATGTAAGAAAATACCATAAGAATTTAATATGCATACATACAATAAAACCTCCTTCATGTAAGGTTGATTTTTTGCAACTACTATACTGATTATAATTTATTTAATTACTTTCTGTTAATACACAGAGAAAAGCAATTCCTTTAACCTGATTATATAATTAACTGAACATGAAATTGTTTCTTTTTTTCTAAACAGGAGCAATATCCCCAAATGTTTCTTCAATATATTTTATTGTCAATTGAACACAAAACAATAATGATTACAATTTTTAATATGAATTGCTTCAGTACTATTTAGTTGCAAGGTTGCTTGTCTTTTATGTTAAATGAACATGTTTGATGATTATATTAAAATTCTTTTTTATTATTTAATTAACCAAAAAGTAAGTGTCCAACCAACATCAGTGATTGCGTCCTGCAACCAGTGCCACTGAGTAGTCTGTTAATGCTTAAATAATCGCTAAATAACCTGCTATTTCAGCTATTGGCTATAACTCAATAATCTCGAACTAATAGCTTATAGGTCGCCCAACATAGAATGGCCTCTGAGATGTGCATTCGAGGAAAGGGTGCAGGTGGCTGTGCGAAAGAGCAGTGTGTGCAGATAGTGCCCAGAGCTAAATACATTCCACGGCATAATTTTAGGTGTTTCAAATCAAACGAGCGCGCTTGTACTATCTACCCCCACCGTACACAAATGCTACTGCGTCGCCGGCCATTCTACATTCGGTGACTTATAGTTATCTATTACAAGTACGACTCCATAGAGCTTTGCAAAAATTTGATCGTAGAGTAGGTATCTACCGAGTTCCTATCCTGTTCTGATCAAGTTCTAATACATATGTTTTTTTTCACTTTCAGTACATCAATCGGTATATACCTGAACCAATTTTCGTAATAAAGGAATTGTCAGCAGCATGTTGAATCTCGGTAGGCTCAACATGATTGAGAAGAAGATCATAGGATTGAATGGGACAAGCGACAATCCTGGCAAGAGAGGAAAGCTTCACAAAAAGGAAATTTGAAAAAAGCAGCATACATGGCCATAACACCAAATGCCATAAGCGCACCGAGCCTTGAAATCAAAGATGTCTGGTTACCAGTGAGTACGAATAACTTAAGCCGAAGACCGGCAACCACGATCCCCGAGACAGAATAATAATAACTACTACGCATGCAATTGCGCACTGCACTGTAGTTGCTCAATACCCAGAAGAACGCCTGGCAGTTATGGGGAAACTCCTTGAACGACTCCTCGCTGAGAGATTGAAGAAAGAAGTCGATAGGGTAGGCGGCCTCGCAGACGAACAGCATGGATTCAGGCAAGGAAGATCCACCATCACTGCGCTGCGGAGGGTCATGGAAATGGCACGAGAGGCGTACGAGCCGAACAGTGCAAGAAAGCTGTGCGCACTGGTGACTCTACAACATAGTAGCAAGCTACTTCGAAAAAACATCCTCACTTATAGGTGAGGGCAGTAGGATAGATGTTCCATGTGGTGTCCCCCAGAATTCGGCGAAAGGGCCGTTCCTCTACAATGTCTACGACGACGTCCTTAGACTGGAGGTGCAGGCCGGTGTACATCTCATTGGCTAAGCGGATGACTTGGGCATCGTGGTAAATGCTAAAGACCAAAAAACCTTAGAACTGAAGGCGGAATATACGCTGCATGACGACGACCGAGGCTGTTCTACTGGTAGGAGGGAGAAGAAGAATCAAAATCAATATTGAGGATGAAGTTATAGAAGATCAACAGACGCAGACTGCATGACAACGCATGCAAGGAAAACAGCGGAGAAGGCGAACTATCAACTATTAGCAGGCTTATGCCAAATATCGGAGGGCCAGGAGAGTGTAGCAGGAGGATATTAAGCTCTGTCGTCGAATCAATAATCCTCTACGGTGCCTCTGTATGGGGAACAGCGGTGAAAAGGGAGGTGCACAGGAAGTCCTGGAGAGGGTGCAACGTAGGATTCCCACACGAATAGCGAGAGCTTACAGGACAGGGGCCACGAGTGCACTCCTGGCCGTTGCGAGGATACCCCCGATAGATCTCCTGGTAGAATACAGCACAGCAGTGCAGAAAGAAGGCCTAGTGGACAACAAACAGATGCTACGAGAACTAACCAACAAATGGCAGAACATATGGCAAATGCAGGATGGTACCGCGGTATGGACTAAGCGCCTTATTCGAGACATCAGACCCTGGTTGGAGAGGAGGCATGGCGTGGTAAATTACTGTCTCTCACAATTTCTGTGTGGGTATGGGAACTTCCAGTCCTACTTGAAACGCTTCAAACTGGCGGAATCGGATGAGTGTGCTCATAGTGGGAGGATAGATACGCCCGAACATACCTTTTTTGAGTGCTCAAGATGGAGGATCTATAGACAGAAGACTGAGCGTGTGATGGGCGAAGTAACACCAGACAATGTAATTGATAAATTGCTCTCACGGGAAGAAAAGTGGATAGCTGCCGATGAAATGGTCAGAGACATCCTGAGGGACAAAGAAAGGAGACACTGCTGCAGTGAGACCTAAGCTTTGGAGAGCCCAACAATCTGTTTGAGATGTCCCTCGAAGTAATGTTAACGTAATGTTCCGGGGGGTACAATATGACTACTCACGAGGGGGGTATTTTAGCCGGTAGGAATCCGACATACCCCGGTGACACGGGCCACCGAAAGCCTATGAAAGTTTTCCCCTCTCACGCTAAAAAAAAATGCGCATCACGTTCTGCGCATATACTCGTAGCTTAAATATAGGTCGAAAGACAGCAACATCTGTCCCCTCGATTAACTGAATGGTTAAGTGTTAAATTAGTAAATATTCGGAATTTTGAGACCGAGTGCGACTCTCACACAAGACAAAGAAAAAATTGGTTCCCGCACATATTTGTCAAATGAATTGCAAATAATGAGTTTTGCAAGAAACAGCCCTCTTCAGGGCTACCCTGATGACGGCAGTAAACGAATTGTCGAAATTCAAAACCAAAAAGGGTATGATTTTATGTTTATTTCATTATTTTGAACTATTATTAAACACTTTTAAAGCGACGCTAACTTGACAGTTCTCAAAAAATATTTGACAGATTAAGCCTACTATTTAGGCTGGGAAAAGAATAGTATTCAAACCACGTGAGGAAAGTGCTATTGCATGCCTTGAGCAATTACAAACCTCACCTTCGGCTCGGTTTATAATATTTGCCCGCGGCCTGCAATAGAGCACTTCCTCCCTTGGTTGAAATATGCTTTTACATTAATTTTGTGTAACCTGCCGGCTCATCGTTCGTTAATCCAGTTCAATTAGATTCGTATATGTTTAGCCAATAACAGGTTAAGCCACAGCGGCAGAATAGTGCTGTAGTCACTTATCACTTGCCCCCATTTAGTTACCATAGCGTCCTTGCCGGAGTAACTAGTTATTGCGTTGGCAAATATCAAGCCACAGGCAACTTCCGCGATAGCAGCTATTTGGCTAGTTATTTAAGTCCAGCGCGGTGATAAAGCCATCTAATGCAGTTTTTTTTTATGCGTTCAAAACGTCTTCTTGAAATGTGATGTCTCAACTATCATCAGTCAAAATCAACGTATGATGCCAATTAATTATACGTATGAAAAATGCCAGCGGTATCTATTTTTCATTAAGGTAATATATATTATGTATAAGTCGATGATATAGCTATCTATACGGATGTATATATCATTTTCTTGAGTGTAAGTATTTATTGTTGCTTAAGATATCAAAAAATGATATTGAAGGGAGAGAACAGAATCTTACGCATGGCAGTGTCCCACAGATACCGTACAAATTCCTCCTAGCAAATCCAAATACCGTTTCCCATCGATATCGAACAACCATTGTTTGTAACCTTGGTAGAGAGCCAACGGATTACTGTAATAAGTAACTAGAGCAGGATTCAATCTAGTTCGCCGAATATTTTGCAATTGTTCATACGACGGACCCTGAAAATTTAAAGATAAAAGCAACGTACGCCACTTGTGTAATTTTATATATTAAAGGCGATTACATTAAACGTGTTCAACGTTTCATAATAATAATAATAATAATTCTGATGACCCAATGGTCAAGTTCATTTCCTTCTATTTTTAATTTTTCATGCATCATATAGACGTATAGTAACCATGTGACCAGGATTTCGTATTAAAATATTTATGAAAATTCTTATCTAAACACTTACATACTTCGAATGGTTTATATCTAACAGTGAACTGCATACATGGAATTTGTTTTAAATAAACATTGAACATCTGTCAATGTATTTAGCTTTTTGTTACACGTATTCTTGATTTCCTTATCATTATTAGAACCTGTTTAATAAGCCAGGTATAATATACCTATAAGTAAAAGCAATTAAAAACCTTTTACGTAGATAAGTCATTACACAGTGTTTGATTTATCTTTAATTTGATCCCAAATTATTACATAACTTGACTAATACATAGCTTGATTTATTCTGATTTTTACTTATTATTATGTTACTATGCATATTGCTTAGTTTGATTATTCGAAAGACTTAATGTTCTTCACTTTCATAAAGGTAGGCACCAATTTCATAATATTTTTGTTATTATATACATAAGCTTTATTACTGAGCCAACATTATTCCCATAAATCAACGCATCCAAGAGACAAACATTTAAAATTTGAATAAGTTCTTAGAAAAAGCTTATTCTGAAAAGTGGTGTCATTGCGCTTTATCTTCCTTTTTCTTTTTTCTAAAAACAGCTCGAACCAACCGCAATGATTTTTTTTTCTGCAATATAAGCAATTTTAAACGAATGATCTTCCGGGATGTTTCGTAAAAAATTTTTACCGGCACGGGAAAAACATTTTGATGTGTAAAAAGACTTTCCAGAACATCTTTTATTTAATTCTTTAGAATAAAATACAATAAGAATAGTTCAAAAGTACTCATTGGTTCTAAGAAAAAGAAATATAAAGATGACCACTAATTAATTAAAGGTTAACTTAATAAATACACCAAACCACCAAAGCTGGTGTTAATTAAATTTCCTCCCAAACCATAAGTCAGCCATTACCAAAAATAACGTGCTGTTTATAATGTCAGGACGTCATCCTGAAAGCATGATATCTAGCAAAAATGAAGAGACTCTGCGATGTTTCTTACGGTTAAAATTGGACACGGAGTAAGAATAGAATGCAAGCCTACCTCTCGAAGAAGTTTGCAAATTATTTCAATGTCAGATTGCTATAAGCCGTTGCCTTAAAGCAAAAAATATCAAGTAAAGGATGTATATAAGAACGTTATTAAATAATGCCTTCCTTGCCCTGATTTTAATCATGATTTTGAGTCTCATATAGCGTTATATTAAGCAGAATATTAAATATACAAATCCGTTTTGTAGTGGCTGCAGTATTTAAAGAAAACGTTGTGTCGAAAATTATACTCTATAGTCAAACTTTGTATATAATATGAATTATAAGAATAAAATAATTTCTTTTATTTTAAATTATGCTTTCAGCTTAAATTTTAAGAGAACTTAAATATTAATTAATAGATAGTATTAAATTCATCACACCAATTAAAAATCGAAATCAAATAAATCAATATTTTTATTTCAATGAAGAATATTTAAATTCTTGGTTTAAGATATACCGAGATCAATTTTTCATGTTTCTGGTCTGTAAAAAATGTATACCTATACTACCATAAATAAGGGAGTTTTAATTGCCCAAAACATAATTCACTATATGAAACATTAAAGTTTGTGTGCATGGATCATAATTGTTTATCAACTCTTAAAAAAAATGAAGTAAAATACAGCTTTATTTGCAATTAAACACAAACTTTAAAATTTTGAAAACAAACAATCGCAAAGATCCTAAACTGTTATTTAAATCATTTCGAAATATGCAGGCAGGTATACTTATGGTCGGTGGCATTTAATTAGTTGCTAAGTGAAATGATAAAATACTAAAATACCAGTTCTGGCAAACATTTTTCAAAAACAAAATTGTTTAAATTTAAATATTCATTAGGTGAATGTAATGTCTTATTAAAGGAGACATATGCAGATAATTCGATCTACTTTATCTAGTTTCTATAACTGTAAACTCTTCAACTGTATCATTGACTGTATGTTAAGCTAATAATTTATTTAAATTTAATTTCGTTTGATTATTTAGATTATGAGTATATATTCTCAAATCTTGAGTTAGATCCTGAAAAATGAAGCTTTTTTACTTCTATTTTTATATACGTAGGTCAAAGAACGCGTGCTCTCCAACTTATAAATAGAACTGATTGCTGTTTCCTAAATATAAAGAAATTTTGTAAATAATAATTACACCAAATATAACCAATTTATCAAAAGAGATATAAAATATATCATTTTAGTACAGAAATAATTCAAATAATAACTTACATTATATTGTTGGGGCTTAAACTCGCAGAGGGGTAGTTCGGCAGTGGTCGAAAAGAATTTTCGTAAATCCTTAAAATTTGTACGTGCTAAAAGGTGTAACAATTTTAAAACAATTCATTTTAAATTCAAATATTCAAGCCACTGCTTATCATTAAAATGTAACTTACACCGAAATAAATGTTTGGGCATTGCTTTTGCACTTGAACACTTCAACAGTAGTACAGAAAGTAAGCTGCCTATGTTCGACTCGAAATATGTATATCACGACACCTAATCCTCATTAATAAACACCATATAGTTGTCTTAAATTGCTTCAATTGAGCGAAATTTATCGATTCATTGCATACTGATAAAACAATCTGCGTATCGTAAATATTGTTTGATTTTTTTTATTTTGGCTTATATTTAGATATTAATGCTTTCACATAGGACTTATATATAGGTGGCTACTTTTTAAAGCGGACACTTTGGCTATTTCGGAAAGTATGCGGGGTCAATACAGTTAAAATGAGAAAACGTTGTGTGTTTTAGAAACAAATAATTCGCATTAAACAGTTATCTTAACTAATCTCTAACTGAAATTATACAGGAAAAAGAACATAAAATCAAGTTTCTTACATAGCCGCTTTAATTTTAAAAATAAAAAAAATACATTATTTTTTTTGTTATGAAATAATTAGCTATAAAAGTAATTGGATTGTCAGCATTCTGAAAGCCTAAATTTCAAAATTCTACTTACTTATAAGAAATCACTAAATAGCAATTAATGTGATAGAATCTATCTTTAGTTCTGTAATGTTCTTTTCACAAGAATAAATAAAAATTTAAAAATTCATTCATTTTATCGGGTAATCTTTAATATTATACAAAAGAACCATTCTTTACATTTATTTTTTAAAAATTATTATGTTGGGTGTAACTGCGCTAACATGGTCAATTTAGAGGTTCCAATTTCCAATGACGCGTTCAAGCATTTTGAATGGTATTTGGCGAATGATGCGAGTGATGTTGTCTTCTTTAATCGTAGCTGATTTATTTATGTAGACTTTGGACATCACACAGCCCCAAACAAAAAAAATACAGAGATGTGATTTCATATGATCTAAAGGGACATTCAGTGGCTTGAAGCATGAAATTAACTGTTCACCCAATTGTTCTCGCAATAACGGCATGGTTTCAAATATTGTTGAGATCAAAAATTTCAACTAGCAAAGATAGGAAATAGTCCGCTAACATTCAGTTATACTCCGACCGACATTAGTTTGCAAGAAGTTTGGACAACTGATTCCATTAGCCCATAAAGCACAACATTGATTTGTCTGGATATAATGGCTATTCTTGAACTTCTTCGGGCTGCTTTTCAGCCCTAATGCGGTAGTTTCGCTTATTGACGCAGTCATTTAGCCAAACATGAGCCTCGTGCAGAATAAAATTTTGATAGAAAATAGTGGATTTCCTTCGAGCGTCTCAAAAGCCTAAATTGAAATAATAACGATTCGGACGAAGTATTTCCATAGTGAAAGGTCAAACAATACTGAACAAAAATACCAGAAGAGTTTGATAATTTGATCTGAAAATCGCTATTGAAAACGATACCTATAAATGAATCATCTATCAGTTGGAAAAGGAAAATATTTATATTGATTTTATTTGGATTCATGGATTACATGGTAACGAAAATGCAGATCATTTAGCAAGAATAAGTGGAAATCCTAGCGTTTCTATTTTCAAATTATACAATGGTGATTTTAATAATATTATTAACAAGGAAATTATTCAGAATGGTGAAATGACTCCGTTAGGATTAAGGGGCAAAATTATTTCCGTATACAAAAAGAAAGTTAATCTCAAAATTTGGCATCATAATTTTCCTTGGATATCGAGAACATTTAAAGTTACTTTTAATAGATTACGAATGACCTCATTGTGCTGTGAAATCTCATTTATATAGGATTGGTGTTGTTGACTCCTTTCTATGTCAAATCAGTCGAGAAATGGATAGTATTAATCATAGACTATTTCAATGTAGGATATATGATGTGAAAAAAAAAAAAATATATTTATTAAATTGATTGAAGATAATTATCTTACTCCATACAACATCTTCAAAACTTACATGCTTCTTTACAATTATTTAATTAATTTAATATATACATTTTTTTAAGTAAAGATCATCATCATGGGACGAAGAGTATATTTTGTATCTGGTTTAACACTTTAACTGCCACGCTAAATTTTCTTGATGGTATTGCAGAGCAACTGTGTATTCTAAAATATATACATGGAAGTTAAAGTGTTAAGAAAAGTCCTGAAGCTGTCCAGCAAGGGATAAAAACTAAGTTATATTCTTAAAACTAAGAATCTTTCATGAATTCTATTCAATCACTTAACGCAGTCATTGTGGAAGAAAATCTGCTTCCTTTTTTGGTTTATTGTATTGATTGTTATCTTATTATACTTACATGTAATCCATCTTTTTTTATGATTTTTAACTTTGTGAAGAGTGTGTTTCCATCCTGTTTGTTTTTGTTTGGGGTTGTAAGTATATAGTTATTTTTTGGTTTCAAAAGCTAAATTATATACCTATATATAATTGTATAGTAAAGTCTTATAGGATTTTTTATACACTCCTTATATGTATTTGTATTGGTTTGTATACTTTGATAGATATAGGTATTAAAACAATTAAAAGTCAAGGGGCAACTGTGATTGAATGAAACAATCGATTTCCTCAATTAAAACAGCTATTATTTTTACATAAGCAGATGTAATCGAATAAGTTATTTTGTTAATACAGCAATCGCCTTAATATTTGCTATCGAAAGGAACTAGCTTTTTGTGTCACATATATTTTAGTGCATATTACTTCGCCAAACTTATGATTATTACATCTCATTATTTCTTAATAAATATTAACTAGGTATATATTCAGATTAGATGATTTTTATATAAGTACTGCGCAACTAATGCAATTTTTTTGTGTCGAGTAAGAGGGATATCAGCCCTAGGAGCACCGAATTCCGAATGAATTTGTAGTGGTTGAGGATGAAGAGTGATGATTGATGTTTTGTAAGCCGGATAACAGTTCGTTGACAAAGATCTTTGAGAAAAAAAAATTTGACAATTAAACTACTATTATAGTGTAATATGTATCTTATTTTTAATAAAAGAAATTTTATATAAAAAATTATAAGTATATTGGTTGGTAATATCTACAAATTATTTGAAAAAATAACCTTCATTGTCACATTTATATTTATCTCATATGACTAACTTATAACTTGAAATCATTAAATGTTTCGTGGCTATTATTAGTGCTTCCGTTATTACAATCACTTGATTATGGATCATTCGATTATCGAAATAATTTGATTATGCCCATCACTGGCATCTAGTCGCTGTAGAAAGGTTGTCAACTTCTAAAAAATCGCTCTTAAAACCAAATCCAAATAACCCTAAGAACCCCTAAATTCAACTTGCAAATCATGTTGTGGAGGTTGATTATGTACAAATAAAGAAAAAATACCATATATTGACTTTATTGTTACACGAAATGTTATAAACAGAACCAATGAAATACGTTTATACTATACAGCGTTTAAGCTCAGGGCACGTTTCGCAGATTTTCGCATAATCTTTTCGTCGACTCGGTTTGTTTTGACATCATACTTGCGGTTTACAAGCTTTGTTTAATAGCACAGTCGCATAGACAACCTTAGTTAACAGTTAAGGGTATAATCGTACATTGGTCGTGTGAAACAGACGGCTTTAACCCCACCACAGGATATCTCACACAACAACCATCTCTTTGTCGTCTCTTTTGATTTCAGTGCGCAAAATTTAGTGACCTAGGCATTCTGTTTCGGGTGAGAAATCAGGATAGGCTTTAATAAAATTCGGTGTCACAGAACCAAACTGAAGTGAATTTCGAGAATATACATATCCTACATATCTACGTTAAAATCAATTTTTTAATGCATTTTTTTCCTTTCTATTTTCACACTTTATCGACTTGTACTTGCGCACACAATTGAAATTAACAAACTTAAATAAATAAACTTGAAGTAAACTACGTATGCCTACTGGAAAGAGCGAACCGCAAGTTCTCACCCGATTCAATGGCGGATTGAGATTGCATGAACCCTTCTCGCCAGGCAAAGATGATATTCTGGTTGTTACATATTCTGTGACCTTACCCCATTCATTGAAATTATTCAACTGAGTCAACGTCGACTAGATTTTCTACAAAAAGAGTGGGAGAAGATAGGGTGTCGGGGTATTGCACGGGATATAGATGCTATGCCTATCCGCCGCTGCGGTTGGTGTTCTCGGGATACCCCCTAGTCAATGTCCCGGACCTGGTATCTAGTGAGTCGATTTCATTGATCCCTTGGCAACAACCACAAAGAAAGTGATTAGCAAAATGGCGATTTAAGCACGGGTGGCGTTAGCGTACGTACTGCGAAATCTTAACTTAAAAGTGCCATCTCGAATTTTAATCTGTATTAAATTCAAATTTTTTTTTTTTTTTGACGCCAAACTGCTGTACAAATCACACCTAGAATATCTGTGCCTTCTGCCCTCTATAACTTACACCTTGCTAGTCTGGTGGCATAAAGCAAATCTAGGCTATGTTATAAGTGTGCCCAAAGGTAAAGTCCTAAGGATTGCTTGTTTGGGCATCACGGAAGCCATGTCCTCGACACCGACGGCTGCTATGGAGACCATTCTTGGGCTTACGTCGCTACAGTTGGTCTTGTAGTCTGAAGCAACCCTAGGAGCTTAGAGAGTCAAAATATAATGGATGCAGGGGCTTCTCCAGCAAAGTCGGAGACCACACCAGCATCTTCAACATCGAACAGGCAGTACCACTGTCCATAAAGGGGGATAAGATCTCGTCAGTTTTCAGCTTCTCGGGGATGCAGATACAGCGTTAATATCTCCAGAAGAGACAGGGCATTGAATCTGAAGGGACGGAGAGCGGGATAGCGAAACTTTTAGCCACGGGGCCTTCCTCACTATTTTCTAGGCCGAAATTATTGCCATCCAGACTTGCACTGAGAGCAAAATCTCTCAAACTGCCTGCGCAAGAATGGAACAGTATAAGTCATCAATCGAAGTTTCTAGTGCAACTTCACTAGAAGTCTGGAAAAATGGTAAAGATGTTGACTGCTCTAGAAATAGATGTGTGAAATATAAGCACGCTTGTGGAAGTAAATAGAGAATATAAATTGTGAAATTAGTTTATTAATGTTCTAATTATTATTAGTGCTTAAATTAGTATTTTTTTGTAGCTAGATTTAAGTAAGTATTTATTTGTAACTTTTTATATTATATATTACATATTGCCTATATGTCGGTTATTTGAGCACCATTACAATATATACACTAAAGAATAACTGGTAAAAAAGTCAAAAATCAAACATTTGTGCAGGGTGTAGCTGCAAAAGAACGTTATTAGGTTTGTTGTGACGCCGCGTAAAGTTTTTCAACGCAAGCTGTGGCCCTAAAACGCTTGATTGACTTCAGCTTTAGATTTTGACTTTTAGCTACTGATTGCTGTTCGCTTTGTCATCAAATCGAAAAGAAATGCTTACGGCTGCGTGACGCTAGTGCCAAAATGAACAAACCTATTATCGCATACTAGTAGGCGCATTTCAATCGAACTTACCTTATTCAGTCGTTCGTTTCTCCATTTTTTAATAAACCACATTTGGAGAGGGTAACCGTAACTCAAAAACCACATTCTCAATGTTATTAGACGTTGCAAAGTAACAATTTCTGTCATAAATGGTGAAAACAGTATTCTTCCGGATAACCATGCAATAAGTGGTCTAGAAACCCAAAAATATTTGGTAGAATTAATAAAGGCGAAAAAATAGGAAATTTAATAGTGTAAAAATAATTCTTAATTATACTTGCTTGGTATATACATTTTTTTTTTTATGTTAATCACTAACAGAAAAATAAATATTATTATTATTATTATTATTATATCTCAAAAACTGAATTAGGGAATATTCTTTAGTAGAACGCCGATTGCAAATAAAACACAGGTCTTGTATGATGTAAAAATAAAAAAAGATGCATATTAGCGAGACACATTTACTATTTTATTCTTATATTTCGTAAACTTGATACAAATAAAATTTAATAAGAGCTACTTAAAAATAGGTGCATGAGATACATAATAAATCACAAAGGCGTTACAATATACTTTATAAGAATGGCAGAAATACATCTAATAAATTCATCTAACGTTTACTCCTTAGGCTGACTGGAAACCGAAACATCGGACTGATCCCGATCTTTAATCATTCCTTCTAGGTCTTGCACGGCGGACGATAACTGGAATAGTCTCACAAATACATCCCCCATATCGCCATCTTGGTTTGTGATGACGTAACAATCTATATAGAATCGACATTTTATTGAAAAAAAATATTGATTATCATCAAATTTTATAATTGTCCTTACCCGATCTTTCCTGTACTAATCTTTTGCAATAAGTATTCAATATAATGACTATGTCATCTTCGAAGTTTAAACTCCCATCACTTTCGCTAAATTGTCCTCGGTGATGTTTAACGAGTGAAATTGCAGCTGGCCACTTTTCGTTTGTCAGTAACTCGTACAGGGAATTTTCTAGATCTTCTAAAGTTAAGGGAGCTGGGGAAGTAGCAGTGGATATAGGAGTGGGAGTACCACCGTCAGCTTCTGTATCCTCAATGGCTCGCGCAAGGGCGCTTTTTATAAGAATAATTTCATTGGTAACATCTTTGTACTATAATAAAAAAATAAATAGGTTATGCGGCATAGTTTTAACCATTGGTTGGTTTTTTTACCTGAATATTCTTTAACGTCGCACTTAATGTCGATACCATTTTATTAGCGGCTTCTATAAGCAATAATAATTGAAAGTGTAGCTTATATAGAGCTTTTCCTAAATCTAAAAGATAATCTTCGTGCCTTGTATCGCTGTGTTGTCCGCTTAGTAATTCCAATTTTAATGAGGTTTTTACTGAATCTGAATACTGTGCAATAAAGACTCGATTAGAAAAATTAAAATATGATGAAGATAATTATAAATCCATACCATCGTCGCTTGTTCTCTTTTATCGCAAAATGTGTCAAGGTGCTCTTGCACTTCTAGCATTCCATACTTCAAGGTTTCCAACAGTTTTTGATTATTTAAGTTCGTCGTACTGAACCAGACGAAGTGAGTCGGCAGTACGCGATGAGTCACAATGTCGACCATGGAACTTAATCTTGAACTCATTATTTTTACCGTCGGTAAACTGCTAGCAATCGATTGGCATAAATAAGAGCAAGATTCTTGAGTAATGGCAATTGTGGCATTGGAAATGCTCTAAAAAAAATAAGTAATGCGCTAATGGAAAAGATACAAGATTAATATTACTTTAATAAGCTTCTGCAGTTGATGGAATAACAGCAACGGATTGGTAGGATTTTGCGACAAAGTGGTTTGAACGTAAAAGGACCAAGTTTCCACCGTATCACTGCGGGTCATAGGTCTCATACTTGCCAAACCAGGCGAAGCGTTGCATGGTGTTACATCTCCTAAATCACCAGCGCTGGATCCGCTGAAAGTTAGACAATTAATATGATGCAACTTATTGATATAAACACTATTACAACCTTGTATCAGAGCGAGCACTCGAATCTCGTCTAGTCAGGCTCAATGAAGATGGAGGAAAGACACTTGCGGCACCTGCCGTACTATTTTCAAACTCTGGTGCCACTGCAATTTCATCTAAAGGAGATTCAGAACCTACTTCATCGTCAGAGGATTCTTCTGCACCGACTCTCTGTGTTAATTAATGTTTAAAACAAGTTTCATAAAGAATTAACGAAAATGTCTAAAATTAGAGTGTGGTTTGTGCATTATGGATGTGGACAATTACATGATGATATGTACCAGACCGTCAGTTAAATGTAATTTATTGGGAGTAAGCGTGCTATATACAGTGTCGGGTAACGATTGCAAGTTAATTGAATTACATAATTAAATACATAATAATTATTATTCAATTACTCCGTAATTGAAAATGTTCAGTTATTTGCAATTGTAATTAGACTGTAGTTCAATTATGTTTTAGTTAATTATTTCAATAATTTTTTTACAACCTAAGAAATCACAATCATTTTTTCTATTTGTAATATCTAATTTTCGGTACGGTGCAGAAGTATAGGCACATGCTTTAGATCACGGTATAGACAAGACGGCTTAAAATGGTACGCTTAGGTGCATACGGAAGTACGTCATTGCGGAGTAAAAATTGGGTCACATATATATAATTATTATTATATTTTGGTCAAACAATGATTGATTTCGGTCGGTTGTTAATGTAAAGGTAGGTTCAGAAATCCAGATGGGGCTAAGGAAAATATTTTAAAATCGTTGAGGTGTTTTTAATATTAGATTTTCTAGAAAAACAACGAAAATACTTTGCAAACATACACGAAATTTGCTAAAATTGCAGAGATAAATGCGGCCGCTACTAAATGGCGACAAGATAGCTAAAGTAAACGTCAACCTAAACAGGCTTTCTACAGCAAAGCCGCATTTGAATTACATTAATTAATAGTTCTGAATTCTTGATGTGCTCCGCAATCACGTCATCTAACCAGCCTTGACAAATTTCAAATTCAAATCGAGTAAGGTAAAGTCAGGTAAGTGTGTAACCGGGGCAAGTGTGTAGATTGTTTATATTTATTTTTAAAATTGAAATACGGACGTCCTCTTGTTATAATACTAATGTACTAAACTTCATACCAGTTTTACAAACAAAAGTTCGCATCTCCTAACGTGTAATAACTTGAACATCTTGTGAATATACCATACCTTATTAAACAGGCATCAGTTTAGTATTACACTCTTGGCCGAACTGAAGGATAATGCTATTAATATACGAAATGCGGAACGATTACACACTTGCCCCATTTTGCTGGCTAAGTATGTAGTATTGACACTGTTTAAAATTTCTTTTTTTTCCAGTAAACCGTTGATAATTATAAAAGGTGTATCTATTGAAAGCTTTCAACTGAGCATATATTACGTACTTCTATGTGTAAAATTTATCAAAATGTCTTATTATGTGAACAGTGTTACATTTTCTTCGCACTATGCAATTTTTACTACACACTTCCTGACTTTACCTTATACGGTGTTATTTGTACCGTGCTTTGAATAAAGAAATGTACCATAAGCGATTAGCCCAAGTACAGGGGTGCGCTGCTCAAAAGGTAACTTAACCGTACAGTATCTGAGCCAGCAATTCTAGTTGTAGCAGGAGTCATCTCAGTAGAGCTCATGGATAAGGAGAGACAATACAAATATAAGAGGAAAAATGTATTTGGAAACATAGAAATCGTCGATGCAGAATATACTACTGTAGCGATGTGGCAACGGTTATGTAAAACAGAAACGGGAATACGTTGGACTGCGATGCTAATTTTGAAAATCCTACCCTACCACGGCGAAGTAGATTTCTTCTTAGCACAATTTAACAGGCCACGGATATTTCCAAGAATGCGTAGCATTACTTAAGGAAAATACATAATGGAAAATGTCTGTACTGTCCTGGCGTAGTAAGTAGAGCATGTGTGTATATCTTTATTATTACAAAAAGTAGGAGAATTGATCTGACTCCATCATTCAAGAAAAATAATCGAATCTAAACGTGTTTGGAATTTAGTGGCGCAATATATTCACAATGCGCATGAAAAAGATGATATGAAAGGCGGAATAATTTGCGTAATTGCTCTAAATTTTAAGTTAAAAAAGTATCTAAGTTCGGAGAATGATTCTTTGCAATAATAACAGACACAACTTGAAGTAATGTGTTAAACGGTCCTAAGTTGTTGTTTAGAAGATTATGGGAGTGTTTTAGTTGGTAGGGCTCTTCTTGACAAGAGGTAGAATTTTAACGCTGCAGAAAAATTCAAAATTGAACACAATGTTTGAAAACCTCGTTAAAATTGCACCATTCCTTGAATCCTACGCTAAATATTTTTTTAAGACAGCAAATTTCATGTAATCATAATGATGTTGCGAGGATTGTGCCATACGTACACGATATTTTAATAAACCTTACTATTCTATAATTGCTGACTTATTTGCAATGGTACCTATTTTACCGTTATAACTCTAATTGTAGTCTATAATCTCCATTTCCTGATAATTTTTCAAAATAACCATGTAGGGCACAAGTAGAAAAATGTCACGTGGTATTTTGCGAACATGTAGCACAGTTAATAAGCGCAAATGTACAAACTGGCGACCGCAGCGTAACATATTTTTCATATATACAGTCGCGAGCAAATGTTATAGGCACCTTTGACAAAACTAATGGGTTTCATGTTTCTTGCATTTTTTTGTGACAGTTATTTCAACGTTTATATAACTGTCTTTATGGTTACAATAGTCTTTATAGATACCTTTTGTAGATGTAATATTTTTTTTTATATATTTTCAAGTCTTCGAGATGTCACTTTCCCCCTCCCATCTAAAAAGTATTATAGCTGTACTAAAAACACTCTAATATGCAACAAATTAATAAGATCGCTTAAAATACCGCATATTTATAATGTATTACCTACAAGTTTTTATTTTTTTCATTTCTTACTGTGATATTCGCCCAAAATTTAGGGTGCCTATAACATTTGCTCGCGACTGTATCTTTATTATTTCGCAGCAAATTTTCGACAGTTCTCAGAAGGTTTCGAAACAATTACGTGCTACCAACACGGCTTTTGGATTTTCGCAGGACGTAACAATGTTAGTGCTCTTTGGTCAGTGTTTCAAAATAGGCGTTTTCGTTACTCTACATCAGTGTATAGTACACTATTGACATAATGCATATAAGGAAACTAAAAAAATGTAGACATACAGGCCGACGAACAAACTAAATATAACTATGCAGTTAAGTGACTGATAGCGACATTCAGTAGCACTGTTACGATCAATTTTAGTTGCTTTATTTGGCTGACAGTCTGGTATATTACATTTTGCTATGCAATTACATTGGTTTCCCTCTAAGATTTGATTAGGAAGGTGCGAACTGGCAAAATCTTTTATACTCCGACAAATTATGAATTTTCTAACTTTTCGTAATAATCAACAAACAAATGTCCCATATCAAAGTTTTATTTCCTGTTAAAACTTTCGCCCTGACTTGTGAAAACTTATTCTTCAGTTAGTCTACGCTTCTCTCTCATAGAACAATTTTTTTTACAATTTGCTGTAAATTATCATACGAGTATTAAAATTGAAAGTTCTTTAAAATGCTAAGTATGGTTGTACTCATTGCTGACAACAAAATATTTTTGAATAAGTTATTTTATTGCTCTCTGAGGATAAAAGTATTTGAGCATCTTAACTAAGGTCTGGCAAAAACATATGTGGTAGTTAAACCTAAATTCTGTGATTAATTTACGTACGTAGTACTTAAGGACATAACAAAAAGCTTTAATTTGCAGACGAACACTCACATTGTGGTTAAAGGGACACACGTGTACCTTTCTGACGGTTAAAACTGGCGTTTGCTCGCTTATACTATCTTCCAATTGTCGAAGACTGGGCTGTTCCTCCTCACCTTCACTTAAAGGCCTCCTACGGACGCCCCAGTTAAAGTTATCTGTGCTTTCCCCCTATAAAAAGAATGCATCATTTTTGTTTCTCGTATTGCATTAGAAAAAAAAAAGAATGGTTACCTCTATACTCTCGCTTTCATATTCTAAGAAGTCGAAGTCCTTAAACACTCCAAAGTCTGCTGTTGCGTCATCCCTTCTGGATCCGCCGCTGAGATCGTTGTTGGCTGCAGACATTTCTTCAGTACTGGAAGCCATGCTTGATTGGCGCTCCAGTATATCAGAGCTCTGACTGAATATTACCTACAAATCAGCAATTAAAGGCGATTCAGAGATACGTGGAGAAATACGGATATCATTTAGAGTCTGGCAAATTATTACTTAAACGAATTTTAGTGAAATAAAATTAGGGGTGTATACGAATGTCATCTATTTACTAAATACGTAACTAAAGTTTCTAGCATATCATGACTAAATATGTTCAATAGAGTTGTTTAAGAGCCTTAGATGTCATTCAATTACACAAGTACAAATTATTGAAAAATACAAGCAATAGAATTTTGTAGATAGAGGTGAGAAGAAAGAAATAACGTGTAATTTACATACTTTGTGCACTTTTGGTCCACATTTAGTGTTATTGCTTGTGACAGAGAAACAAAAACACTGAAACATGCAATTGTACTACTGTATAAACCAAAAAACACACAGCTACAGATGCTAGGAGGATTTGTTTGTAGGAATTACTGAATCGTATTTAAACATAAAATATCCGTTGCGTGTTCGTGTTGCATTTTCTCCAGAAAAATTCACGCAGCTGTTCGAAATCGTAATAATAAATTTCTTGTCCTGGTGTTGTTATCGTGCATACGTTATGTAAGATTACCTAAATAGAAGCTTTCGTGTTTTGGTGTTCGACATTATTGCGTGATATTTAATTTGTGTCAGTCATTTTTTACCTTGGAGTATATAGTATTAATCATATCATCCTACAGGGTGATCGGCAATTGGAAATCATAAGAGAAAAATGCATTAACAATATAAATATTATGGAACTGGCAAGACACGTGTTAATCTGTTCTCATATCGCAAGTGTATTTCAATATATATTTCATTATGTGTTATAAAACTGGAAAACTATATTCTACATGTATTTACAGTTAAATTAATTACAGATGAACTCAGATATAACAAACCTTTGCTTTTAGCGAATGAAAAAATAATTCCATCATTCCTACTGCTTTAATAATTTCTACTTGATTAAAACCGAATCAGTTGTGGGGAAGATTCCATTTTAAAAATTAGGCCAACGGAAAAAAATAGGTCACGTTTTTCCGTTGTAACCAGGTCAAGTCCATAACTAGATGATTTATTATTACCAATACGACATTCGATCGTAGTAATACTTGTCTATTCCCTGCTTTTCCAGTATAATGCCCGGAATACTGACTACTCTCATGTTTGGAAAGGAATTATTTTAAATGTCTAACAATGAAATGTCGAGGATCAGTCCACCAATTGATATTTAAAACAAGAACAAAACGGATAATAAATGACCATTATTCACCCCTGGTTCATCGTGATAGTTTTAAATATTAATTATATTTTACAAGTAGATTATGCAACCAGGCATGCACGTTATTGAATACAGAAACCCAATGTTATTTTACATGCTTTGAAACTGTTTTAAATGAACATTAGTTTACATACTAAAATTAACATAGCAATATATATACTGGTTTGGAACGCAAACACCAAAAAGGGTATACAAAACCCATCCTACTTTTAAAAAAATTATACAGCAATATCATATGTTGTAGTAAGGGAATGAAGCAATGGGATTTTACTGAATTAAAAGACATTTCAACTTCATGGAAAATGAAATAGTAGACAAAATAGCAAAATATACAATAGAGAAAGGTTCCATCATACAAACAAGTGTGATTTAGGGTGATTATTATAATAAAAGTAAACACGGATTTAGTGGCTAATTTGTGGAAGAAAAGATAGAAAGAAGGTAACAAGAGAGAACGACCTACTATGTCCTGTTATATCCAACCGTGTACACAAAGTCATGGCACAGAAGACATAAAGCTATTTTATTCAACCATTGTTTTAGTTGCTTCCCGGATCAGCTTAGAAATGCTTAATATTTTGGAAGCTGTTAAAAACAACTTCAAAGAGGTATTCAATGTTTTCCAAGGCAAAGTTGAAAAAGACATGTTGACCCACGAATTTCTTCCACCGATAACAGCAAATTATTTTTCGACAGATAAAAAAATTAGTAACATGTATAATGTAGCTACTCCATGCAGATTTTGGAATTTGTGCACAATTTTATATGTTACGAAAACTTGCACAAAATGAATTTGTTTTGTTAAGAAAAAGACATTTTTTAAAATTAACAAAAAAAAACGTTTGCTTGCTTAGAACAAGGACTTCAGAAAAATTCTTCAATTTAATTTTATTCGAGTTCACCTGTAATTCCATATATTCAAACTGTTATTAACCCTGCAACCTAAAGCAATTCGCAATTTAGAAACGTCGCTTCTTTGGCAAACTCCGATAAATGCACATTACATGACATAGTAAACAACTTCCAGTCACGTTTGGTTTAACCATGGAATGGAAATTTTCATATTTAAATGACCCTATTTAACAAAATAAAATGTGAGTGACTGAAACTTATTCACTCCTCTGCGAATTTCGTTTTTCATTTACAGATATTTTCATAAGTTGTAGGAATAAACCAACTTCCAGAATCGTCCGGTATGCGTTAAATGTAAATGTTAATGTAAAATGTGAATATTAGAAAATATATCGTTACAATAATTAACTAATACATACAATGTTATACACAGACTAAAGAATCTGTACAGACCTGAAGGACTGAACACATGCTACAGTTTACTCTACAGACTATTTACTATCCATTTGGCAGCGTAGGCTATTGTGAGCAATACATACTCCTCTTCATCTTTTCAAACTTGTAAAATTATTTCTATCTGTTATCGTTATAATACTTCACAGTACGAATCATTTATTGTTGGTATATACATAAAATTTGAAATCTATTTAGCAGTAATGCCCATCCCCAATTTCAACTTTTTTTTACAGTACTAGACTAGAAGTTGAGATAATTTTCAACATTGTTCGCCATTGTAGATACCTACAACATCAGTCTCAATCGATGTCAAATTGTGAAATCTTTAATGTGATCATGTATATTATATTGCAGAAACGTGTTTTTTTTTTCTTCTAATTGTCCGTATATCTCACAAGCGCCGTACTGCCATCTCGCGGTAAACGCACAATAGTAGTAGTAGTGGGTAGAAAGAATCACAATATATATTTTTACAAACTTACAAGATTCAATAATGTTAATACAAATGAATAACTCACCGATGGGCTCTTTGGTAAACCTACGCGTTGACCACAAGTTGTAAGGAGATTCACTAGACATTCTCTTACGCGGCCCTAAAGAAGTAAAAGTGTTTTTTTTTATTATATTTTTATATTATTTTGTCACTAAGCCAATGCTAATCGTGTCATTTTATCTTTATTCTAATACATTTATAATATTGTTGATTGATTGTTCAAATTAATTACCTGGGACATCCACGGCCTCTTCCATCCAGAAAATGGCGCTGTATCAGCAGGGCTCAAAGAACATGATCTTCTAGGTGAAGCTACGGTTTTAGCTTGCGCATTATCGTCAGTTGGCTTTGTTAAAATCTTTCGGCCTATTACAGGTGTTTGGGACATGTCAAATGTGAAATCCATTGTTCTACCTATAAAATTATATGAAGGAGTTCCCACTTTTTATAAGACTACGTATAAGTAATCAATACCTGGGAGTTCCTTTTTGCTAAACACTTCTATCTCTGAAAACGATGGGTGCGGAACCGAGGTCACTGAACTTTCCCAGTGCGTGTGTAAGGAAGTAGGTGGCGCTACCAAGCTACTCGATCGGGTAACGACCAATTTCAGAATTTTTAAAGATTCCTTCCAGTGAGGTCCCTCTATGTACTTAACGATTACTCTCAATAGATCAGCATTTATAGGCTGAGATGCCGCAGACGCTAAATCTATGTAATGCAACATGCAGTGGAGTATGTTGAGAACGGAGAGCTGCAAATTACTCGGACCTTTTTCCAATACTTCCACAAGGAATGTAAGCATAGGTAAGCTAAGATACGAGTAGGTATCGTAAAGATATTTGACAACACATTTAGTCCACTGAAAGCTTTCCTTGCAGAAAGTTCGGCGACTATACAGATTCATAACTGTTCCTAGATTCTCTAGCTTTTTACTTTTTTCGATGCTGACCTGAATGTAAATGTAAACAACTCAGTATAATTTAAGCATTCGACAATACAAGATGTTCAGCAAGAAATGGAACAGTGCGATATCTTAGAAAAAGCTTTAATATTTAGAAAACTTTGATGACTTGCGGAAAACTGACGTTTTTCAAATTAATAGTACTTAATTGATTTTCAAAAAGTAAATTTATTAAATTAAAGGATTAATACCCGTCATTTAATATAACATTCACCCTTATTCCCCATCACTTATAGGCCTATTACCGATGACGTTAAAATTGACTTATTTATTGTCATTACTTAATCCGTATTCTACATCCAACCGCAATTTAACTATGTAGTTACTTACCATCGTTTGCGTCCATGTAAACAATCAAATTTAGCGAGTCGTTGCAAGTAGGCCTTAAGTTATTAACGACTGGTTCAGTAAAAATAAAATGCCCGTAATATTTGGCAATGTGTTAAATTTGAACAATCAGTAAACGTTGACGAAAGATAAGATTTTTTTCTTGCTTTATTAATTAATAACAATAATTATGAATAATTAAACGTTATTTAGACAAGCTTAGAAGTTTTTTTTTTATTTTTAAATCTATAAAAGACAAAACAGAATAGTCAATCTCAAATTGATTTAATTAAGCTTACTTATTTTATTTCATCTTTTTTAACGTCTAAATGCAGGATTTTCGAACGTAAATACATTCCTTCAAGAACCTCCATGCACACTTTATTTAAAAATGCTAAATATTTATAATTCATCCTAAATCCTGTGTTCCACTTAAAGGTGCTACACGAAGCTACCTATTCTAAGTACTATATGGATTCCATAACAATTGAAATGTTCCTATTCTAATTATATAATTTCCCTATGGTTATCAATAATAATAACAAAAATGTAATAAATAAGTGTCCATGGAACGACTTAGTTATCTCTCAGCATTCGCCAAGGAGTACGGGAAAACCACGAAGAAATCTTACTTTTGGAGCAGGACAGCGCCAAACCTTGTTACTGATAGTTTATCGGCACTAGAGGCGTCAGGAAATTTACAAAATCCGACCGATTTGTTATTAGATGCTTGGGATATATTAGGCGAGGAGGATGTGAAACAATTTTCACAGACTAGGGCTCACGTGAGTACAATCGGTAATGAGGGAGCGGATAGATTAGCAAACGAAGCGGTGTCTAGTTATATAATTGACTTATTAAATCGTACGTCGCACTTTATACGTAGCACAAAACAGAAAACGTAAATTATCTAAAGTTAAACTATTCGAAAAACTGTAATTACTCTACATTTATGGCAAATCTCAGTATAACTATTAACGTATCAGCCGTATTTTTGAGATAAGATGCTGCGCTATTTCATCCATAGCTGAACACCCGATATCACAATTTACAATGCTTTTGAAAGCTTATGCAGAGGGAAATATCAAGATTTACTAAGATCTCCAATACATTTCCCATTACATAGGCTTCCTAGAACAATTGGATCTATTGTATTACCTGTGCGATATTTTCAGCACTGCGGATACACAATTCGTTAGCATCTTCATAATTTAGAAGCATATAAGGTAGAAGAGCTGTAACATTCATTGGAAAAGCGATACTTTGCGAAGGGTCAACGACTACCAAATCAAGTAGAGGAGTAAATTGAGATAGCAATGCCTACCACAGGTTCGTATATGTTAGGATGAGTACATCCCTGAAACCCAACACAAATGTCATCAATTCCACGTAATTCATGAAAATTATTAAATCGACTGCATTATCAATAATTTTCTTAATTTTGAACCTACCTTCAATAAGAGAGCGTGAACACCAGGAAAAGAGTTCCATCTCAATTGCGTCTGCAACTTTTCAACTTTATCTCTCGCGTCTGGTCTATCCAATGGCAATCTGTGCATCACCCTAGCTAATAGCCTTAAAGCCAAGAGAAATTCGTGTTCATAATCCGATTCCAAGAGGGAAACCGACAACCAGAATAATTGAGCTAATATTGTCATTTTATCGTCTTGAGACGCCGAATCGCCCAACAGTTTCAAGCTTTGAGCCGACCTAGATCTGGAGAGGTTCGAGCAGAACTTGCTCAGATTTGACCCTGATCTGTTATCAACCTCGGCACTCATGCGGCTTTTCAATTCTTTCGCGTCAGCTGCAGGAGATCCGGAGGTTTTTCTGAGATTGTAAGATACCGAATAGCTCGTGCTTCGTATGTGGCCACCTTGGTTCAAATATGGGAACGGTGTCACCCCATCGCCATACATCAAATGACCACCAGTTCGTTTGTAGAGAGCAGTTTCTTTGTTATTTAAGTTCGGAGTGGATTTAAAGAAGTCCCTCATGAAGTCCAGTGGGCGGAAATCAGATTCCAACGAATCTACTGCTGCTTCTAGTGTTAGAAGCAACTCAGTAACATATCCTGGAATAATAAATATGTACTGTATATAATAGCGAATTAAAAGCTGGCGAGAGTACCTTGCATATCTTCTCCTTGCTCAGCCACTGTCTCAACTAATCTGCTTAAGATATCCGAAAGCATTCTAGACGTTATTGGAACTCTTAGGGCTCTAAATATTTGTAGGGAACGACCAGCATAGTGTCTTGAAGAACAGCTCAATCCCAACTGTAATGCGGTTTGAGCCCAACGTTCGTTGATATGAGCATTGGGTAGTGAATCTTGAAATACTCTCAGGACGTGTTGTAAGAAAACGTCGATTTGTTCAGCGCTCCTGATTTGCCACACCTTAGCGGTGATATCTTCATAATTCCAAAGCGGTTGATTCTGTTTGTTGGCTAAGAAGTCTATTAGTGACTTTATAACTTCTTGTATGGGCATATTGGGGCCGATTTCAGGACCGGTCCAGGAAGAATTTTCTTCAGGCGTCACTATGACCGGTGGAATAGTAGGTTCTCTCGGTTTATCTTCTGTAAAAAAGAGTTGATGATGGTCGTTATAATATACGTTTGGAGCCTATGGGATTTTCTAGAAAAAAATTACCTGTACTATTTGCATTAACACAAGACGAGACAACATTCGCGCTACTAGTATTTGTTTCTACGTTAGAAACGACAGGCATGGGGCCTTGAAGATAACTATCAAATATTGGATCAGGTTCTACAACACAAACCAAACAATATAGTAAAATAAGCTTTTACTAGACACATGTCACTTTTTCAAAATAAAGAAAAAGAAATAAAATTGTAACACCTACTTTTGTACTAAAGTACAAATGAATAGTAATACAAATAAGGGTATTTCTTAAATTTATAGGTAAATTAAGTTTACAGTTATAACAAAAATACTAAAAATGTATATTATTGTGGAATTTATGTATCTATCAGCATTATTATTTTTATCTGCGTAATAATTTTTATTTGGCTTCTTCTTTCAAAAAAAAAAAAAACACTTTTAATTTTCATTCAATGGCACACTCTACCTAAACATCAAAAATCAAACCATAACATTTACTACAATCAAACTTACCAGTGAAGTTATGATTTATTACTGGCAATTGGGGTGTCGGCAATCCTAGTGCCAGCTCGTTAGTTTTACTATTCAGCAAAATATGAGCCACCATTAGGTGGTCATTATGCTGTGCCTGAACGATCAACAAGTTCAATAGTAATTGCTTGCAGTGCTGATGCACCAGGAACCTCGTATGATCCATACCGAGGAAAAGTATATGGAGCATAAGTGGCACATGCACAGCCCAATCCAATTCTATACCGTCCACCACTACGTCACATAGAAGCATAACAGCCACGTTGCACCTGTGAAATCCCGATATCGGTTGTGAAGTATCTGGTAAATACTCTCTAAGAGGGGCAAAGTATCCTCCGTAAGCTGGCATTGGCAAAGGGTGTGGTTGTGGAATTGAAATGTCTAATTTCTCTATTCCCATTGTTCTTGACATTGAAAAGAGATCTTCTGACGCCTAAATAAACAATACTCATTTTGCTCGTCGGTTACTTTTCATTTTTTCACAAAATTTCGATTAACTTGGTAGTCAAACTCAATACCTATAATACAAAACTTACATCGTCTGTTGTGGGAGTACATAGATCTTCCGTCAAGTTTCCCCCATTAACATTCCTGGATTTCGGAGAGTTAAAATCGGGCAAAGCTTTCATGGCATCAGATTTAGACGCACCGGATTTCAGAGGATCTTCACCGCTATGTCTTTTTGTGTGGATTGTTCCCTTTTCCACTCCTAAGTGTAGCGAGAAATGGGAGATAATTTAGTTATCCAGCGTTAACGTTTATAATTCTAAATTACGTTTGCTAACGAGCATAGAGCGACAGCAGCGGTGTTAATTGCAATGCCGACATATACTTTGCCTTTATTTAAAATAAAAAGAAAAGAATATTTATTATTTCCCTAAAATTATACATTACATATACTTTTCAGCAATGTGATTGTAGGGTTATAATAATAGATAAATAGCTGAAATTGAATAATTTTGAAGGTAAAAAACAGTAAAGCATTGTTATTACTGATAAGTGAAGCAAATTATTCAAATATGATTTCATAAATAACTGGTATAGACGATGTCTTGAAAAAATCCTTCCCTTCTGTTTCTAAAAGTGTTACAGCAACTATTAGAAAATGTGATTAGTATCGATCTCAGAATTCAAACATACTTAAATTCGAGGAGTCGACAAGTTGTGAATTGTTAGGTATAATTTCCATGAATTTTAATTGAATCGTTTGAACTACATGAATTAAATTAACTTCATCGGATTTTTGGGATTATATCAAAATTGACTGAAACATTGTTTTTTTTTTGTAAAATATTCAATTTGTTAAAGCTGTTTTGCATAGTGTATTGCTTTCAAATTTGAAAGAAGAATAAGTAAAAAAAAACAATGATAATACTTTCAATTTTTTTCATATTTCAAAATTTTCAAAATAATCAAGATATCTCAGAAACAAATGGAAATAGGTATAGGGAAACCAGATGGAACTCATCATGAATTCTTTTAGGAATCCAAATCCAAATCCCGGTACCGTAGAGTGGGGCAAATTCGATCGCATGGGGTAAAATCAATCCTGATTTTACGGCAATTATTTAGTCTGGCATCTATGGAAAGGATAAGAAAGTTTTGCAACACAGTCATTTAATAAACTTTGTTTATAACATAGATAACTATCTGGCTTTTTAAGTATTGCATTAAAGTTTCCTGTGTTAAAAAAATTATTTCCGATGGAATGACAACGAGTAATAATTCATACAGACGGAAACAAACTACTACTGGGGAATCCCACTAGGACTAAGTGAATTTTCGAAAAGGGATAAGGTGAAAAGAATCAATTGTCATTCATTCGTCACCGTTTCTTTTTTTGACTTTATGAAAGTGTTGGAATAACAAGAGAGTAAGGGGAAAATTAACACCTCATGGAGTAATACCGATCAGTTTGAAAAGTAAAAAAACAAAAAACATGCTCATAGAACAACGTAGAAATATGACATACTCATGTTTCTACGTTGGTTTTATTGAAAATTATGGTGAGAAACTATAAAAAAAAAAAGTATGGCCGCCTGGGGGGAGACAGCAATATAACTCCAAATACCTCCAAAGCGTTATCAGGACAGTAAAATAGGGCACTTCATCCATTATGAAAGCATCACAAAACAATGAGGTGCCATATTCATTACCCTGTAATTGGCGAAAGCTGTTGGGGGATGCGAAGGCGTGAATTATTATTATTATTAGTTCAGAATACTTTAAAGAACCGGTAGTTTCTAAGGAAGAGAAAAGATGACTTTTGTATTTCTCCAAGTTGACGAAATTTAGGAAATTTCCAAAAACCAAATTATCCAGCTGGTCATAGAAGGGGAAGGTACGTTTTTGAACTGAGAGGGAAGTGCGTTGAATGAAATTTTGTTTTAGTTTATTGAATTATTATAGTTTATATCATTATTTATCTTTTTGTCATTTCTATAATACAAATTTTCTGTTATTTCCGTAAATTTCCTTTTTTTAAATTCAAATTTTTGTTATTGGATTTACCTCATGTAGCTTTCAAATCAGTTTTTATAAGAAAATAGATGGGTGATTGGAATTGCCTCCTATTATGGGGCAAAACCGATCACGCTTGATGTATTAAAAAAAATAGTGTTTTAATACATTGGGTTAATATACATGATGGTATGTGTAGCTAAAGGATGTATGATTATATATAATTTTTTTCAATTTTTTTCGATCAATAATAATAATTGCAGTTCAGAAATAGTACATAAATCAGATCGGAATTGCCACACTTTACGGTATATGATAATATACCGGGTGCTTTTTTTTAAATAAGGGAGTTAATGGCGACTGCCGATATAATCGGAAGTGGTACCACCTTGAAAATATTTTAAAATGAGAGAGCATCTTGACTAACCCTGAGGTCCAAAAATTCAAAATTCTAAGTTTCTTCTAACCACGGAAACTTCTAACGAACGGGTAGTCGTGAGAAACCCTGTGTATGAAGATCCCTGGTAAGGTGAAACATGTGTATGCTAATATCAACCGAGTGTTACACACGTTTTTAATGTGACCCCATTTATTAATTAGCGTTAGTTAATTAACGCATGTATAGTGGCTTAAAGTCGTCCTACAATTATTGTTATCCTTCAAGCCCCGTTCCCAAGACCTGCGGCTTGGCGAGTCTGAATTGAAGTTTATCATACCTCGCGCCGTGGGAACGCAAAGACTCGATATGGCTCGAGATAGATCGGGGTGGCACGGCCTTTCCCGTGAAATATCGGTAAATGCTCGAGCATCATTCCATTCCGTATTAATCTTCCGCCGGACGCAACTGATTTATCAAGCACAGCACGCATGCTCTTCGTATGGGACTCCCGATATTGTGCCCGACCGAAAGTTAAATTCTCATTCAATTATTCTTTCACTTATTAACTATATATACGACTTTCTTCGTATAATACATTAGGTTTGACCAGTAGCACTGATGATCCTTGGTCAGATGAAACATATGTATGCTAATATCAACCGAGTGCACGCTTTTAATGTGACCTAACATTTAAATTTGTTTTGAACTGTTTTTTTTTTATTTGAGAAATAACATTATTGCACGTTTAGGGAAGAGATCATTACAAATAATACACTAAAAAAAGTTTATTTGGACTGTTGTACTTTTTCTATTTACAAAAAATCAAATGCTAGTAAAAATTTTTGTGAAAAAAATGTTAAAAATATAGAAATAAATGGGCATGTATTTTCCAACCATTTTTTTAGGGTGCTATAATGATAATTTAGACAACAATTATGAAGTTTATCATCTCAGTGGTCTGATCTTCCCTCCATAGTTAGGTAAACTAATAATTGAAATGCTAAAAATAAGTATATATAAATACTTATAAATATAAGTATTGTTCGAAATTATAATTTTTTCCTTACATTTAAATTATCTTTTCACTACCGGTACAGAAATCATTAAATGTAATAGTTATTTCTTATACGATTTGTTGAAGGACCCGACCCTATTACAGATCCTCTCCCAAATAGAGATAAATCAAAACGCCTACCTTTTGTCATAGATAAAAGATATAATATGCTTATGTAGGCTACTTTGCAAATTCCTGACAGAATAAAATCAAACTAGACAAATTTATTTATTTATATGTATTCTTATTGATAAAATCGTGTTTTCTAAGAAGTTATTGATTTACATAATATACACACATACTTTTAGTGTTTCTTAATTCAATGTTGGAATTGTTTGAATTAACATAATATGATGCAAATACTATTAACTGCTTGATTTGGGAGAAAAATTGAATTTGTCGAATTGAATGGGATTAAATTGTTTTGTATTAACTAAATTACTTTTTATTTATTCTAGAAAATTGAATGTAAAAATTTATGAATTGTACGTAACTGAATTTACTGTAACCCTGGTTTTTAACATTAACTTCTGCTGATTCAAATTTGGAAATTTTGACACACAAGAGATTTTTCTTATTCTTTGATTTTATGTAGGCATTTTCTGATTATTACTGTAAAACTTTTAGATAAATCAGATAAGAAGTCGTCGATATGTATGTATAAATTATCTTCGTCATAAAATTTATTCGCTCGCATGCATAGTAGTAAGTGTAAATACTTTTATGGTGTAGTTTTCGTATGTAGTGTATAAAATAAAGTTCATTTATATAGAGCCTAAACACTTCAGAACAGCAATAATACGTTCAAATTTAATAGCACTACTTACCCAAGTCATTTCTACTATTACTATCTGACTGACCAGCTACACCGCCTGTACCATCGGAATGACTAGAAGCTTTTCTCATCACAGTTAGTCGATAAAACGGTGGTGTTTCCGTCCTTTCTATTAGGCAGTTAAGCGTTTCCACTGTCTGTAGTTCGACCATCATTTCGTCTAAAAGCCTCGGAGGCTCGACCCTTGCTAAATATAATATGACCCTCTTCGCCTAGATTAAGAATTGGAAACAAAACAATTAGAAGGCACTTATAAGAAGACGGAGAGTTCTTACGTAAGGTAAAAGCTCGTTAGGCGCCATTCCCGATATAATGATTAAATAGCGTATTATAACCTTCATATTATTAGGCCAAGTTTTGCATAAGGTCGCCCAGATTTTCTCAAGCTCTTTGGGGTGATTATCTCCAAACTAAAAATAATTATTAGAAGATACAAATTGGATCGGCATTAAGCCAATTACCTTCGCTGTTATATAGAAAATATTATTGAGTACCATTTCTGTAGCCTCGGCTGAACCCCATCCCTCTCTTCTGCCACCAGATCTCAATTCATTGGCGTGCAACTAAGAAATAAATATTCGATTAAATAAAATGAAAATACATAGTGTATTTGCAAGATTTACTTGGTAGTAGTATAATAAATTAGTCGGTGGTACATTTGGGTCAACTAATTCCATATTATGAAGCCATGGTAGTAGATACTGTAACAATAGCTGTTTAACTTCAGGTCTTGCAGTTTGGAAGCGACACGTTATTTCTGTAAGCGTAAACAGAGTTCAGTAAAATATAAAGTATTATATTTGAACATTGTTATGATTTTTTGTGAAATACCCAGTAATGCTTAAAAGGCCTAGAGATGTATGATTGCTTACATAAATTTCAATAGGTCTAAAATTCCGTTTTATATAAGTATGATGAACCCAAATATAGAAATACATATGTTGTCAATAAAAGCTGTGTCACGACTAATACGAAAAATCGACTTTTGTACATTGGTGACGGTGATCTGTGCATATCTTTAAATAGGTACTCAATGATAATGTTGCCGCTGTATGGAATGACTGTAGTAACTGCGTATATAGCAGTGGAGGGCGAGGCTAGTTTGTTGCTTGGACAAGTTTTTGTCTACAAGTTTATGTTGCTATTTAAAAGTGTTCACGTTCTGATTCAGCATGTACACTGCCCGAGAAAATTAATGTCGTTGTCCACAGAGAACTTTCGTATTTTTTTATCTGATTTTTATTTTAGATACCCCAATAAATCTTTTACCAATATTCTAAATGATGAGCAGTTTTAATAGTCACTGCACTCTAGATAACGACATTAATTTTGTCGGGCAGTGTACATAATTCTCTATATGGATAATTAATATTTATTCTGTGTAAATTTATCTCATAAGGAAAATGAAAGTTGGTCTTCTATTTTCTATTTAACTTCATTCTGCCCGTGTCATTGGCCTTAAACGGGCTCTAGCACAAAAGTTGCAGGGTAGTTTTGATCTTTTCATTCAATATGTCTTTTGGGGTGCTGAATCCGAATTTGACGTTTGTTAACATTTCGTGAGGATAACATTGAAAAAAAAAATTCGAAATTCCTTCTAGTTTCAAGTTAGATACAATAGTAGATTGATTCCAACTGTTGCAAAATCTCCAGTATCAAAAAAGCATTTACAAAATCTTATATACTGCTGCACAAAATTCGAGTGTCACCTATTATATGAAATTGTTTAACAAGAACGCTTATAAATCACATATTTTCTGTCAAAAATAAGTTGTGAAAACCAATAACTCCGTACTGCAACTTGAATTACTTCTTCTTAAGTCATTCTATGCAAGTTAAGACTTATTTTTAATATTGCATTGTTAATGTCAGAAAATATAATACTGGGTTTCACTCTGTGTTTTCTCTACTTGCGATCAGAGTTGTGTGAACTCTATATATATTGAAATGTCTCCTGTAGTCAATCTAAGTGAGCATTATTCTGTGAAAATTGTCACCCTGATTGAAAAAGAGTTTAATGGCCAACGTGAGGTTGCATGGAAGCTCTATTCATCATACAACTACTATTATATGCACTCATCGGTTTAGGGCTACTGGTTTACATGCTAGAAGACCAGAGCAAGGCTGACCCAGATCCACAAATCAAATACATTCATACGCTTACGCTATTAAGAAATCGTTTTCTCGTCGTAAACGAAGTAAAAAATCGAATATTCGAAATTTTGCGAATTCTTCCAAAACAGTAAGAGGAAGGCTCAAGGAATTTGGATTGAATGGAGGCCCTTCTTAAGCACTCCACAAACAAGTGTCGTACACCTGGATTGGGATTCGGATGTCTAGAAGAGAGTCTGATGAAGCCAGAATAGACTTAAGAGCTTCCGATGGACGTACTTTTACTTGTTGAAGACCAGGAGAAAGATACAAACAAGCATGCATGGTTCCTCAAGTACCTTTCCGTGGGAGGTCAATAATGTTTTAGGGCGGCATTTCTGTTGAGGCTCGTACGGATCTTGCAGTGATGCGAGGAAAGGAATTAAACGCTCCGAGGTACCTCTCCAGCAGATGCTCGCAGAACATGTCACACCTTTTACACCGTACGTAAGCGATAATTTGGATGATAATGACAGACTGCACTGAGGCCAGATCGTGAACGAATAGCTGCATTCAACTAGTGGCCAGCGCTTAGTTCTGACTTGAATATGAAAGAACACATTTAGGATTAACTTAAACGACGCATTGTGCGTTAAAATGCTGCTCCCAAAAAGTAGGCTGAGCTGTAAAACGCGACTCTTGAAGAATCGCATAACACTCATTAAGATTTCATCATAAATCTTTCTCATAGCATCCAAAGACGTTTGAGAGATGTTATTCGAGCTAGAGGCGGCAATATACGATATTGAAATCGTTAAAAACAGAAACTTTTGTTTATTTTCAATTTTTTCAATTCCTATGTCTTTTTTTTATAAGAAAAAATGTTCAAAATCACTGAAAAACAGTTCTATGTGTTCTTATTTCAATAGATTAAATTAATTTTAATAGGTATTCTAAGATTCAAAAAGTTAACCCAAAATTTATTAAGCAATGCGCTAATTTTGTCCATCTATGTAGTATTTAAATTCTGTGGAAATATAATTTCGTCTTGTACGCCTTTTCATTTTATTTATTTTCTTGCGGCCTCTCCAAACGATTTTACAATTGTTCCGTTTAGTTTACGTGCCCTCTATCTTTCCATTTTTATGTTGACTCCATCCAATGAATATGTGACAGCGGTGAGAGGAAATATCGACCTTTTGGTTGATTTTGAATGGTCTATGTAGCATTTATGTAAAGAATTGATATTGGAGATTGTAGAAACAAAAAACGTGTTTCTTATCGCTCTGGAAGAAAGGACATGAGACTAGCCTGTACGATTTGAGTTAGAGGCAATATGTATTTTCATTTTTCAAAAGTAAAACCAACATCGCCTCACTAGGTCCATGCAACACTGGTTACCCGATCCAATCACAATCGGCGTGCAATGAAGAAATTCAAACAAGTAGGGGAGAAAATGGACTGATTTTGTAAAAAATTTCAATATACTTTCATTTTGAATAGCGAGGTTATTTATGAAAAGGTCATAGTTTACGAGTTATAAGCAAAAAAAAATAATCAAGAAATAGCATATTATGCCTTTTTGGTTTTTTTTTAATATGATGTCACAATTTTGTTTTTAGTAAAACATACAATGCAATAAATCAAAACTACCCCACAATTTTCCTGTTAAACTCGCAATTTGACTAAATTAACAAACAATGCGCATTGCATATATATTAGTACTAATAAAAGTCAATTTTAAGGGTAAGCAAAACGAGATATCTATGGACTAGGGACTTGATCAACTGGTATTCAATAGTCTCAACTAACGATTTGGAAAATTTTGAAAAAGAATTTATTTCAAAAAGGAATTTGACTGTTTTCACTATATAAAATTCCTCTCCTAATTACTTCAATATCATTATCATATTTTCACATCCATTACCCAATTCACTTAAATATGTACATTTCTTTATTTATAAATAAACTTTCCTACTCACTGATGAACGTAAGCATGATGAATTGCCTTTTATTCCAGTTTACTAAGTACAAACCCTTGTTTTTTTTCCTCGAATTTCTATTGTTGAAAAGAATTCTCTGCTAGGAACAGCTTTATCGGATGTGATTTATTAACTCAATTTTTCTCTTATAGGAGGTGGAACCGAAATCAAACCTCATAACACAACTTTAGCTTTATTGAAATGTTTTCGAACTTTTTCGGCGAACAAAAGGGAAATTTCGTTATTTAAGCGGGAGAGAATCGTGGTTTCTATACTGTTTGTATGTCTCCACATTTCGTTCTACCTTATGCTTTCATTAGAAGTTTTCAAATTTAACTTAGTTCATGAACTAGAGTATTGCAAGCAGTTCAAAATCTAACTGAATGTATTCATTTATTTAATATCGGTGTACGAAGTGTACGACTAGCAGATGCTGATTCCATACGGGAATTTAGTGGTGTGTTAATGCGACAAGTTTAATTAGTGCGAAATCAAATGGGGAAGTGTAATTTGTACCGTTCGGTACGAATCGCAATAAAATTCGTTTTATTTAAATTCCACTATGAATAATGTCAAAATTCCAGTTATAGTTTCCTATGTAAACGTACATTAACATTTTCTTCTCTTATAAATTTATTTGCTCGCAATGAGGAAATGGAAAAGAATCAATTTTTGTAGCTATTGATATATAACATGTAATCAATATCATAACTAGGGTGCGGATTCCTGGTCGCCTTTATAAAATAAAATAATAAAGGCGGTCACACATCCACAGCTTAGTCAAAAACAGTCGCGAATGTCAGTCTGAAAGCCGAGTGAAGAATTGTAGACATCTAACACAGTTATGTGTTCATGGCATTGATTACAGCGGTGGCATGTTCAAGATTTTGGGGCAATTTCTGGCCTTTCAAGCTCCAATTTCCAATCCAATAACATAATAATAATCCAAAAATTCGTTTTACAAATGCATAGTGCCATGGTCAGCACAAATAGACATTTTGCAAAATTAGATTTATGTACGGTAAAATAGACACTTCAGTACGAAAAATGCGCCTATACATATATGGTGTGCGGTTATCCCATAGTTACCAGACCATATTTTTGTGCTGTAACATAGTCATTAACAGCAAGGATCTGATAAAACTGATGCTTATAACTACACGAAGAAAATCGCATACTTAAATCTAAATTATACGAAAAACATAATACTGGTTATAATAAGTTTTATTAATGCAGTTAATTGCCTCTATAATAAAAATACGATGACTGTTTTAATAATTAAAACTTCTTGCTTTTATTAAACCGCATTTTAGCTATGTTTTGTAACTGTATTGTGGAAAACACCCTGTTATAGATTTTATAACTATAACATAACTATAATGTATTTCTAAATTCTGGTGAAGATGGCGCTACTACTTATTTCACTATTTACGTAATACATAATGCGTATCTAATGTACACTAAGGCTAAATCACGTTTTTTTTTTTTTTGGCATATACATCTGGTAAGTATCGCATACAAGCGGCAATAGAGAATGGTACATTACGTCACATGCGCAATGAACGAATATTGGTAGCCGATTCCTCGTTGTTAGGTAACAGAGAGTGCTAGCCGACAGCGGGGCGTAATTGACGTCAGGCTTCGCCCAGATTTTGGTGACGACATGTACCATTCTCTATTGCAACGGACTCTAACGATGTAGGTATTTGAAATCCATGAAAGACTGAATTGCAATTATCGGTAAATGATTTTAATTTAATGGTGAATTGTTTTTGTTCTGACTTGAGTTAATTTTTATAAACATAATTCTGTAAATCTTTCGTTTAAAGTGGTGTGCCGTGTGCATTTCTTGTATATATATTGTTTGCATAGTGTGTAAAAAAGTATAACGTAAAGAAGTAGGCATTCCTGTCCATTACTGTCAGGTTCGTAATTTAGTTTATAGAAGGAGCTTAGTGTGAATAGTGTAAATATAAAATAGATGAAATGAAAAAAACAGAAACTGTGACGATAACAGAACATTTGCATCTCCGCATATGCTTGGGCAAAGCAACTGTAACAATTATTGAAAAACAAAGTGAGGGCCAGCTTCTTTAGGAAGAGAGGAGGTTCGGAAGATTTCTTCTTGTAGTGTATATAAAATGAAATAAGTTACTCTGCTTCTTATAATGCTATACGATGGATAGGGCGAAGTTAGAATCATCTGAGCTGGGAGACATATCATATATAAATGTATGTAACTTGTGCTCAGATAAAGATACACAAGTTGGCTTGCTTATGTAGCACTGGAGCTGCAAAAAGCTAGCCACAAGCTGCTATGAAACCCATACTAAACAACAATACAGAAACCAGGATTTAAAACCAAAACTGGTATGCAAATGGATCAAAAATAAAATATATGGCACTAGAGCAACATCAAAGTGGAAATAGTGGCAATATAGACAATGATCCGCACGGCACTGGAAGAGAAATCAAAGGGCTAGCTGATCAATATCCTATCGAATAATCAAAGGGACCCTGGAAAACAAAACCTCGGGGGAACACCATGCTTCTGGCACTTCAGCAAACAAGAATGTGCTGGTCTCATAATTCTAAATCCAGCTAAGAACAGTAATGAGTTTATTAACAGGACACGCTGCTTAAGCAAGTACCTAATACTTAACAGCAAATACACTCTGAAACAGAAAAAATGATATATCGCGCAGTCGCATTTTGGCTTCATTTGAGTACTAATGCTCTGGAAAAATACACCCAACATATAAACCCGTTAAGAGATATTATTTATATTCATCATATTAATTGAAGTATAAATATTGCAAAAATATTTAATATTTATTATTATTCTATCTAATAACAAGTAATGCAAAAATATAATGCGGGATATTAACTCTGATAGCATCTATAAACAAATAAATTGATTAACTTTTATTGCATTATACTGGTGATTTTTTTTTATTGAATATTAAATAAACACGATCCTTTAATGGTATTATATTTGATGTTTCCCTGTTACAACGCTAATGTAATACTAGTAAACGATTCCTGTTTATTTAATATTCATAAAAAAATTCCCAAATATTATAAGAAAGAAGCAACGGAAAAGAAAATAAATCGAAATAAAAAATATAGGAATTATCTGGTACAGTATTTCTAATAATGCTAATTATACACTCTGTATATTTAAAAATTTATTATATAGTTTAACAAATCTTAAAAAAAAAACTTACCAGAAAACATTGGCATTGTTAACTCTGGATGAAGCTGTGCTAATTGACTTGATAGATAAAATTGTGATCTACAATAGGTAGTGGCTAATAAAGTATCCAAAGTGCTCCTCCCCTTATCGCCTTCAGCTGAAACAATTATAAAAAGAAAAATATAATTTGCCAGGTAGCAAAAAAGAATAAATAATAACGATAAAATAATTTACTAATTTCTGTATCTAACACAATAGTAAACTTTTAATATAATTTGGTAAAATTATTGAGTTCTATTATTCAAATTTACGCTTGATACTAGTTTTATTAGTCGTACCCTCGAGGTAATGTTACAAACATTGCACATCGCACAAAAACGTGTTGGAACATCGCTTTGATCGCTCCAGAAAATAGATCAACGGAAGTTACTCGACATGCGCATTAAACTTAATATTTAAATATTCAAATGAAACAGATATTCCTCGAAAAAAAAATCTATTTTCCATTTCATTTAATATTACATTATTTGTATTTTTATATTATTGTAACACCATTCATGCGCCTTGTTTTCTTTTTATTGTAATCTGTAACCTTTTTATACTATACAGGACGTGTAGAAATTTGTGTTGAAGTTTTGCGTGGTGTGATTCTTTGGAAAATTTTGAAACGAAAATATTACTACAAAAATTATATTCGTCTTCGTTTGTCTTGACGGACTATTTACAAATTGATATATGTGACAACATTGTCAAAGTATATTGAATAGTTCAATATGATGGGTTATTAACGATAAAAATCAATCTAATGCAATAATTATTAAATAACATTCAAATTTTGAAGCCAAAATGTACACGATTTATCGTCTTCGTGTAGCCAAACAAAGGCCTACGGGACATTACTTCATCAAAGTTTACGTCTCAAAATTTTCCAATAAATCACGTTATCTAAAGTGTTAACACAAAATTCTCATCTCTATATCATTTCATACTTGGGCTGATGTCGGCCGAAGGAATAAACAATAACCGACGAAGCAAACATTTAATTTTGTTACGATTTGTTTTTTGCTAGAGTTAAATTGATCTTCAGCTGATCTCTATAATGATATATAATATAATCAAAAACAACCAACGTTGTATATATGCATACCTAAGTAAGAAAAGAAATTATAGCTATTAAAATAACAAAAAATATGGTATTTTAATAAAAAAAATAACTAAATTACGATAACAAAATATAAAACATCAATACTTCCTATACGACAAATTATTGCTAAGTGTGACGACCTCATTTCTGGCAAAATGTTTGGTCCGTCATTTACTTCATTTCAGTTCACTACGTGAGGATTTAGACAGCCAATTTCCTAAATATTTATTAGACCTTAACTTCTGATAGATTTACATAGAGAACATGTTATTAAAATGTTACCTTTGGCACCTGCCTGTTACAGTAGTCAAGCTCACTAACAAGTTTAGTAATTTGCGGGTAGACAAAATACATTCCTACATTTTTACGTCACGTACTTCGGAAACTCCGAAAACTGCTTGTTTGAAGTAATTAAAAGCCCTCCTTCCTGATGGTCCAACTCTGCATTAGTCCTAGTTTTATGTGAATTGGTCGAGAAATAACTTTTCCAGATTTTTTTTGTGGTTTTATTTCAATGATGTTTCTGATTCAAGATTTTATTACCGTAAAGAAAGAAAATTCGCATATAAAAGTGAAGGATTTTACATATTATATTTGGAAGTAAAAGTCTACAACTTAAAAGTTATTACAAATTCGTCATTTGCACTTTTCGTATTCGGTAACTTTTAACAACATTATCTGTATGTAATTTTATTAAAAAGCAAATGTGATGACAATCTTGCGTCTATTATTTCATAAAGAAATCACGAGGTATACACCAAAGCCTCGTTTGGGTCGATTTGTTATGAGTTGTTTCGCTATTGCGTCGTGGAAATAATCAATACCCAAGATTTCATTTTGCGTCGTTAATTCGAATTGCGCCGAGCAGCACATCTGAAGATGACTATGACAGGTCGAAACTATTAATCAAATATTAAAATATTTATGAACGAAGAACGAGTTTTTTACTCTTTTTGCCCTTACATATTATTAAGGATTAAATGTTTTTTTTTTTCATCGAAAACGCACTCCTTTCATTTTAATTTAACTTTACGTAAATCCCGTCTCGATTTGCGACGTTTCAAATTGCGTCGCCTTCTTACTATGTTTCACGAAACTTCATAGGAATTTTAAATTTCGTGTGACTTATAAGTAATTACTAATTACATAAAAAGCAGAATTAATTTGTTGATTATAGATTATACTGGCTCCTTACAGTTTTGGAATTATATTTTTTATCTAATTTAATCCAAATACACAAAAGCCAGAGGCACTTTTCATCTAGATTTGCGTTATCCGCTGCAGGCAGTACATAGCTGAAGATTGTTTGGTTCTAATTTCCTTGAATTAATGTGGTTTTAGCGGAAAATGTAAATAGAATTCTCAGCGAAGGTTAAAAGTTTTTAATTACGTTTCTCCGAGGTTTCTTTATTATTATTTTTTTTTCGTTTTATTTTAAATAAAGCTATCACGAATACTTGTTTTAATATTTTGGATAATGAAGTTATAATATAAAGTGATATTAGAGAATGAGAATGGAGTTAAAATTCTCATTTAAATCATTGCGACTATAATAAAACATATTAATATTCTCTTTTTAATTATAAAAATTAATTTTTAATTGGTTTTAATTAGGTATTACACATTTCTAAAATAATAATTAATTTCTATCGAATAATAAAATTAAATAATTATGTAAATAAAATTAACATTTTTGATTGTTATTTGGTTCTCACTTTAAACTTGTATGCCTTTTTAAAACGTTAATACTTGTAAGTATATACCGTGGTTTTGATTATCGTTGTGATAAAAAGAAAGTTGCACAAAATGCTAACTGTAGATGCGAAATACAAGTGCAACTTTCTCTCATAAACATTCTGTCTAAAATAATAAACAACGGGGCTTTTTTCCTTTGAAGCATTTTTACCATTTTTTTGTTACTTCGATTTTTGCGCGGTGAGCTAATTTCATTGAAAAGCAAAAGTTTGTTATAAGAAATAATAATAATAATAAAGGTAATTATTATTGTTCTTATTACATAATTCAATCCAGCAGATATATTCATCAAAATGAAAAGGGAAGATCATTCCTAATATTTTCGAACAATGTACTTCAAGAAAAACATTTCGATTTTGTGCAAACTTTCTCATGTCATATTTTAATTGAAAAGATATGGAAGTTGAATGTCTGGCAATTTAGATAGAATTTATCCAATAACATTAATCATGAAAGTATATCCGTTCGAAGCAACTTTACAATCTGAGAGATATTTGATTAGAATTAGTAACCTAAACATATTAGGTAGGTACTTTGTTTACACTGCAAATCTTATTAATTAATTTTAATATTATTATTTATACATCATAAAATCAAACACAACAGATACAGAAATATTGTCAGGCTCTCTTTTTTTAATCTACTATTCTAGAAATATCAATGTCAGAAAAAGAAATGGCTCGCATTTAGCTTACTTATTTTTTTTTATTCAAATTATGGATCTAATAATAAAATAATAAAATTAGATTACCGTTTCGATTTAAATCTTGAATATTTAACAATAATTAAGTAAAGTAAATGCGGAAACAGTACCGCTATATAGGTCAAGCACAAATAATTTGCAATTTAAATGTTGTAGGTGTAAATAAGTTAAAGCAAACTTTGTCAAAGCAACTGTTGACAAGCGCGTCGATGATTAAGCACTTTGTTGACGTCAATTAATTTCTTCCATAAAAGTGTAGTCATTAATGTAAAAATAATTGCAATATCGATTTAAAACTCGCAAAAATAAAACGGACGACTTCTTACAAGAAGAGTTCGCCAAATGCTAGACTCACTGTTGGTTTTGATTTTGTGGGAGGGTGGAAATGGTGAGGCATTCGTTTTTTAGGGTGCAAAATAGTCTAAATAGGAAATAATTGTCTAAGCTCATACGAAAGTGTGAAAAAATACATCAAGAATTAGAACAGTGGAAATTAGTGGCGGGCATAATTGAATGACGGAAAAGTAATCATTCATTTATTAGCGGAACAACATCATTTTGCGATGTAATAACAGCGGAAGTCACTATTCTCTATTTTAATTATTTCACATTAAAAAAATGAAAAAAAAAGCAGTAAATGTTGAAACCTTAAATCAAACTTTGCCTTTCAATTGAGCCAATATATCTACTAACCCTTTTTATATAATTAGAATATAATTGGCTAAATAAAAAAGATATTAGTATTCTCTACCGTGAAAAGGTATGTCAGCTGGAATAAAAGCACACATGGAACAAAATATGAATATTTAGGTAATAAGTTTCATTTTCAGGTAGTTTGATTATTCGCACAAAATTTATTCGACCGAGGCCATATAGTTAGCAGACGTTACAAAGGAATTTCGTGACAGTCCAGTAGTTGGCATATGTCGAGGAACGCAGGAATATCAATTTATAAACATTTATGCTTATGTAATTAAATGCGTCGATGTATTTGCGCCCCAGCTTAACTACACATATTGCCAAATTGCAGGTTTATTTGCGAACATGATTCTGAATTCAGTTTCAAAATCTCATCGAAATATCCATTCGGAATAGTCACAATTATTGCTGTTTCCAACTCTGTTTATTTAGCGATTTTAGAAATTATGGTAAACTTTTTGTTCGTTGCCTAGACATTTTAGTGCCAATATTACAATTACTTCGCTAACAGGAGTTTTTTTTTGTAAATGCTTTACTCCTTGCCAACAAATGATCCCGTAATAGCCAACGGTTTAAAAAACTTAGCAAACAGTGTATTAAATTAGGTTATCGTTATAAGGAAAAGAAATGTCCAGCCGCACAGTAAACTATTGGGAGCTGCTGAAGCCTGAAAAACATAATACATATGTCGAAATTAGCAGCCAAAACTTTGATCATATAGTATATTAATAAAAAGATAGAACACACGTTCGAATTAATTATTTATCTATTATATTCCCTGATATACTATCAACATACAAATAAAAACGTACCTACTTTTTATATAAAATCTAGAGAATTGTAAAACTTATACACATATTAACCGGCGCAAAATATGACCATTTTTCCACATCTTCGTTGTCTATTTTTATGTTGTAGATACCTAATAACAAATTTAATTTCCCGAAATTATTCTTAGTACTTCAAGTCGAAACAAAAATACCCACCATTTTGTACTACATGATAGT